>OZ022327.1:33086966-33160615 GCA_963989225.1 Dromius quadrimaculatus
GCTTATGAGCAGATTTACAGAGTCAAAATATGTCAACGAGTCTCTGAAAAGACGCTGCTAACTCGCTGGAAACGAAAAATTTAGTGCATTTGAGAACGGATTCATGCGTATTATGTTGTAATGGATAGATCTATGTGATTTGCGTTACTTTGAAACTGCTCAGAATGTGGTAATTTTGACTTATTTCAAACTCCATATTACTGCAGATAGCGCTCTGAAAACACGAAATATGATGTTTCTGTCGATAGATTCATACATATTATGAAGTCCTAAATAGGAATATGAACTTTTTCATTGTGAAAATCTGCGCGGAAACGCGTGATTTCGACTTATTCCAAAGTTTGTAAAACTGCAAATAGCACTCCCAAAACACGTGATATAATGTATTTGGTGTTAGATTCTAACATATGACGCACTTTTGAAGCGAAATCTTGCTTCTGAGCAGATTTACAGAATCAAAAATTTCTCAACGAGACTCAGAAAAAACGCTGATAACTCGCTGGAAACGCAAAATTTTGTGCATTTGAGGACGGATTCATGCGTATTATGTTGTATTGGATAGATTTATGTTATTTCCGATACTTTGAAACTGCTCAGAATGTGGTAATTTTGACTCATTTCAAACTTCATATAACTGCTGATAGCGCTCTGAAAACACGAAATATAATGTTTTTGTCAATGAATTCATACATATTTTGAGGTCCTGGATAGGAATATGAACTTTTGATTGTAAAAATCTGCGCGTAAAAGCGTGATTGCGACTTATTCCAAAGTTTGTAAAACAGCAAATAGCACTCTAAAAACACGAAACATGATGTATTTGGTGCTAGATTCTGCCATATAACGCACTTTTGAAGCAAAATCTTGCTTCTGAGCAGATTTACAGAGTCAAAAATTTGTCAACAAGTTTCAGAAAAGACGCTGGTAACTCGCTGGAAACGGAAAATTTAGTGCATTTGAGAACGGATTCATGCGTATTATGTTGTATTGGATAGATTTGTGTGATTTGCGTTACTTTGAAACTGCTCAGAATGTGGTAATTTTGACTTATTTCGAACTTCATATTACTGCAGATAGCGCTCTGAAAAACACGAAATATGATGTTTTTGTCGCTAGATTCATACATATTATGAGGTCCTGAATAGGAATATGAACTTTTTGATTGTGAAAATCTGCGCGGAAAAGCGTGATTTCGACTCATTCCAAAGTTTGTAAAACTGCAAATAGCACTTTAAAAAACACTAAATATGATGTATTTGGTGCTAGATTCTGCCATATAACGCACTTTTAAAGCAAAATCTGACTTCTGAGCAGATTTACAGAATCAAAAATTTCTCAACGAGACTCAGAAAAAACGCTGTTAACTCGCTGGAAACGCGAAATTCTGTGCATTTGGGGACGGATTCATGCGTATTATGTTGTATTGGATAGATTTATGTGATTTGCGATACTTTGAAACTGCTCAGTATGTGGTAATTTTGACTTATTTCAAACTTCATATAACTGCAGATTGCGCTCTGAAAACACGGAATATGATGTTTTTGTCGATAGATTCATACATATTATGAGGTCCTGAATAGGAATATGAACTTTTTGATTGTAAAAATCCGCGCGGAAATGCGTGATTTCGACTTATTCCAAAGTTTGTATAACTGCAAATAGCACTCTAAAAACACAAAATATGATGTATTTGGTGCTAGATTCTGCCATATAACGCACTTTTGAAGCCAAATCTTGCTTCTGAGCAGATTAACAGAGTCAAAAATTTCTCAACGAGACTCAGGAAATACGCTGATAGCTCGCTGGATACGCAAAATTTGTGCATTTGAGGACGGATTCATGCGTATTATGTTGTATTGGATAGATTTATGTGATTTGCGATACTTTGAAACTGCTCAGAATGTGGTAATTTTGACTTATATCAAACTTCATATAACTGCAGATAGCGCTTTGAAAACACGGAATATGATGTCTTTGTCGATAGATCCATACATATTATGAGGTCCTGAATAGGAATATGAACTTTTTTGAGCATGAAAAATCTGCGCGGAAATGCGTGATTTTGACTTATTCCAAAGTTTGTAAAATTGCAAATAGCACTCTGAAAACACGAAATATCATGTATTTGGTGCTAGATTCTGCCATATAACGCACTTTTAGAGCAAAATCTTGCTTCTGAGCAGATTTACAAAGTCAAAAATTTCTCAACGTGACTCAGAAATAACGCTGATAACTCGCTGGAAACGCAAAATTCTGTGCATTTGAAAACATATTCATGCGTATTATATAGTATTGGATAGATTTATGTGATTTGCGATACTTCGAAACTGCTCGGAATGTGGTAATTTTGGCATATTTCAAACTTCATACAACTGTAGATAGCGCTCTGAGAACACGGAATATGATGTTTTTGTCGATAGATTAATACATATTATGAGGTCCTGAATGGGAATATGAACTTTTTGTTTGTGAAAATCTGCGCGGAAAATCGTGATTTCGACTTATTCCAAAGTTTGTAAAACTGCAAATAGCACTCTAAAAACACGAAATATGATGTATTTGGTGGTAGATTCTGCCATATAACGCACTTTTGAATCAAAATCTTGCTTCTGCGCAGATTTACAGGTTCAAAAAATTTCTCAACGAGACTTAGTAACAACGCTGATAACTTGCTGGAGATGCAAAATTTTGTGTATTTGGGGGACGGATTTATGCGTATTATGTTGTATTGGATAGATTTATGTGATTTGCGATACTTTGAAACTGCTCAGAATTTGGAGATTTTGACTTATTTCAAACTTCATTTAACTTCAGATAGCGCTCTGAAAACACGGAATATGATGTTTTTGTCTATGAATTCATACATAATATGAGGTCCTGAATAGAAATATGAACTTTTTGATTGTGATAATCTGCGCGGAAAAGCGCGATTTGGACTTATTTAAAAGTTTGTAGAACTGCAAATAGCACTCTAAAAACACGATATATGATGTATTTGGTGCTAGATTCTGCATATAACGCACTTTTGGAGCAAAATCATGCTTCTGAGCAGATTTACAGAGTCAAAAATTTCTCAACGAGACTCAGAAAAAAAACTCTGATAACTCGCTGGAAACGCAAAATTTTGTGCATTTGAGGACAAATACATGAGTATTATGTTGTATTGGATAGATTTATGTTGATTTGCGATACTTTGAAACTGCTCAGAATGTGATAATTCTGACTTATTTCAAACTTCATATAACTGCAGATAGCGCTCTGGAAACACGACATATGATGTTTTTGTCGATAGATTCATACATATTATAAGGTCCTGAATAGGAATATGAACTCTTTGATTGTGAAAATCTCTGCGGAAAAGCGTGATTTCGACTAATTCCAAAGTTTGTAAAACTGCAGATAGCACTCTGAAAGCACGGAATATGATTTATTTGGTGCTAGAGTCTGCCATATAACGCACTTTCGAAGCAAAATCTTACTTCTGAGCAGATTCACAGAGTCAAAAATTTCTCAACAAGACTCAGAAAAAACGCTGATAACTTGCTGGAAACGCAAAATTTTGTGCATTTGTGTACAGATTCATGCTTATTATGTTGTATTGGATAGATTTATGTGATTTGCGATAATTTGAAACTGTTCAGAATGTGGTAATTTTTAACTCATTTCAAACTTTATACAACTGTATATAGCGCTCTGAAAACACGAAATATGATGTTTTTGTCGATAGATTAATACATATTATGAGGTCCGGGATGGGTATATGAACTTTTTGATTGTAAAAATCTGCGCAGAAAAGCGTGATTTCGACTAATTCCAAAGTTTGTAAAACTGCAAATAGCACTCTAAAAACACGAAATATGATGTATTTGGTGCTAGATTCTGCCATATTACGCACTTTTGAAGCAAAATTTTGCTTCTGAGCACATTTTCAGAGTCAAGAATTTCTCAACGAGACTCAGAAACAACGCTGATAACTCGCTGGAAGCGCAAAATTTTGTGCATTCGAGGACGGATTCACGCGTATTATGTTGTATTGGATAGATTTATGTGACTTGCGATACTTTGAAACTGCTCAGAATGTGGTAATTTTGACTAATTTCAAACTTCATATGACTGTAGATAGCTCTCTGAAAACACGAAATATGATGCTTTTGTCGATAGATTCATACATATTATGAGGTCCTGGATAGGAATATGAACTTTTTGATTGTGAAAATCAGCGCAGAAAAGCGTGAATTCGACTTATTCCAAAGTTTGTAAGACTGCAAATAGCACTCCAAAAACAGGAAATATCATGTATTTGGTGCTAGATTCTGCCATATAACGCACTTTGAAGCAAAATCTTGCTTCTGAGCAGATTTACAGAGTCAAAAATTCCTCAACGAGACACAGAAAAAAACGCTGAAAACTCGCTGAAAACGCAAAATTTTGTGCATTTGGGGACAGATTCATGCGTATTATGTTGTATTGGATAGATTTATGTGATTTGCGATACTTTGAAACTGCGCAGAATGTGGTAATTTTGACTTATTGCATACTTCATATGACTGTAGATAGCGCTCTGAAAACACGGAATATGATGTTTTTGTCGATAGATTCATACATATTATGAGGTCCTGAATGGGAATATGAACTTTTTGATTGTGAAAATCTGCGCGGAAAAGCGTGATTTCGACTTATTCCAAAGCTTGTAAAACTGCAAATAGCACTCTAAAAACACAAAATATGATGTTTTTGGTGCTAGATTCTGCCATATAACGCACTTTTGGAGCAAAATCTTGCTTCTGAGCAGATTGACAGAGTCAAAAATTTCTCAACGAGACTCAGAAAAGACGCTGATAACTCGCTGGAAGCGCAAAATTTTTGTGCATTTGGGGACGAATTCATGCGTATTATGTTGTATTGGATAGATTTATGTGATTTGCGATACTTTGAAACTGCTCAGAACGTGGTAATTTTGACTCATTTCAAACTTCATATAACTGTAGATAGCGCTCCGAAAACACGAAATATGATGTATTTGTCGATAGATTCATACATATTATGAGGTCTTGAATGGGAATATGAACTTTTTGATTGTGAAAATCTGCGCGTAAAAGCGTGATTTCGACTTATTCCAAAGTTTGTAAAATTGCAAATAGCACTCTAAAAACACGAAATATGATGTATTTGGTGCCAGATTTTGCCATATAACGCATTTTTTGAGCAAAATCTTGCTTCTGAGCAGATTCACAGAGTCAAAAATTTCTCAACGAGACTCAGAAAAAACGCTGATAACTCGCTGGAAATGCAAAATTTTGTGCATTTGAGGACGGATTCATACGCATTATGTTGTATTGGATAGATTTATGTGATTTGCAATACTTTGAATCTGCTCAGAATGTGGTGATTTTGACTTATTTCAAACTTCATATAACCGCAGATAGCGCTCTGAGAACAAGAAATATGATGTTTTTTGTCGATAGATTCATACATATTATGAAGTCTTGAATAGGAATATGAACTTTGTGATTGTGAAAATATGCGCGGAAAAGCGTGATTTCGACTTATTCCAGAGTTTGTAAAACTGCAAATAGCACTCTAAAAACTCGAAATATGATGTATTTGATGCTTGATTCTGCCATATAACACACTTTTGAAGCAAAATCTTGCTTCTGAGCAGATTTACAGAGTCAAAAATTTGTCCACAAGATTCAGAAAAAAACGCTGATAACTCGCTGGAAACACAAAATTTT
Source organism: Dromius quadrimaculatus (assembly GCA_963989225.1). NCBI lineage: Eukaryota > Metazoa > Arthropoda > Insecta > Coleoptera > Carabidae > Dromius > Dromius quadrimaculatus. The sequence goes on from OZ022327.1 coordinate 33,092,702, forward strand.
GTGCATTCGAGGACGGCGTCATGCGTATTATGTTGTATTGGATAGATTTGTTTGATTTGCAATACTCTGAAACTGCTCAGAAAGTGGTAATTTTGACTCATTTTAAACTTCATATAACGGCAGATAGCGCTCTGAAAACATGAAATACGATGTTCTTGTCGGAAGATTCATACATATTATGAGGTCCTGAATAGGAATATGAACTTTTTGATTGTGAAAATCTGCGCGGAAAAGCGTGATTTCGACTCATCCCAATGTTTGTGGAACTTCAAATAGCACTTCAAAAACACGAAATATGATGTATTTGGTGCTAGATTCTGCCATATAACGCACTTTTGAAGCAAAGTCTTGCTTCCGAGCAGAGTTACGGAGTAAAAAATTTCTCAACGAGATTCAGAAAAAAACGTTGATATCTCGCTGGGAACGCTAAATTTAGTGTATTTGAGGACGGATTCATGCGTAGTATGTTGTATTGGATAGATTTATGTGATTTGCGATACTTTGAAATTGCTCCGAATGTGGTAATTTTGACTTATTTCAAACTTTATATAACTGCAGATAGCGCTCTGAAAACACAAAGTATGATGTTTTTGTCGATAGATTCATACATATTATGAGATTCACGCTTATTATGTTGTATTGGATAGATTTATGTGATTTGCGATACTTTGAAACTGCTCAGAATGTGGTAATTCTGACTTATTTCAGAATTCATATAACTGCAGATACCGCTCCGGAAACACGAAATATGATGTTTTTGTCGATAGATTCATACATATTATGAGGTCCTGAATGGGAATATGAACTTCTTGTTCATGAAAATCTGCGCGGAGAAGCGTGATTTCGACTTATTCCAAAGTTTGTAAAACTGCAAATAGCACTCTAAAAGCACAAAATATGATGTATTGGGTGCTAGATTCTGCCATATAACACACTTTTGAAGCAAGATCTTGCTTCTGAGCAGATTTACAGAGTCAAAAATTTCTCAATGAGACTCAGAAAAAACGCTGATAACTCGCTGGAAACGCAAAATTTTGTGCATTTGTGGACGGATTCATGCGTATTATGTTGTATCGGATAGATTTATGTGATTTGCGATACTTTGAAACAGCTCAGAATGTGGTAATTCTGACTTATTTCAAACTTCATATAACTGCAGATAGCGCTCTGAAAACACGAAATATGATGTATTTGGTGCTAGATTCTGCCATATAACGCACTTTTGAAGCAAAATCTTGCTTCTGAGCAGATTCACAGAGTCAAAAATTTCTCAACGAGACTCAGAAAAAACGCTGATAACTTGCTGGAAACGCAAAATTTTGTGCATTTGTAGACAGATATGCTTATTATGTTGTATTGGATAGATTTATGTGATTTGCAATACTTTGAAACTGTTCAGAATGTGGTAATTTTGACTTATTTAAAACTTCATACAATTGTAGATAGCGCTCTGAAAACACGAAGTATGATGTTTTTGTCGATGGATTAATACATATCATAAGGTCCTGAATAGAAATATGAACTTTTTGATTGTGAAAATCTGCGCGGAAAAGCGTGATTTCGACTTATACCAAAGTTTGTGAAACTGCAAATAGCACTCTAAAAACACGAAATATGATGTATTTGGTGCTAGATTCTGCCAATAAACGCACTTTTGAAGCAAAATCAAGCTTCTGAGCAGATTTACAGAATCAAAAATTTCTCAACGAGACTCAGAAAAAACGCTGATAACCCGCTGGATACGCGGAATTTTGTGCATTTGAGGACGGATTCATGCGTATTATGTAGTATTGGATGAATTTATGTGATTTGCGATACTTTGAAACTGCTCAGAATGTGGTAACTTTGACTTATTTCAAACTTCATATAACTGCAGATAGCGCTCTAAAAACACGGAATATAATGTTTTTCTCGATAGATTCGTACATATTATTAGGTCCCGAATAGGAATATGAACTTTTTGCTTGTGAAAATCTGCGCGGAAAAGCGTGATCTCGACTTATTCGAAAGTTTGTTAAACCGCAAATAGCACTCTAAAAACACGAAATATGATGTATTTGGTGCTAGATTCTGCCATATAATGCACTTTTGGAGCAAAATCTTGCTTCTGGGCAGATTAACAGAGTCAAAAATTTCTCAACGAAAGTCAGAAAAAACGCTGATAACTCGCTGGAAACACAAAATTTTGTGCATTTGTGTACAGATTCATGCTTATTATTTTGTATTGGATGGATTTATGTGATTTGCGATACTTTGAAACTGTTCAGAATGTGATAATTTTGACTTATATCAAACTTCATACAACTGTAGATAGCGCTCTGAAAACACGAAATATGATGTTTTTGGCGATGGATTAATACATATTATGAGGTCTTGAATAGAAATATGAACTTTTTGATTGTGAAAATCTGCCCGGAAAAGCGTGATTTCGACTTATTCCAAATTTTGTAAAACTGCAAATAGCACTCTTAAAACACGAAATATGATGTATTTGGTGCTAGATTCTGCCATATAATGCACTTTTGAAGCAAAATCTTGCTTCTGGGCAGATTTACAGAGTCAAAAATTTCTCAACGAAACACAGAAAAAACGCTGATAACTCGCTTGAAACTCAAAATTTTGTGCATTTGTGTACAGATTCATGCTTATTATGTTGTATTGGATGGATTTATGTGATTTGCGATACTTTAAAACTGTTCAGAATGTGGTAATTTTGACTTATATCAAACTTCGTACAACTGTAGATAGCGCTCTGAAAACACGAAATATGATGTTTTTGTCGATAGATTCATACATATTATAAGGTCCTGAATAGGAATATGAACTTTTTGACTGTGAAAATCTGCGCGGAAAAGCGTGATTTCGACTTATTCCAAAGTTTGTAAAACTGCAAATAGCACTCTAAAAACACAAAATATGATGTATTTGGTGCTAGATTCTGCCATATAACGCACTTTCGATGCAAAATCTTCTTTCTGGGCAGATTTTTAGAGTCAAAAATTTCTCAACGAGACTCAGAAAAAACCGCTGATAACTTGCTGGAAACGCAAAATTTTGCACATTTGTGGACAGATTCATGCTTATTATGTTGTATTTGATGGATTTATGTGATTTGCGATACTTTGAAACTGTTCAGAATGAGGATTCTGCCATATAATGCACTTTTCAAGCAAAATCTTGTTCTGAGCAGATTTACAGGGACAAAAATTCCCCAACGAGACTCAGAAAAAACGCTGATAACTCGCTGGAAACACAAAATTTTTGTGCATTTGAGAACGATATCATGCGTATTATGTTGTATTGGATAGATTTATGTGATTTGCGATACTTTGAAACTGCTCAGAATGTGGTAATTTTGACTTATATCAACCTTCATATAACTGCGGATAGCGCTTTGAAAACACGGAATATGATGTTTTTGTCGATAGATTCATACATATTATGAGGTCCTGAATAGGAATATGAACTTTTGATTGTGGAAATCTGCCATATAACGCACTTTTAGAGCAAAATCTTGCTTCTGAGCAGATTTACAGAGTCAAAAATTTCTCAACGTGACTCAGAAATAACGCTTATAACTCGCTGGGAACGCAAAATTTTGTTATTTTGAGGACGGATTCATGCGTATTATGTTTTATTGGATAGATTTATGTGATTTGCGATACTTTAAACTGCTCAGAATGTGGGTAATTTTGACTTATTTCAAACTTCATATAACTGCAGATAGCGCTCTGAAAACACGAAATATGATGTTTTTTGTCGATAGATTCGTACATATTATAAGGTCTCGAATAGGAATATGAACTTTTTGATTGTGAAAATCTGCGTGGAAAAGCGTGATTTCGACTTATTCCAAAGTTTGTAAAACTGCAAATAGCACTCTAAAAACAGGAGATATGATGTATTTGGCGCTAGATTCTGCCATATAATGCACTTTTCAAGCTAAATCTTGCTTCTGAGCAGATTTTTCAGAGTCAAAAATTTCTCAACGAGACTCAGAAAAAACCGCTGATAACTTGCTGGAAACGCAAAATTCTGTACATTTGTGGACAGATTCATGCTTATTATGTTGTATTGGATAGATTTATGTGATTTGCGATACTTTGAAACTGTTCAGAATGAGGTAATTTCGACTTATTTCAAACTTCATACAACTGTAGATAGCGCTCTGAAAACACGAAATATGATGTTTTTGTCGATAAAATAATACATATCATGAGGTCCTGAATAGAAATATGAACTTTTTGATTGTGAAAATCTGCGCGGAAAAGCGTGATTTCGACTTATTCCAAAGTTTGTAAAACTGCCAATAGCACTCTAAAAACACGAAATATGATGTATTTGGTGCTAGATTCTGCCATATAACGCACTTTTGAAGCAAAATCATGCTTCTGAGCAGATTTACAGAATCAAAAATTTCTCAACGAGCCTCAGAAAGAACGCTGATAACTCGCAGGATACGCAAAATTTTGTGCATTTGAGGACGGATTCATGCGTATCATGTAGTATTGGATAGATTTATGTGATTTGCAAAACTTTGAAACTGCTCAGAATGTGGTTATTATGACCTATTTCAAACTTCATATAACTGCAGATAGCGCTCTGAAAACACGAATATGATGTTTTTGTCGATAGATTCGTACATATTATGAGGTCCCGAATAGGAATATGAACTTTTTGATTGTGAAAATCTGCGTGGAAAAGCGTGATTTTCGACTCATTCCAAGTTTGTAAAACTGCAAATAGCACTCCAAAAACACGAAATATGATGTATTTGGCGCTAGATTCTGCCATATAATGCACTTTTCAAGCAAAATCTTGTTTCTGAGCAGATTTACAGAGACAAAAATTCCTCAACGAGACTCAGAAAAAAACGCTGATAACTTGCTGGAAACACAAAATTTTGTGCATTTGAGAACGAATTCATGCGTATTATGTTGTATTGGATAGATTCATGTGATTTGCGATACTTTGAAACTGCTCAGGATGTGGTAATTTTGACTTATATCAAACTTCATATAACTGCGGATAGCGCTTTGAAAACACGGAATATGATGTTTCTGTCGATAGATTCATACATATTATGAGGTCCTGAATAGGAATATGAACTTCTTGATTGTAAAAATCGGCGCGGAAATGCGTGATTCCGACTTATTCCAAAGTTTGTAAAATTGCAAATAGCACTCTAAAAACACGGAATATGATGTATTTGGTGCTAGATTCTGCCATATAACGCACTTTTAGAGCAAAATCTTGCTTCTGAGCAGATTTACAGAGTCAAAAATTTCTCAACGTGACTCAGAAATAACGCTGATAACTCGCTGGGAACGCAAAATTTTGTGAATTTGAGGACGGATTCATGCGTATTATGTTGTATTGGATAGATTTATGTGATTTGCGATACTTTGAAACTGCTCAGAATGTGGTAATTTTGACTTATTTCAAACTTCATATAACTGCAGATTGCGCTCTGAAAACACGAAATATGATGTTTTTGTCGATAGATTCGTACATATTATGGGGTCCAGGACAGAAATATGAACTTTTTGATTGTGAAAATCTGCGCGGAGAAGCGTGATTTCGACATATTCCTAAGTTTGTAAAACTGCAAATAGCTCTCTAAAATCACAAAATATGATGTATTTGGTGCTAGATTCTGCCATATAACGCACTTTTGAAGCAAAATCTTGCTTCTGAGCAGATTTACAGAGTCAAAAATTTCTCAACGAGACTCAGAAAAAAACGCTGATAACTTGCTGGAAACACAAAATTTCTTGCATTTGAGGACGGATCTATGCGTATTATGTTGTATTGGATAGATTTATTTGATTTGCGATACTTTGAAACTGCTCAGAATGTGGTAAATTTGACTTATTTCAAACTTCATACAACTGTAGATAGCGCTCTGGAAACACGAAATATGATGTTTTTGTCGATGGGTTAATACGTTTTATGAGGTCCTGAATAGAAATATGAACTTTCTGTTTGTGAAAATCTGCGCGGAAAATCGTGATTTCGACTTATTCCAAAGTTTGTAAAACTGCAAATAGCACTCTAAAAACACGAAATATGATGTATTTGGGGCTAGATTCTGCCATATAACGCACTGTCGAAGCAAAACCTTGCTTCTGAGCAGATTAACAGAGTCAAAAATTTCTCAACGAGGCTCAGGAAAAAACGCTGATAACTTGCTGGAAATGCAAAATTTTGTGCATTTGTGGACAGATTCATGCATATTATGTTGTATTGGATAGATTTATGTGATTAGCGATACTTTGAAAACTGCTCAGAATGTGTTAAATTTGACTTATTTCAAACTTCATACAACTGTAGATAGCGCTCTGGAAACACGAAATATGATGTTTTTTGTCGATGGGTTAATACGTTTTATGAGGTCCTGAATAGAAATATGAACTTTCTGTTTGTGAAAATCTGCGCGGAAAATCGTGATTTCGACTTATTCCAAAGTTTGTAAAACTGCAAATAGCACTCTAAAAACACGAAATATGATGTATTTGGTGCTAGATTCTGCCATACAATGCACTTTTGAAGCAAACTCTTGCTTCTGAGCAGATTTACAGAGTCAGAAATTCCTCAACGAAACTCAGAAGAAACGCTGATAACTAGCTGGAAACACAAAATTTTGTGCATTTGAGGACGGATTCATGCGTATTATGTTGTATTGGATAGATTTATGTGATTTGCAATACTTTGAAACTGTTCAGAATGTGGTAATTTTGACTTATTCCAAACTTCATATAACTGCAGATAGCGCTCTGAAATCACAAAATATTATGTTTTTGTCGATAGATTCATACATATTATGAGATCCTGAATAGGAATATGAACTTATTGATTGTAAAAATCTGCGCGGAAATGCGTGATTTCGACTTGTTCCAAAGTTTGTAACATTGCAGATAGCACTCTAAAAACACGAAATATGATGTATTTGGTGCTAGATTCTGCCATATAACGCACTTTTGAAGCAAAATCTTGCTTCTGAGCAGATTTTCAGAGTCAAAAATTTCTCAACGAGACTCAGAAAAAACCGCTGATAACTTGCTGGAAACGCAAAATTTTGTGCATATGTGGACAGATTCATGCTTATTATGTTGTATTGGATAGATTTATGTGATTTGCGATACTTTGAAACTGTTCAGAATGAGGTAATTTTGACTTATTTCAAACTTCATACAACTGTAGGAAGCGCTCTGAAAACACAAAATATGATGTTTTTGTCGATAGATTAATACATATCATGAGGTCCTGAATAGAAATATGAACTTTTTGATTGTGAAAATCTGCGCGGAAAAGCGTGATTTCGACTTATTTAAAAGTTTGTAAAACTGCAAATAGCACTCTAAAAACACGAAATATGATGTATTTGGTGCTAGATTTTGCCATATAACGCACTTTTGAAGCAAAATCATGCTTCTAAGCAGATTTACAGAATCAAAAATTTCTCAACGAGACTCAGAAAAAACGCTGATAACTCGTTGGATACGCAAAATTTTGTGCATTTGAGGACGGATTCATGCGTATTATGTAGTATTGGATAGATTTATGTGATTTGCGATACTCTGAAACTGCTCAGAATGTGGTAATTTTGACCCATTTCAACTTCATATAACTGCAGATAGCGCTCTGAAAACACGAACTATGATGTTTTTGTCGATAGATTCGTACATATTATGAGGTCCCGAATAGGAATATGAACTTTATGATTGTGAAAATCTGCGTGGAAAAGCGTGATTTCGACTAATTCCAAAGTTTGTAAAACTGCAAATAGCACTCGAAAAACACGAAATATGATGTATTTGACGCTAGATTCTGCCATATAATGCACTTTTCAAGCAAAATCTTGTTTCTGAGCAGATTTACAGAGACAAAAATTCCTCAACGAGACTCAGAAAAAACGCTGATAACTCGCTGGGAACACAAAATTTTGTGCATTTGAGAACGAATTCATGCGTATTATGTTGTATTGGATAGATTTATGTGATTGGCGATACTTTGAAACTGCTCAGAATGTGGTAATTTTGACTTATATCAAACTTCATATAACTGCAGATAGCGCTCTGAAAACACGGAATATGATGTTTTTGTCGATAGATTCATACATATTATGAGGTCCTGAATAGATATATGAACTTTTTGATTGTAAAAATCCGCGCGGAAATGCGTGATTTCGACTTATTCCAAAGTTTGTAAAATTGCAAATAGCACTCTAAAAACACGGAATATGATGTATTTGGTGCTAGATTCTGCCATATAACGCACTTTTAGAGCAAAATCTTGCTTCTGAGCAGATTTACAGAGTCAAAAATTTCTCAACGTGACTCAGAAATAACGCTGATAACTCGCTGGGAACGCAAAATTTTGTGAATTTGAGGACGGATTCATGCGTATTATGTTGTATTGGATAGATTTATGTGATTTGCGATACTTTGAAACTGCTCAGAATGTGGTAATTTTGACCTATTTCAAACTTCATATAACTGCAGATTGCGCTCTGAAAACACGAAATATGATGTTTTTGTCGATAGATTCGTACATATTATGGGGTCCAGGACAGAAATATGAACTTTTTGATTGTGAAAATCTGCGCGGAGAAGCGTGATTTCGACATATTCCTAAGTTTGTAAAAACTGCAAATAGCTCTCTAAAATCACAAAATATGATGTATTTGGTGCTAGATTCTGCCATATAACGCACTTTTGAAGCAAAATCTTGCTTCTGAGCAGATTTACAGAGTCAAAAATTTCTCAACGAGACTCAGAAAAAACGCTGATAACTTGCTGGAAACACAAAATTTCTTGCATTTGAGGACGGATCTATGCGTATTATGTTGTATTGGATAGATTTATTCGATTTGCGACACTTTGAAACTGCTCAGAATGTGGTAATTTTGACTTATTTCAAACTTCATACAACTGTAGATAGCGCTCTGAAAACACGAAATATGATGTTTTTGTCGATAGGTTAATACGTTTTATGAAGTCCTGAATAGAAATATGAACTTTCTGATTATGAAAATCTGCGCGGAAAATCGTGATTTCGACTTATTCCAAAGTTTGTAAAACTGCAAATAGCACTCTAAAAACACGAAATATGATGTATTTGGTGCTAGATTCTGCCATACAATGCACTTTTGAAGCAAACTCTTGCTTCTGAGCAGATTTACAGAGTCAGAAATTCCTCAACGAGACTCAGAAGAAACGCTGATAACTAGCTGGAAACACAAAATTCATGCGTATTATGTTGTATTGGATAGATTTATGTGATTTGCGATACTTTGAAACTGTTCAGAATGTGGTAATTTTGACTTATTTCAAACTTCATATAACTGCAGATAGCGCTCTGAAATCACAAAATATTATGTTTTTGTCGATAGATTCATACATATTATGAGATCCTGAATAGGAATATGAACTTTTTGATTGTAAAAATCTGCGCGGAAATGCGTTGATTTCGACATGTTCCAAAGTTTGTAACATTGCAGATAGCACTCTAAAAACACGAAATATGATGTATTTGGTGCTAGATTCTGCCATATAACGCACTTTTGAAGCAACATCTTGCTTCTGAGCAGATTTTCAGAGTCAAAAATTTCTCAACGAGACTCAGAAAAAACCGCTGATAACTTGCTGGAAACGCAAAATTTTGTGCATATGTGGACAGATTCATGCTTATTATGTTGTATTGGATAGATTTATGTGATTTGCGATACTTTGAAACTGTTCAGAATGAGGTAATTTTGACTTATTTCAAACTTCATACAACTGTAGAAAGCGCTCTGAAAACACAAGATATGATGTTTTTGTTGATAGATTAATACATATCATGAGGTCCTGAATAGAAATATGAACTTTTTGATTGTGAAAATCTGCGCGGAAAAGCGTGATTTCGACTTATTCCAAAGTTTGTAAAAACTGCAAATAGCACTCTAAGAACACGAAATATGATGTATTTGGTGCTAGATTTTGCCATATAAGGCACTTTTTGAAGCAAAATCATGCTTCTAAGCAGATTTACAGAATCAAAAATTTCTCAACGAGACTCAGAAAAAAATGCTGATAACTCGTTGGATACGCAAAATTTTGTGCATTTGAGGACGGATTCATGCGTATTATGTAGTATTGGATAGATTTATGTGATTTGCGATACTTTGAAACTGCTCAGAATGTGGTAATTTTGACCCATTTCAAACTTCATATAACTGCAGATAGCGCTCTGAAAACACGAACTATGATGTTTTTTGTCGATAGATTCGTACATATTATGAGGTCCCGAATAGGAATATGAACTTTATGATTGTGAAAATCTGCGTGGAAAAGCGTGATTTCGACTAATTCCAAAGTTTGTAAAACTGCAAATAGCACTCGAAAAACACGAAATATGATGTATTTGACGCTAGATTCAGCCATATAATGCACTTTTCAAGCAAAATCTTGTTTCTGAGCAGATTTACAGAGACAAAAATTCCTCAACGAGACTCAGAAAAAACGCTGATAACTCGCTGGGGAACACAAAATTTTGTGCATTTGAGAACGAATTCATGCGTATTATGTTGTATTGGATAGATTTATGTGATTGGCGATACTTTGAAAACTGCTCAGAATGTGGTAATTTTGACTTATATCAAACTTCATATAACTGCAGATAGCGCTCTGAAAACACGGAATATGATGTTTTTGTCGATAGATTCATACATATTATGAGGTCCTGAATAGGAATATGAACTTTTTGATTGTAAAAAATCCGCGCGGAAATGCGTGATTTCGACTTATTCCAAAGTTTGTAAAATTGCAAATAGCACTCTAAAAACACGGAATATGATGTATTTGGTGCTAGATTCTGCCATATAACGCACTTTTAGAGCAAAATCTTGCTTCTGAGCAGATTTACAGAGTCAAAAATTTCTCAACGTGACTCAGAAATAACGCTGATAACTCGCTGGGAACGCAAAATTTTGTGAATTTGAGGACGGATGTTGTATTGGATAGATTTATGTGATTTGAGATACTTTGAAACTGCTCAGAATGTGGTAATTTTGACTTATTTTAAACTTCATATAACTGCAGATTGCGCTCTGAAAACACGAAATATGATGTTTTTGTCGATAGATTCGTACATATTATGGGGTCCAGGACAGAAATATGAACTTTTTGATTGTGAAAATCTGCGCGGAGAAGCGTGATTTCGACATATTCCTAAGTTTGTAAAACTGCAAATAGCTCTCTAAAATCACAAGATATGATGTATTTCGTGCTAGATTCTGCCATATAACGCACTTTTGAAGCAAAATCTTGCTTCTGAGCAGATTTACAGAGTCAAAAATTTCTCAACGAGACTCAGAAAAAACGCTGATAACTTGCTGGAAACACAAAATTTCTTGCATTTGAGGACGGATCTATGCGTATTATGTTGTATTGGATAGATTTATTTGATTTGCGATACTTTGAAACTGCTCAGAATGTGGTAAATTTGACTTATTTCAAACTTCATACAACTGTAGATAGCGCTCTGGAAACACGAAATATGATGTTTTTGTCGATGGGTTAATACGTTTTATGAGGTCCTGAATAGAAATATGAACTTTCTGTTTGGTGAAAATCTGCGCGGAAAATCGTGATTTCGACTTATTCCAAAGTTTGTAAAACTGCAAATAGCACTCTAAAAACACGAAATATGATGTATTTGGGGCTAGATTCTGCCATATAACGCACTGTCGAAGCAAAACCTTGTTTCTGAGCAGATTAACAGAGTCAAAAATTTCTCAACGAGACTCAGGAAAATCGCTGATAACTTGCTGGAAATGCAAAATTTTGTGCATTTGTGGACAGATTCATGCATATTATGTTGTATTGGATAGATTTATGTGATTTGCGATACTTTGAAACTGCTCAGAATGTGGTAAATTTGACTTATTTCAAACTTCATACAACTGTAGATAGCGCTCTGGAAACACGAAATATGATGTTTTTGTCGATGGGTTAATACGTTTTATGAGGTCCTGAATAGAAATATGAACTTTCTGTTTGTGAAAATCTGCGCGGAAAATCGTGATTTCGACTTATTCCAAAGTTTGTAAAAACTGCAAATAGCACTCTAAAAACACGAAATATGATGTATTTGGTGCTAGATTCTGCCATACAATGCACTTTTGAAGCAAACTCTTGCTTCTGAGCTGATTTACAGAGTCAGAAATTCCTCAACGAGACTCAGAAAGAAACGCTGATAACTAGCTGGGAAACACAAAATTTTGTGCATTTTGAGGACGGATTCATGCGTATTATGCTGTATTGGATAGATTTATGTGATTGCGATACTTTGAACTGTTCAGAATGTGGTAATTTTGACTTATTTCAAACTTCATATAACTGCAGATAGCGCTCTGAAATCACAAAATATTATGTTTTTGTCGATAGATTCATACACATTATGAGATCCTGAATAGAAATATGAACTTTTTGATTGTAAAAATCTGCGCGGAAATGCGTGATTTCGACTTGTTCCAAAGTTTGTAACATTGCAGATAGCACTCTAAAAACACGAAATATGATGTATTTGGTGCTAGATTCTGCCATATAACGCACTTTTGAAGCAAAATCTTGCTTCTGAGCAGATTTTCAGAATCAAAAATTTCTCAACGAGACTCAGAAAAAACCGCTGATAACTTGCTGGAAACGCAAAATTTTGTGCATATGTGGACAGATTCATGCTTATTATGTTGTATTGGATAGATTTATGTGATTTGCGATACTTTGAAACTGTTCAGAATGAGGTAATTTTGACTTATTTCAAACTTCATACAACTGTAGGAAGCGCTCTGAAAACACAAAATATGATGTTTTTGTCGATAGATTAATACATATCATGAGGTCCAGAATAGAAATATGAACTTTTTGATTGTGAAAATCTGCGCGGAAAAGCGTGATTTCGACTTATTTAAAAGTTTGTAAAACTGCAAATAGCACTCTAAAAACACGAAATATGATGTATTTGGTGCTAGATTTTGCCATATAACGCACTTTTGAAGCAAAATCATGCTTCTAAGCAGATTTACAGAATCAAAAATTTCTCAACGAGACTCAGAAAAAACGCTGATAACTCGTTGGATACGCAAAATTTTGTGCATTTGAGGACGGATTCATGCGTATTATGTAGTATTGGATAGATTTATGTGATTTGCGATACTTTGAAACTGCTCAGAATGTGGTAATTTTGACCCATTTCAAACTTCATATAACTGCAGATAGCGCTCTGAAAACACGAACTATGATGTTTTTGTCGATAGATTCGTACATATTATGAGGTCCCGAATAGGAATATGAACTTTATGATTGTGAAAATCTGCGTGGAAAAGCGTGATTTCGACTAATTCCAAAGTTTGTAAAACTGCAAATAGCACTCTAAAAACACGAAATATGATGTATTTGACGCTAGATTCTGCCATATAATGCACTTTTCAAGCAAAATCTTGTTTCTGAGCAGATTTACAGAGACAAAAATTCCTCAACGAGACTCAGAAGAAAACGCTGATAACTCGCTGGAAACGCATAATTCTGTGCATTTGAGGACGGATTCATGCGTATTATGTTGTATTGGATAGATTTATGTGATTCGCGATACTTTGAAAATGCTCAGAATGTGGTAATTTTGACTTATTTCAAACTTCATATAACTGCAGATAGCGTTCTGAAAACACGGAATATGATGTTCTTGTCGATAGATTCATACATATTATGAGGTCCTGAATAGGTATATGAACTTTTTGATTGTGAAAATTTGCGCGGAAAATCGTGAATTCGATTTATTCCAAAGTTTGTGGAACTGCAAATAGCACACTGGAAGCACGGAATATGATTTATTTGGTGCTAGATTCTTCTATATGACGCACTTTCGAAGCAAAATCTTGCTTCTGAGCAGATTTACAGAGTCAAAAATTTCTCAACGAGACTCAGAAAAAACGCTGATAACTCGCTGGAGACGCAAAACTTTGTGCATTTGAGGACGGATTCATGCGTATATGTTGTAATGGATAGATGTATGTGATTTGCGATATTTTGAAACTGCTCAGAATGTGGTAATTTTGACTTATTTCAAACTTCATATAACTGCAGATAGCGCTCTTAAAACACGGAATATGATGTTTCTGTCGATAGATTCATACATATTATGAGGTCCTAGATAGAAATATGAACTTTTTGATTGTAAAAATCTCTGCAGAAAAGCGTAATTTCGACTTATTCCAAAGTTTGTGAAACTGCAAATAGCACTCTAAAAACACGAAATATCATGTATTTGGTGCTAGATTCTGCCATATAACGCACTTTTGAAGCAAAATCTTGCTTCTGAGCAGATTTACAGACTCAAAAATTTCTCAACGAGACTCAGAAAAAACGCAAATCACTCGCTGGAAACGCAAAATTTTGTGCATTTGAGGACGGATTCATGCGTATTATGTTGTATTGGATAGATTTATGTGATTTGCAATACTTTGCAACTGCTCAGAATATGGTAATTTTGACTTATTTCAAACTTCATATAACTGCAGATAGCGCTCTGAAAACACAAAAAATTATGTTTCTGTCAATAGATTCATACATATTATGAGGTCCTAAAAAGGAAAATGAACTTTTTGATTGTGAAAATCTGCACGGAAAAGCGTGACTTCGACTTACTACAAAGTTTGTAAAACTGCAAATAGCACTCTAAAAACATGAAATATGATGTATTTGGTGCTAGATTCTGCCATATAACGCAGTTTTGAAGCAAAATCTTGCTTCTAAGCAGATTTAAAGAGTCTAAAATTTCTCAACGAGACTCAGAAAGAACGCTGATAACTCGCTGGAAACGCTGAATTTTGTGCATTTGAGGACGGATTCATGCGTATTATGTTGTATTGGATAGATTTATATGATTTGCGATACTTTGAAACTGCTCAGAATGTGGTAATTTTGACTTATTAAAAACTTCATATAACTGCGGATAGCGCTCTGAAAACACGAAATATGATGTTTTTGTCGATAGATTCATACATATTATGAGGTCCTGGATAGGTATATGAACTTTTTGATTGTGAAAATCTGCGCGGAAAAGCGTGATTTCAATTTATTCCAAAGTTTGTGGAACTGCAAATAGCACACTGAAAGCGGGAAATATGATTTATTTGGTGCTAGATTCTGCTATATGACGCACTTTTGAAGCAAAGTCTTGTTTCTGAGCAGATTTACAGAGTCAAAAATTTCTCAACAAGACTCAGGAAAAACGCTGATAACTCGCTGGAAACGCAAAATTCTGTGCATTTGGGGACGGATTCATGCGTATTATGTTGTATTGGATAGATTTATGTGATTTGCGATACTTTGAAACTGCTCAGAATGTGGTAATTTTGACCTATATCAAACTTCATATAACTGCAGATAGCGTTCTGGAAACACGGAATATGATGTTCTTGTCGATAGATTCATACATATTATGAGGTCCTGAATAGGAATATGGATTTTTTGATTGTGAAAATCTGCGCGGAAAAGCGTGATTTCGACTTATTCCAAAGTTTGTAAAACTGCAAATAGCACTCTGAAAGCACGGAATATGATTTATTTAGTGCTAGATTCTGCCATATGACGCACTTTTGAAGCAAAATCTTGCTTCTGAGCAGATTTACAGAGTCAAAAATTTCTCAACAAGACTCAGAAAGAACGCTGATAACTCGCTGGAAACGCTGAATTTTGTGCATTTGAGGACGGACTTATGCGTATTATGATATATTGGATAGATTCATGTGATTTGCGATACTTTACAACTGCTCAGAATGTGGTAAATTTGACTTATTTAAAACTTCATATAACTGCAGATAGCGCTCTGAAAACACTAAACATGTTGTTTTTGTCGATAGATTCATACATATTATGAAGTCCTGAATAGGAATATGAATTTTCTGATTGTGAAAATCGGCGCGGAAAAGCCTGATTTCGACTTATTCCAAAGTTTGTAAAACTGCAAATAGCACTCTAAAGACACAAAATTTTATGTATCTGGTGCTAGATTCTGCCATATAACGCACTTTTGAAGCAAAATCTTGCTTCTGAGCAGATTTACAGAGTCAAAAATTTCTCAACGATACTCAGAAAAAACGCTGATAACTCGCTAGAGACGCAGAACTTCTTTGTGCATTTGAGGACGGATTCATGCGTATTATGTTGTAATGGATAGATGTATGTGATTTGCGATATTTTGAAACTGCTCAGAATGTGGTAATTTTGTCTTATTTCAAACTTCATATAACTGCAGATAGCGCTCTGAAAACACGATATATGATGTTTTTGTCGATAGATTCATAGATATTATGAGGTCCTGAATAGGAATATGAACTTTTTGATTGTGAGAATTTGTGCGGAAAAGCGTGATTTCGACTTATTCCAAAGTTTGTGAAACTGCAAATAGCACTCTGAAAGCACGGAATATGATTTATTTGGTGCTAGATTCTGCCATATAACGCACTTTTGAAGCAAAATCTTGCTTCTAAGCAGATTTAAAGAGTCAAAAATTTCTCAACGAGACTCAGAAAGAACGCTGATAACTCGCTGGAAACGCTGAATTTTGTGCATTTGAGGACGGATTCATGCGTATTATGTTGTATTGGATAGATTTATGTGATTTGCGATACTTTGAAACTGCTCAGAATGTGGTAATTTTGACTTATTAAAAACTTCATATAACTGCGGATAGCGCTCTGAAAACACAGAATATGATGTTTCTGTTGATAGATTCATACATATTATGAGGTCCTGAATGGGAATATTAACTTTTTGATTGTGAAAATCTGCGCGGAAAAGCGTGATTTCGACTTATTCCAAAGTTTGTAAAACTGCAAATATCACTCTAAAAACACGAAATATGATGTGTTTGGTTCTAGATCTGCAATATAACGCACTTTTGAAGCAAAATCTTGCTTCTGAGCAGATTTACGGAGTCAAAAATTTCTCAACGAGTTTCACAAAAAACGCTGATAACTTGCTGGAAACGCAAAATTTCGTGCATTTGGGGACGGATTCATGCGTATAATGTTGCATTGGATAGATTGATGTGATATGCGTACTTTGAAACTGCTCAGAATGTGGTAATTTTGACTTATTTCAAACTTCATATAACTGCAGATAGCGCTCTGAAAACACGAAATATGATGTTTTTGTCGATAGATTCATACATATTATGAGGTCCTGAATGGGAATATGAACTTTTTGATTGTGAAAATCCGCGCGGAAAAGCGTGATTTCGACTTATTCCAAAGTTTGTATTACTGCAAATATCACTCTAAAAACACGAAATATGGTGTGTTTGGTTCTTGATCTGCAATATAACGCACTTTTGAAGCAGAATCTTGCTTCTGAGCAGATTTACAGAGTCAGAAATTTCTCAACGAGACTCAGAAGAAACGCTGATAACTCGCTGGAAACACAAAATTTTGTGCATTTGAGGACGGATTCATGCGTATTATGTTGTATTGGATAGATCTATGTGATTTGCCATACTTTGAAACTGCTCAGAATGTGGTAATTTTGAATTATTTCAAACTTCATATAACTGCAGATAGCGCTCTGAAAACACGAAATATGATGTTTTTGTCGATAGATTTATACATATTATGAGGTCCTGAATAGGTATATGAACTTTTTGATTGTGAAAATCTGCGCGGAAAAGCGTGATTTCGATTTATTCCAAAGTTTGTGGAACTGCAAATGGCACACTGGAAGCACGAAATATGATTCATTTGGTGCTAGATTCTGCTATATGACGCAATTTTGAAGCAAAATCTTACTTCTGAGCAGATTTACAGAGTCAAAAATTTCTCAACGAGACTCAGAAAAAACGCTGATAACTCGCTGGAGACGCAAAACTTCGTGCATTTGAGGACGGATTCATGCGTATTATGTTGTAATGGATAGATGTATGTGATTTGCGATATTTTGAAACTGCTCAGAATGTGGTAATTTTGACTTATTTCAAACTTCATATAACTGCAGATAGCGCTCTGAAAACACGAAATATGATGTTTCTGTTGATAGATTCATACATATTATGAGTTCCTGAATAGGAATATGAACTTTTTGATTTGCTACACTGTTATTCAAGTGATAAGTTGTGTGAAAGAGTGAATGAATAATAAATCGAAAAAATATTATAATTTAAAGTGTTTAAAAAATTAGGATCGTTGAGTTAGTGAATTTTAATAATATTCTCCCTAAATA
Organism: Dromius quadrimaculatus; assembly: GCA_963989225.1. NCBI lineage: Eukaryota > Metazoa > Arthropoda > Insecta > Coleoptera > Carabidae > Dromius > Dromius quadrimaculatus. The sequence goes on from OZ022327.1 coordinate 33,110,959, forward strand.
ACTTCATATTCCAACCAAATAATATATATTCCAGGTAAAAATTGTGATTAAAACATTTGCAAGTAACCGAGGTAATAAAATCCTAGGTCAAGTCTTAGCTCAGTAACCTAATTTGCGCGCGCTATCCAGTTAAATCTAATTGAAAATCAGTGTTTCCAACTATAGAGGAAATAAAATCATAAAAAAAAATATATATGTACAGTAACATGGCTACAGTCGAGCAAATGAAAGAATTATTACAGCCGCTCAATAATAAAATAGATAACATGCAAAAGACTCTGAATAATTTGAATAATGCAGTAAATAACAACGATAGAAAAGTTAAACTCAAATTTGAAAAACTAGAAGAGAAGCTCAAGATACAAGATGAGCAAATTGAACTATAAGAAAAGAAAATACGAGAAAAAAATCTTTTGTTCTTCGGCATTGAAGAAGAAATTGAAGAAGATATGGAGCAAAGTATTTTAAAAATAATAAATAATATTATGAAATTGTCAAATATCACTATGAATAACATAGAGGATATAAAAAGAATTGGAAGACCAATAAACAACAGAACAAGACCAATATTAGTGGAATTTGACTCGAAAAAGATTGAAATGGCAATTTTGAAAAACGCCAAATTACTTAATAATACTAAAATATATATTGAAGAAGATTTCTCCCCAGCGATAGTACAGGAAAAAAAACTTTGAAACCACATTTGATTCGAGCCAGGAAAGATAAACATTCAGTCTCATTGTACCAAAATGTTCTCTATATCAATGGAGACAAATACACTGTGAAAGATTTTATTGAAAACGATAAAGAAGTGAACACTGAGAATAGTAAAACTAATCCTACAGCAGATGATCTTCCAGTGATTGAAACGAGACGACGTTCCATATCACTTTCTTCATTAATAACTCCACAGGAGGGAAACGAGAATTATGATGTTTTACAACAACATTTTGAACAAGAAGCGAATACTACCATGAGTTCACCAAAAACACCTGGGAAAAATAAAAACAAAAATACACAAATTATAAAAGGCCCACTGGACAAACATATCCAAACAAGACTAAGATCACAATCCATTCCAAAAAACGGGGAAAAAAAGTAATTAGTGAAGATAAGTATTCCAGTAACATCTTATTTTGGAACATCCAAGGTTACGAAAACATTTTTAATTTATGTACTGAGGATGAGAATGTTCTTTTGAAACACGATTTAATATGTTTGACAGAAACTTGGACAAATTTTAAATTATGCGATAATCCTCCATTTCTTGAAAATTATAACAGATTTGAACAACAAGCAATAATAGAAGCAAGCACCGGTCGTGCAATTGGAGGTATAGTGATTTTTCCAAAATTTCTCACTCAAAATGTTTCAGTTATTGATAAAGAACTACACTGGGTAATTCTCAAAGTACAGAGTAATGAGCTAAACTTTATTATTGGCGTATCATATTTTTCAAATTCATTTGACTACACCATTTTGTTAGATTTATTTTCCGAAAGTTTACAAAACATAGCATCCCAATATCCAAATTATTCTTACATAATGTGTGGTGATTATAATGCACGCATTGGAGAACTTAATCAATTTGATGAAGAATTTCTATTTGATAATAATTGGAACCCCATCAGAGTCGCGCAAGATAAATGCATAACTAAAAAAGGTAAAGAGCTTGTTGCGGTATTCGAAAAAGAAAATTTCATAGTATTGAACGGGAGATCAAAAAAGGATAACCCTTCTAAATACACTTTTATAGGAGCAAGTGGGAAAAGTACTATCGATCTAATTTGGACAGACATAAATACTCTTCAATTTATACATGACTTTGCTGTCATTGAAGATGTTCTTATATCTGACCACCTTATCTGCTCTGTTAAAATTACAAATTTAAATCATAACAAAAAGGTACATAATAAAACGAGCATAAGCTTTAAAAAAAGTAAATGGGACACAGGAAAAGCAGAACTTTACAGACAGAGACTCAGTAATATATCGTGGGATATATCTAACATGAATTCAGCAGATTTATATCAGCTCATAAAATCAGAAATTGAAGCAACCTCTCGTGAAATTGATATAATAACCAATATTAGAATAAATCAAAGTAGACCTAGAAATTCTAATAAAAAAATATGGTTCAACGATACATGTAAAGCACTTGAAAAATTAACCAGAAATTGTTTAAATAAATGCAAAAAACAGGGCTTTACATTAGAAAATATTGATGCATACGTGCGAACGAAGAAGCAGTATAAAAACAGTATAACTGCTGAAAAAAATAGATATAAACTTGAGATTAAGACCAAATTAGCAATATAGTAGACTAGAAGCAATTCTGGAAGACAATAAATTCATTGAGAACGACGAAGCATGCAACAAGTTCAATAAGCTTAGAAGAATGGACTAAATTTTTCCAAGAATGGCACGGCAAGAAGATAATCCATGAACAATTATTCTTTGATGTCCACCACCCTTTTTTACACGATAATATTACTCACAATGAAATATGTCATGCTTTGAGTAAGCTAAAGACAAACAAATCTTCTGGGTTGGACAACATTATATATGAACAGCTTCAAAACCTTCCCTCTAACTGGATTGCGTATCTAAAAGATTTGCTAAATAATTTTCTCACTGAAGAAGATTTACCGAAGGAATTGAAAACAATTAAACTGACACTGCTACACAAAAAAGGAGACTACATGGACAAGAATAATTACAGAGGTATTGCTTTAATAAATGCCATAACTGAACATTTCACGTATATTTTGAATAGCAGAATGCAAACATGGGTTGAAAGTAAAAATATACTCCCTGAGGCACAAGCTGGTTTTAGAAAAAGAAGGTCTTGCGTAGATAATATTTTATTTTAAATTCAATCATTCAGACATCTTTTTTAACAAACAAACAAGGAATATATGCAATTTTTATTGATTTTCGAAAAACTTTCGACTCAGTGCCTCATTCTATTCTTTGGAATAAAATCCACCATTCAGGCATAAGTGGCAAGATAACAAGACTCTTGAAAAATATTTATGATGGAGCAACTCTAAGGATTAATGTAAATAATGAACTTTCACAGGACATACAAGTTAGTAAAGGAGTCCTACAGGGTGCATGCAGCAGTCCTTTATTATTTGCTCTGTATACTTCTGATCTTGAAGACTATTTTAGACAAAGGAAACTTGAGGGCTACTTCATCAACAATAAGAAAGACATATTGTCTTTGCAGTATGCAGACGACATCGTTATATTTGCAAATTCACCACCAGATATTCAAGGAAAACTCAATACTTTGACTGGATACTGTGACTCAATTCAGCTTTCAATAAATGCGGAAAAGACTAGTATTATACACTTTCATGTAGGCAGACCTCCTAAGAGACATATTAAGCATTTTTGTCAGAACAATGGGATAAAATTTGTGAATAATTATAATTATTTGGATTCCATTTTTACATCAACAGGCAACTTTAAAGATAACACTCATGAAAAACTAGGAAAAGCCCACCGCGTTACTGGTGCTATTAAAAATACGATGCTGAAAGCTCAAATATAAAATTGGGAAACTATTTTAAAACTGTATAATTCCGTGCTTGTACCAACAATGTTTTATGGCTCGGAAATCTGGGGACCAATGCAAACTGAGAATATTGAGATAGGTCAAGTACAAGTTTTCAAAACTTTATTCCGATGGCAAATAACAACTCCAGGATATATGATACGAAGAGAGACGGGTTTTACAAAACTAGAAATAGATGTCGTGGAAAAAATGCTCAACTTTTGGCATAAAATATTACTCATGCCAGATGAAAGGTACGTCAAAATATGCTACAACAAGCTATTGACCTTAAATCAGAAAGATACAACCATCATTAAACAGGATAAGCAAGAAGAATATAACTGGGTTAGACAGCTACAAGCTATATTGGCGAAGGGTTATTTTACATGGCTATGGGAAACTCAGAGCTGTATAAAATTGAAAGCCGAAATGAACAACATAGTACTTGCTTACAATGAAGTATTATATCAAGAAGATACCGCAAGAATTTTGCATTCTACTTACAACCCCATGTATCAAACATATATCAACAGTCAAAATTATCTGGCCTTAGACATCCCTTTTGCCATGCTCAAATTATTATAATTAAGAACAGCAAATAGCAAAAGATTCTATCACTTCCAAGATGACTTTTGCCACAAATTTATAAATGAAGAGAAGTGTAGTTTATGCAATCTTCAAGAAGAAAATGATTTGAACCATTCCCTTTTTGTATGCCCCATTCTTAATCCTATCTGTATCATATTTCTCAAAAAATATACAAATTACTATTCAATTGTATTTGATAATATTATAAGATGTGATTGTTGCCTCTCCATTTGTATGGAATTTATTTTCTTAAAAAATAAATATTATTATTATTATTATTATTAACTTTTTGATTGTGAAAATCTGCGCGGCAAAGCGTGATTTCGACTCATTCCAAAGTTTGTAAAATTGCAAATAGCACTCTAAAAACACGAAATATGATGTATTTGGTGCAAGGTTCTGCCATATAATGCACTTTTGAAGCAAAATCTTGCTTCTGAGCAGATTTACAGAGTAAAAAAATTCTCAACGAGACAGAAAAAACCTTAATACCTCGCTGGAAACGCGAAATTTTGTGCATTTGCTGACAGATTCATTCGTATTATGTTGTATTGGATAGATTTATGTGATTTGCGATACTTTGAAACTGCTCAGAATGTGGTAATTTTGACTTATTTCAAACTTCATATAACTGCAAATAGCGCTCTGAAAACACGAAATATAATGTTTTTGACGATAGATTCATACATATTATGAGGTCCTAAATAGGAATATGAACTTTTTGATTGTGAAAATCTGTGCGGAAAGGGATGATTTTGACTTATTCCAAAGTTTGTAAAACTGCAAATGGCATTCTAGAAACACGAAATATGATGTATTTGGTGCTGGATTCTGCCATATAACGCACTTTTGAAGCAAAATCTTGCTTCTGAGCAGATTTAAAGAGTCAAAAATTTCTCAACGAGACTCAAAAAAAACGCTGATAACTCGCTGGAAACGCAAAATTTTGTGCATTTGAGAACAGATTTATGCGTATTATGTTGTATTGGATAGATTTATGTGATTAGCGATACTTTGAAACTGCTCAGAATGTGGAAATTCTGACTTATTCCTAACTTCACATAACTGCAGATCGCGCTCTGAAAACACGAAATATGATGTTTTTGTCGATAGATTCATACATATTATAAGGTCCTGAATGGAAATATGAACTTTTTGATTGTGAAAATCTGCGCGGAAAAGCGTGATTTCGACTCATTCCAAAGTTTGTAAAACTGCAAATAGCACTCTAGAAACACGAAATATGATGTATTTGGTGCTAGATTCTGCCATATAACGCACCTTTGAAGCAAAATCTTGCTTCTGAGCAGATTTACAGAGTCAAAAATTCTTCAATGAGACTCAGAGAAAACGCTGATAACTCGCTGGAAACGCAAAATTTTGTGCAATTGAGGACGGATTCATGCGTATTATGTTGTATTGGATAGATTTATGTGATTTGCGATACTTTGAAACTGCTCAGAATGTGGTAATTTTGACTTATTTCAAACTTCATATAACTGCAGATAGCGCTCTGAAAACACGGAATATGATGTTTTTGTCGATAGATTCATACATATTATGAGGTCCTGAATAGGAATATGAACTTTTTGATTGTGAAAATCTGCGCGGAAAAGCGTGATTTCGACTTATTCCAAAGTTTGTAGAACTGCAAATAGCACTCTAGAAACACGAAATATGATGTATTTGGTGCTAGATTCTGCCATATAACGCACATTTCAAGCAAAATCTTGCTTCTGAGCAGATTCACAGAGTCAAAAAATTCTCAACGAGACTCGGAAGGAACGCTGATTACTCGCTGCAAACGCAAAATTTTGTGCATTTGAGGACAGATTCATGCGTATTATGTTGTATTGGATGGATTTATGTGATGAGCGATACTTTGAAATTTCTCAGAATGTGGTAATTCTGACTTATTCCAAACTTCATATAACTGCAGATAGCGCTCTGAAGACACGAAATATGATGTTTTTGTCGATAGATTCATACATATTATGAGGTCCTGAATAGGAATATTAACTTTTTGATTGTGAAAATCTGCGCGGGAAAGCGTGATTCCGACTTACTCCAAAGTTTGTAAAACTGCGAATAGCACTCTAGAGACACGAAATATGATGTATTTGGTGCTAAATTCTGCCATATAACGCACTTTTGGAGCAAAACCTTTCTTCTGAGCAGATTTACAGAGTCAAAAATTTCTCAACGAGACTCAGAAAAAACGCTGATAACTCGCTGGAAACGCAAAATTTTGTGCAATCAAGGACGGATTCATGCGTATTATGTTGTATTGGATAGATTTATGTGATTTGCGATACTTTGAAACTGCTCAGAATGTGGTAATTTTGACTTATTTCAAACTTCATATAACTGCAGATAGCGCTCTTAAAACACAAGATATGATGTTTTTGTTGATAGATTTATACATATAATGAGGTCCTGAATGAGAATATGAACTTTTTGATTGTGAAAATCTGCGCGGAAAAGCGTGATTCTGACTTATTCCAAAGTTTGTAAAACTGCAAATAGCACTCCAAAAACACGGAATATGATGTATTTGGTGCTATGTTCTGCCATATATAGCACATTTGAAGCAAAATCTTGCATCTGAACAGATTTACAGAATCAAAAATTTCTCAACGAGATTCAGAAAAATCACTGATAACTCGCAGGAAACTCAAAATTTAGTGCATTTGAGGACGGATTCATGCGTATTATGTTGTATTGGATGGATTTATGTGATTTGCGATACTTTGAAACTGCTCAGAATGTGGTAATTTTTACTTATTTCAAACTTCAAATAACTGCAGATAGCTCTCTGAAAACACAAGATATGATGTTTTTGTCGATAGATTCATACATATTATGAGGTCCTGAATAGGGATATGGACTCTTTGATTGTGAAAATCTGCGCGGAAAAGCGTGATTGCGACTTATTCCAAAGTTTGTAAAACTACAAATAGCACTCTAAAAACACGGAATATGATGTATTTGGTGCTAGATTCTGCCATATAACGCACTTTTGGAGCAAAGTCGTGCTTCTGAGCAGATAAACAGAGTCAAAAATTTCTCAACGAGACTCAGAAGAAACGCTGATAACTCGCTGGAAACGCAAAATTCTGTGCATTTGAGGACAGCGTCATGCGTATTATGTTGTATTGGATAGATTTATGTGATTTGCGCTCTGAAAACACGATTTATGATGTTTTTGTCGATAGATTCATGCATATTATCAGGTCTTGAATGGGGATATGGACTTTTTGATTCTGAAAATCTGCGCGGAAAAGCATGATCTCGACTCAATTCAAAGTTTGTAAAACTGCAAATGGCACTTTAAAAACACAAAATATGATGTATTTGGTGCTCGATTCTGCCATATAACGCACTTTTGTAGCAAAATCTTGCTTCTGAGCAGATTCACAGAGATAACTCGCTGGAAACGCAAAATTTTGTGCATTTGAGGACGGATTCATGCGTATTACTTTGTATTGGATAGATTTATGTGATTTGCGATACTTTAAAACTGCTCAAAATATGGTAATTTTGACTTATTTCAAACTTCATATAACTGCAGATAGCGCTCTGAAAACACGGAATATGATGTTTTTGTCGATAGATTCATACATATTATGAGGTCCTGAATAGGTATATGAACTTTTTGATTGTGAAAATCTGCGCGGAAAAGCGTGATTTCGATTTATTCCAAAGTTTGTGGAACTGCAAATAGCACACTGGAAGCACGGAATATGATTTATTTGGTGCTAGATTCTGCTATATGACGCAATTTTGAAGCAAAATCTTGCTTCTGAGCAGATTTACAGAGTCAATAATTTCTCAACGAGACTCAGAAAAAACGCTGATAACTCGCTGAAGACGCAAAACTTTGTGCATTTGAGGACGGATTCATGCGTATTATGTTGTAATGGATAGATGTATGTGATTTGCGATATTTTGAAACTGCTCAGAATGTGGTAATTTTGACTTATTTCAAACTTCATATAACTGCAGATAGCGCTCTGAGAACACGAAATATGATGTTCTTGTCGATAGGTTCATACATATCATCATTTCATGTTTGAAAGTCATCAAAATGTGTTGTTAGTTATGAGTGTGTTCGAAGTTAATTTATTTTATGTGTAAAATACAGCAATACAGAAGTTTTCGATTCTGGAGTTGAAGCAAGATTTTGCTTTAAAAGTGCGTTATATGGCAGAATCTAGCACCTAATACATCATATTTTGTGTTTTTAGAGTGCTATTTGCAGTTTTACAAACTTTGGAATAAGTCAAAATCACGCTCTTCCGCGCAGATTTTCACAATCAAAAAGTTCATATTTCTATTCAGGACCTCATAATATGTATGAATCTATCGACAAAAACATCATATTCCGTGTTTTCAGAGCGCTATCTGCAGTTAGGAACAGGAAATATTTGATTGATAATTTGTTGCGTTTATAAAATTTTTCATGTGCGTATGATAAATGATGGATAATAATTCCCTGTTCATTTGAGGATGTTTCTTTGTTCAAAAATTAAATGAAAGATAGCAATTTTCTTTCTAAATAAAATATGATATAATAAATATAAATATTGAAAATATGTACAAGATACTTAATTCCTCCAGTACGAGCATATGGTTGGAATGATAGAAACTATTAGATAATGACTTCCTCCCTAATGACAAGAGTGGTAAATTTTTGTTTGTTAATTTGTTGGGCTCCATATATAAATAAATGAATATTTTGAAGTAGCCTACATCTAATTTGGTGATTAGATAGTTGCAATGAATTTATGGATAACGATAGTTTTGACAATAATTTGGTATACAAAATAGTTACATTGTTTTTTATGAATAATTGCAGTTTTGACAAATTAAAAAAATGGTTGTATGGGAACGTGTTCGTTCAAGTTTCAAAAATCTTTTTTTTTTGTGGTAGAATTAATAATAATGATTATATATTAGATCCCAAAACTTTTTTAGAAGAGTGTTTATTACTGTTAATAAGTAAAGTAGGCGAGTTTATGCATTTTTATCGTACTTCAGTGGAGCTTAACTGTGAATTAGCTTGTCTGTATACATTACAAAAAAATGGTGTGACAATTGAAGCTGATATATTCCATCATTCTAAAATGAAACCAGTAACGTTATCTGATGATTTTACCGAGTGGTTTTTGGAAGTTGTTGGAAAACCAATTTTATCACAAATGGAAGAGTTCCAAGAACGCGATAGTTGAAAAGCTCTCAGTAAAATTTTATATTTAAAAGTGAGTTAGTTGTTTTTTTTGATTTGATTTTGATTCACATAATTTTTTTTGTTTTAAGGTCAATATAAATAAATTTGATCCATTATATAGTGGAGGTTCATCATATATAGAACTTCCAAACGATATAAAAAATAAAAAAGCTGTTATAAATGTAAAAAATAATGACCAATATTGCTTTGTTTAGTCCATATTATCAGCATTATATCCTACGGAACAACATTCAGATCGTGTTTCTCAGTATCCTCAAAATTTTGTTGATATTTTCAATTTAAGTAATATAAATTTCCCTACACCGCTGTGTGATATTATTAAATTTGAGAAACAAAATAATTTATCAATAAACGTATATGGATTAGAACAAATTGCAACAAATAAGAGAACTAATATTGTGGGTCCGCTCCATTATACAAAGAAGAAACTAAATACACATATTAATTTATTTTATTGGAAAGAGAATGAGAAGTCACATTACGCATGGATAAAGTCACTCACTCGTTTATTATCATTTCAATTGAATAAAAGTAAAACAAAACGCATATATGCGACAGGTGTCTTCAGTATTTTGGAACTGAAATTTTACCAACTAAACATGAAGAGTATTGTCAATTAGTTGACGCAGTTAAGATTGAGTTACCCACTGAAACATCTATGCGGGTTAATTTTAAAAAATTTTTAAAAAAAGAGCGACATCCATTTGTCATTCACGCTGACTTTGAATGTTTAACAGCACCAATTGATACTTGTCAACCAAATAGTAGTACATCGTACACTATGAAATATCAATATCATGTACCATGTGCCGAAGCATATAAGGTTGTTTGTTTGTATGATGAATCTTCATCTTTTTTTGAATCATTTCGTGGACCTGAAGCTGTTAAATGGTTTGTGCATAGATTGAAGAGAGTTGTCGAAATAATTGAGATTTCTATAAGAACACCATATCAATTATAATGACACATGAAGATTGGCAGGATTTTGATAATGCTACAGATTGTCATATTTGTAGAGAAAAGATTGAAATAGCAGATAAAAAAGTTAGAGATCATTGTCATTTTACAGGTACTTTAATTAAGTTTAATACTTCATTTGAACTTTATAAAAGAATATTGAGTTATTTTTTTAGGAAAATATAGAGGCGCAGCACATGATGATTGTAATTTGAAGTACAAAAACTGCAAATTCATACCCGTATTTTTTCATAACTTCAGTGGTTACGACTCTCATCTTTTTATAAAAGAATTTGGTTCAGAAGATGAACATATTTATGTTATTCCAAATAATAGCGAAAAATATATGACGTTCTCAGTAACAGTAGGCAAATTCCAACTACGTTTCTTAGATTCATACAAGTAAGTTCTTAAAGGGTAAAAAAATGAATGAATTCAAATTAATTTTTCAGGTTCTTGAGTACTTCACTGGGAAAACTGGTTAATAATTTAGATAAAGAAAAATCATATATAATAGATAAAAATTATCCTGATGAAGATAAACGAAATTTGATAATTAAAAAGAAGATATTCCCTTATGATTATTTCAATTCATGGGAAAAAATGGAAGAAAAAAATGTACCTGCTAAGCAAGCTTTTTTTTCAAAATTGAAGAATGAGCATGTAAGTGACGCAGATTACATTTAAAATAGATACATAAGGAGACTATTTAGAATTGTATCTCCAAACAGATGTTCTCTTGCTAGCTGAAGTTTTTGAAAACTTTCGAGATGTTTGTATTAACGCTTATAATCTTGATCCAGCTCATTATTTCACACTACCAGGTAGAATTCTTATGGTAAAAACATATATAAATTTATTTTAAATATTTTTGTTGCTGTAGGTTACGCATGGGGCAGCATGTTAAAAATGACAAAGGTAAATCTACAGTTTTTAACTGATGTTGATATGATTTTAATGTTTGAGAAAGTCATTCGAGGTGGTATATGTCAGTGTGTGACTCGTTACGCAAAAGCTAATAATAAGTATATGAAAGACCATAATTCATCCTAAAAAGATTTATATTTGATGTACTTTGACGCTTGTTATTAGTATGGGTGGGCAATGACTCAATATTTACCCTATGGCGACTTTAAATTCTTAAACAACGAAGAAATTTCAGGACTTGATATAATAAATATACCTAATGATAGCTTAGAGGGCTATGTATTGGAAGTTGACTTAGACTATCCAATAGCTTTACATGACTTTCCATTGTGTTCTGCACATCAAATTCCAGAATATTCAAAAACACCGAAATTAATGACAACTATACATAATAAATCCAAATATGTATTATATTACAAAAACTTACAACAAGCATTGCTTCTAGGAATGAAGTTAACCAAAATTTATAGAGTTATATCCTTCGAACAAGATTTTATGGTTGAAAAAATTTATAGATTTGAACACAAATTTTAGGAAAAATGCAAAAAACGATTTTGAAAAAAGTCAGTATAAACTTATTAATAATGTAATATTTGGAAAGTCTATAGGAAATATTAGAAACCGGAGAGATATAAAACTTGTTACAAGTTGGAATGGGCAAGCTCAAGCACGAAAATTAATTGCGAAACCAAATTGTAAAAAAGTTATACCATCTACAGAAAATTTGGCTTCAATAGAGTTGAGCAAAATAAAAATATGTTTCAATAAACCTATATATGTAGGAATGGTTATTCTTGATGTTAGCAAATGTTTAATGTATGATTTTCATTACAATTTTATCAGCAATAAATTATCACATTCAAAATTACTGTATCATGATACAGATTCCTTGATATTTCAATTTTTTGAAAATCCCTATATCAAAATTGGACAAAATATTGAACGTTTTGACACATCAAATTCTTCAAATGATAATGGATCTGGTATTCCACTTGTTGATAATAAAGTGGTAGGACTGTTTAAAGATGAGAATGGGGGAAAAATTATGGGAATCTATCGACGGAAACATCATATTTCGTGTTTTCAGAGCGCTATCTGCGGTTATATGGAGTTTGAAATAAGTCATAATTACCACATTCTGAGCAGTTTCAGAGTATCGAGAATCACATAAATCTATCCAATACAACATGATACGCATGAATTTGTCCTCAAATGCACAAACTTTTGCGTTTCCAGCGAGTTATCAGCGTTTCTTCTGAGTCTCGTTGAGAAATTTTTTGACTCTGTAAATCTGCTCAGAAACAAGATTTTGCTCCAAAAGTGCGTTATATGGCAGGATCTGGCACCAAATACATCATATTTCGTGTTTTTAGAGTGCTATTTGCAGTTTTACAAACTTTAGAATAAGTCGAAATCACGCTTTTCCGCGCAGATTCTCACAATCAAAAAGTTCATATTCCTATTCGAAACCCCATAATATGTATGAATCTATCGACAAAAACATCATATTCTGTGTTTTCAGAGCGCTATCTGCAGTTAAATGAAGTTTGGAATAAGTCAAAATTATCCCATTCTAAGCAGTTTCAGAGTATGACAAATCACATAAATCTATCCAGTCTCGTTGAGAAATTTTGGACTCTGTAAATCTGCTCAGAAGTAAGATTTTGCTCTAAAAGTGCGTTATATGGCAGAATCTAGCACCAAATACATCATATTTCGTGTTTTTAGAGTGCTATTCGCAGTTTTACGAACATTGGAAAACGTCGAAATCTCGCTTTTCCAGGCGGATTTTCACAATACAAAAATTCATATTCCTATCCAGGAACTTATAATATGTATGAATCTATCGACAAAAACATCATATTTTGTGTTCTCAGAGCGCTATCTGCAGTTATATGAAGTTTGAAATAAGTCAAAACTACCACATTCTGAGCAGTTTCAAAGTATCGCAAATCACATAAATCTATCCAATACAACATAATACGCAAGAATCCGTCCTCGAATGCACAAAATTTTGCGTTTCCAGTGAGTAATCAGCGTTTTCTCTGAGTCTCGTTGAGAAATTTTTGACTCTGTAAATCTGCTCAGAAGCAAGATTTCGCTTCAAAAGTGCGTTTTATGGCAGGATCTAGCACCAAATACATCATATTTCGTGTTTTTTAGAGTGCTATTTGCACTTTCACAAACTTTGGAATAAGTCGAAATCACGCTTTCCCGCGCAGATTTTCACAATCAGAATGTTCATATTCCTATTCAGCACCTTATAATATGTATGAATCTATCGACAAAAACATCATAAATCGTGTTTTCAGAGCGCTATCTGCGGTTATATGAAGTTTGAAATAAGTCAAAATTACCACATTCTGAGCAGTTTCAAAGTATCGCAAATCACATAAATCTATCCAATACAACATAATACGCATGAATCCGTCCTTGATTGCACAAAATTTTGCGTTTCCAGCGAGTTATCAGCGTTTTTTCTGAGTCTCGTTGAGAAATTTTTGACTCTGTAAATCTACTCAAAAGCAAGATTCTGCTCCAAAAGTGCGTTATATGGCAGAATGCAGCACCTACTACATCATATTCCGTGTTTTTAGAGTGCTATTTGCAGTTTTACAAACTTTGGAGTAAGTCGGAATCACGCTCTTCCGCGCAGATTTTCACAATCGCAAAGTTCATATGCCTATTCAGGACCTCATAATATGTATGAATCTATCGACATAAACATCATATATCGTGTTTTCAGAGCGCTATCTGCAGTTATATGGAGTTTGGAATAAGTCAAAATTACCACATTCTGAGCAGTTTCAAAGTATCGCAAATCACATAAATCTATCCAATACAACATAATACGCATGAATCTGTCCTCAAATGCACAAAATTTTGCGTTTCCAGCGAGTTATCAGCGTTTTTTCTGAGTCTCGTTGAGAAATTTTTGACTCTGTAAATCTGCTCAGAAGCAAGATTTAGCTCTAAAAGTGCGTTATATCCCTGAGTCTAGCACGAAATACATCATGTTTCGTGTTTTTAGGGTGCAATTTGCAGTTTTACAAACTTTGGAAGAAGTTGAAATCATGCTTTTACGCGCAGATTCTCACAATCAAAAAGTTCATATTCCTATTCAGGACCTCATAATACATATGAATCCATCAACAAAAACATCATATTTTGTGTTTTCAGAGCGCTATCTGCAGGTTTATGAAGTTTGAAATAAGTCAAAATTACCACATTCTGAGCAGTTTCAAAGTATCGCAAATCACATAAATCTATCCAATACAACATAATACGCATGAATCCGTCCTAAAATGCACAAAATTTTGCGTTCTAGCGAGTTATCAGCGTTTTTGCTGAGTCTCGTTGAGAAATTTTTGACTCTGTATATCTGCTCAGAAGTAAGATTTTGCTCCAAAAGTGCGTTGTATGGCAGAATCCAGCACCAAATACAACATATTTCGTGTTTTTAGAGTGCTATTCGCAGTTTTACAAACTTTGGAATAAGTCGAAATCACGCTTTTTCGCGCAGATTTCTACAATCAAAAAGTTCATATTCGTATTCAGGACCTCATATTATGTATGAATCTATCGACAGAAACATCATATTTCGTGTTTTAGAGCGCTATCTGCAGTTATATGAAGTTTGAAATAAGTCAAAATTACCACATTCCGAGCAGTTTCAAAGTATCGCAAATCACATAAATCTAAATAAATTTCAAAAGGTCTAAAATAATTTGAAACATACAACTTGACAATCTTTATTATTTTTTTTATATACACAATATTGTTTTTTTTTTACAATACATACTTAAATTCATATTTTTGTTCATTTTCATAATCTAGGAGTCGCGTTGAATGTATATTTTCATTTACTTTCCAACACCCCCTCTAGAAATTAAAATTCCATTCAGAGCAGTTCCTAAATTTTCAGTACAGAAAATGTGTTTGATTTAGGGAGGCTCTTCGTAAAAATATCTGCAACCTGTATACCATCTTCTTCAATATGTTGCCGTAGGAAATGATGACGAATATCTATATGTTTTGTTCTTGACTTACACGCCGCTGTTTTTGCTAGTTCGATCGCTCCTTGATTGTCACAGAAAATTTTCGTTGGACTGTTGATATACTTTCTGCTCAAACTTTTCAGTACACTCCTTGTCCACAACGTTTCTTGACATGCTGCGGAGAGTGCCATGTATTCAGCTTCAGTTGTAGATAATGCAACTGTCTGTTGTTTTTTTGTTAACCACGATATTGGACCTCCGTTAAGCTTTAACACATATCCAGATATCGAGTGTCTATCGTTCACTTTGTTTCCCCAATCTGCGTCACAATACATCTTCATCTCTGGTTCATTGTTTCGTCCATATACTATTGAAGTGTTTTCCGTACCTTTCAGATATCTGAATATTCTCTTCAGAGCTATCCAGTGGATTTTTCTTGGATTTGTAGGAAACCTGCTGAGTAAATTAACAGCTTGACTAATATCTGGTCGAGTAGATTGACTTAGGTACAGTAGACCTCCGATAGCTTCCCTGTATGGAATTTTCATCATTTCTTCTATTTCTTCTCTACTTGAAGGTTCTAATCCTTTTGTTAACTGCTGATTCTGATCTAAAGGTGTTGATACTGTCTTGCAGTTCTGCATATTGAATTTTCCAAGGAGTTTTTCAATATACAGTTTTTGATTTATCTGCAGAACTCTGTTCTTCCGATCACGATAAATTTTCATTCCAAGAAAATGTGTAATCGGACCCAAATCTTTTGTTTTGAAATTTTTCTTCAAATGATCTTTGAGATAACATTTCTCTCTCTGATTCTTGGTAATTATCAAAATATCGTCGACATAAATTGCTAAAATAATTTTATCTCCGTCATCACCTTTCACAAAAATGCATTGATCTTCTGATAATTGTTGAAAATTTAAATCTCTTAGCGCCTTTTTTAGTCTGTCGTTCCATGCCCTACTCCCTTGTTTGAGTCCATAAAGAGCTTTATTCAAACGGAAGACACCTTGTGATTCATTTACCTTCTCGTAACCTTCGGGCTGAGAAATGTAGACCTCTTCCTTCAACTCTCCATTGAGGAAAGCTGTATCTACATCAATATGATCTATGTCTAGATCCTCCAATGCTGCTATAGCTAACAATGATCTTATTGAATTGAGTCTAGCTACCGTGCATAGACATCTTGATATTCCAACCCAGCACGTTGCTCGTAGCCTTTTGCTACTAATCTGGCTTTGTATCGTTCTAATTTACCATTTGCATTAAATCTCTTCTTTCATACCCATTTGGTTATAATTACTCTTTTTCCTGGTGGTAAATTTGTGAAATTCCAAGTGTTGTTCTCATTTAATGATTCTATTTCTTTATTCATGACTGAAATCCACTCTTGCTTTGCAGAATCTTCCATGGCTTCTCTAAAATTTTGAGGCTCTGCAGAAAATTTTTCTGCTAAGTAAGCAAAACTATCTGTACTTCTATTCGATCTTTTCGGTTTCTGTGATAAAGCTGTAATATTTGGCAATTCTTCTTTTACCTCTTCATTCTTCAATTCTTCTTTCACATTTTCATTCTTCCATTCTTCTTTTACTTTTTCATTCTTCAGTTCTTCTACTTGATTTTCTTTTTGATCAAAATGATGTGTTTGAGTGCTAATTTCTGCGGTTTTCACTTTCTTGCTTTCTTTACCGGTTTCTCAGGAAAAAACTACGTCTCTTGCTTTTAAGATTCTCTTCGTTTGTATGTTCATGAGCCTATATGCTTTTGAATTCTCTTCAAAACCTAATAAAATACACTCTTCGGCCTTCTCATCCCATTTTCTTCTCTTTTCTTTGGGTACATGAACTGCTGCCTTGCACCCAAAAATTCTAAGATGCGGAAGATCTGGTTTTCTACCACTCCATGCTTCTTCAGGGGTGATATTCTTCAATGCTGCCGTTGGTGATCTGTTAATTAACCTTCCTACCGTTTATGGGTCGAATCGACCCATTGTCAGAATTTAATGCAATATATTTCTTGTTATATTTGAAGAGAACGTTTGAAACTTCCAGTATTCCTCAAACATGTGTATATCTTTTCTCCACCACATTTCGAATGTTTTAGACTCTATTTTTAATGACCAAATGAAAAAAGTCACACATATGGTACATGGGTCGAATCGACCCATGGTATGAAGACTCGTAAGGTTTCTATAACGAATGTCGCTTTCATCTATTGGTTTTGCCTCTTTTCCAAATTTAGTTCAATTGATGGCAGCATAGGTGCCGGTATCTGGTTTTTGTAAGGTTTCTGAAGTCAAATTGCCCTGTATTCGCTTTACTTCTAAGTATGGCGTAGCGCAGACACAGCTTGAAAAATGACGAATTGGAGAAGCTTTTATCTGAACTTAGTGACCAAAGTGAAGTGGAGATGAAGATGGGCTAGATGATCCTGATTTTATTAGTGCTGTTGAAACAGATGATTCAGATCACGTATGTACATATAGTAGCTCAGATGGAGAGCAGAATTTGTCTTATACAGAAGAACAACGTAGATCTTCTGAAGATGGCGAATTTTACATTAGTCGTGATGAAATGAAATGAAGCAAATCACTTTCACCTTCATCAAAACACGCAGTCACTGAGTAACACCAGACTGACAAAAAATTTGCAAATATCGATCAAAATAGCAAATTGCAGAGGAGAAAACTGCAATAAAATATGCAGTCAAACGTGGAAGATGCAATGACTGTGGGCCAAAGAAAGATCGAAAAAACCAGACTAAGTGTGCATCATACCTTGCGTTTTTTTGCCAGGAACATGTAAATACATTTTGCAGGAATTATATCATAAATAATTGGTCTCGTGTGAAAATTATTGTATTCCACTCACGTTGACGATATTTTGATTCTATTATTACTGTAATTCTGTAATTTCCATAGATCAAACTCCATTGTGAGTGTGAAATCAGTCACTCTCTAGAAATTGAATTATTTTTTTCAATGTTATTTCTTTGATTTGCTTGTATTCTGAGCAATTAACATTGGAAATAAATTGTTGGAATGCTCTGAATATATAAGTTTCTTCCATAGATGTGATTAAATAGCTTGAAACCATAAAATGACACTTCTTTTTTCAACTAATCTGCCTGCTTGAGCAACGATAAAGATCATGGGTCGATTCGACCCATGTA
The DNA here is from genome assembly GCA_963989225.1 of Dromius quadrimaculatus. NCBI lineage: Eukaryota > Metazoa > Arthropoda > Insecta > Coleoptera > Carabidae > Dromius > Dromius quadrimaculatus. The sequence continues at coordinate 33,129,413 of OZ022327.1, forward strand.
AAATGAATGTGACTTTTTTTTGAGCAGGTAGGAAGGTTGAATAATTAGCCGTGACAATTGCTTCTGCCCAATAGTCTTCTGTCAAACTCGCTCCAAAAAGAATACTTCGCGCTTTTTCTACGACTGTTCGATTAAATCTTTCCGCTACGCCATTTTGTTCATGGGTATAGGGTATAGTTGTCTGATGCCTGATACCCCACCTCTCAAATATTTTCTTCAGTTTTTCGTTAACGTATTCTTCTCCGTTGTCTGATCGTATGATTTTTATCTGCTTACCAGTTTGTTTCTCTGCAAAAATTTTGAATTTAAGAAATATATCAGTTACTTCATCCTTAGACTTTAGTAAATATATAAATGACCTCCGTGAGAAGTCATCAATAAAAGAAAGAAAATATCTTGCACCTCCAAGTGATTTAGTTTCCATGGGGCCACATAAATCTGTATGTACCAACTCAAGACTATCGAATGCTAGCTTACCAGAATGTAAGAATGGTTTTCTCGTTTGTTTACTCTTCAAACAAATAATACATGTTTCACTGCAAATTTCATCAAGATCGTATCCTGTTACCATACCATTTGACAGTTGCTTCATATAGTTCCTGTTCAAATGACCTAGTCGTTCATGCCAAATCCCACCATTTACATTGGATCTAGAGGCTCTCTCCTTGGGAATATCCAATCTGTACAATCCACCTGTTTTGGTTGCAGTTGCTAAAAGTTTAGCATTTCTGTCTTTAATTGTACATTTTTCATCTTTAAATAATAATTCGAGTTTATTGTCTGTTAGTTTACTCACCGAAAGTAGATTTGTACCTAACTCTGGTACGTACAAAACGTCTTTAATGATAACATCATCAATTTGATTGTTGATTGACACTTGAGTTTTGATATTACCTATCTCATTCGAGTTTAGTTTATTTCCGTCCGCGATTTCGACAGTACGATTTACACTATCCGTTATTTCGTAAGAATTGTCTCTATTATTTAACATATGCTGTGTCGCTCCCGAGTCAAGAAACCACTCATTTATTTGATTAGTTTTCTCACAAGCAGGAAAAGTTTTTGGGATTGAACTCGGTTTGTAATTAGATTTATTCTTTACACTTCGACAGTCTTCCGCTAAATGACCGTACTTGTTACATGCGAAACATCTTGGACCTCGATTATAATTATTTAAACTTGATTTGTTATTAAAACTCGCTTTATTGAAACGTTTAATTTGAAATGCACTTTCATTGTCCGTACCGTGCTCTGATTCACATTTGACGTCTTGAAGCAATTTTGTTTTAATCGAATCGGCACTAATTCTGACACCCGAACTTTCAATACCCATGATCATCGGACGGTAATCATCTGGTAGTCCAGCTAACAAAAGAGTCCCTATCCATTCATCTTCAACTCTGAACTTTATTTAGTTTAGTTTATGTGTGGTAGTGACAATTTTGTTGACGTACTCTTCTGTTGAACTACAATTTTCTAACCGTGTCGTCACAAGAGTTTTCAGCAAACCAACTCTTCGCGTCAGTCCAGAATCTTCAAACGCTGCTTCCAAATTCGTCCACGCTTCCTTTGGAGTCGTACAACTTTGTACGTGTACATAAATAATAGGTTCGAGAGCTAACACTATCTTAGCTTTCGCCTTTACCATCTTCTTTGTATCTACGACATATTCTGCAAGTCCTGCAACACAGCCCCACAAATCCTCATGTTCTAGATAGGCACGCATCGCAAATTTCCAAGAATTGAAATTCTCACGCCCTTTAAGCCTTTCCATCATTGGAGCAAAAAAACTAGAAGCTGTTACTGTATTTGCAGAAGATTGTGCTTGTTGATGTATAATTTTTGGTGGCATTATTCCTGACGTATTTAGAGCTGTTCTCTCTGAACGTGAACCTTAATTTTCCAGCACGTTAGCTGGGCCCATAACCAAATAAAATTCAAAAGGTCTAAAATAATTTGAAACATACAACTTGACAATCTTTATTAATTTTTTTATATACACAATATTGTCTTTTTTTATAATACATACTTGAATCCATATTTTTGTTTATTTTCATAATCTAGGAGTCGCGTTGAATGTATATTTTCATTTACAACATAATACGCATTAATCCGTCCTCAAATGCACAAAATTTTGCGTTTCCAGCGAGTTATCAGCGTTTTTCCTGAGTCTCGTTGAGAAATTTTTGACTCTGTAAATCTGCTCAGGAGGAAGATTTTGCTCCAAAAGAGCGTTATATGGCAGAATCTAGCTCCAAATACATCATATTTCGTGTTTTCAGAGTACTATTTGCAGTTTTACAAACTTTGGAATGAGTCGATATCACGCTCTTCCGCGCAGATTTTCACAATCAAAAAGTTCATATTCCTATTCAGAGCCTCATAATATGTATGAATCTATCGACAAAAACATAATATTTCGTGTTTTCAGAGCGCTATCTGCAGTTATATGAAGTTTGAAATAGGTCAAAATCACCACATTCTGAGCAGTCTCAAAGTATCGCAAATCACATAAATCTATCCAATACAACATGATACGCATGAATCCGTCCTCAAATGCACAAAATTCAGCGTTTCCAGCGAGTTATCAGCGTTTTTTCTGAGTCTTGTTGAGAAATTTTTGACTCTGAAAATCTGCTCAGAAGCAAGATTTTGCTTCAAACGTGCGTTATATGGCAGAATCTAGCACCAAGTACATCATATTTCGTGTTTTCAGAGTGCTATTTGCAGTTTTACAAACTTTGGAATGAGACGGAATCACGCTTATCCGCGCAGATTTTCACAATCAAAAAATTCATATTCCTATTCAGGACCACATATTATGTATGAATCTATCGACATGAACATCATATTTCGCGCTTTCATAGCGCTTTCTGCAGTTATATAATAGTCTTGGGCATAATAGTTCACCTTAAAGAGCGCTCACTTTAGTTCAAAGTCCTATTGCGAACAAGTTCGTTCTGTTAGTTCGCTAGTTCTTCGCTTTTTATTATTTCAGAAAGCAATTGAAAAAAAATATATATTTACTTTCATTACAGATCTATTTATTTTTATTTATAAAACACGAAACACAATTTTTTTTAATGACACATAACATGACTTCAAGAAAAAATAATTAAAAATCATTTTTAATATACTTTAATAAGACATCTGGTGTACAGAGTAGAATCTTCGACGAACTAGTTCGCTCAGTTCACTCAAGAGAGCGCTCTTATCACCTTCGTCGGTCGCGAACTACCCAAGCCTATTATATAAAGTTTGAAATAAGTTAAAATTACCACATTCTGAGCAGTTTCAAAGTATCGCAAATCACATAAATCTATTCAATACAACATAATACGCATGAATCCGTCCTCAAATGCACGCAATACTGCGTTCCCAGCGAGTTATCAGCGTTTTTTCTGAGCCTCGTTGAGAAATTTTTGACTGTGTTAATCTGCTCAGGAGCAGGATTTTGCTTCAAAAGAACGTTATATGGCAGAATCTAGCACCAAATACATCAAATTTCGTGTTTTTAGGGTGCTATTTGCAGTTTTAGAAACTTTGGAATAAGTCGAAATCACGCTTTTCCGCGCAGATTTTCACAATCAAAAAATTCAAATTTCTATTCAGGACCACATATCATGTATGAATCTATCGACAAAAACATCATATTTCGAGTTTTCATAGCGCTATCTGCAGTTATATGAAGTTTGAAATAAGTCAACATTACCACATTCTGAGCAGTTTCAAAGTATCGCAAATCACATAAATCTATTCAATACAACATAATACGAATGAATCCGTCCTCAAATGCACAAAATTTTGCGTTTCCAGCGAGTTATCAGCGTTTTTTCTGAGTCTCGTTGAGAGATTTTTGACTCTGTTAATCTGCTAGGAAGCAAGATTTTGCTTCAAAAGTGCGTTATATGGCAGAATCTAGCACAAAATACATCATATTTCGTGTTTTTAGAGTGCTATTTGCAGTTTTACAAACTTTGGAATGAATCGAAATCACGTTTTTCCGCGCAGATTTTCACAATCAAAAAGATCATATTCCTATTCAGGACCTCATAAAATGTATGAATCTCTCGACGAAAACATCATACCTCGTGTTTTCAGAGCGCAATCTGCAGTTATATGAAGTTTGAAATAAGTCAACATTACCACTTTCTGAGCAGTTTAAAAGTATCGCAAATCACATGAATCTATCCAATACAACATAATACGAATGAGTCCGTCCTCAAATGCACAAAATTTTGCATTTCCAGCGAGTTATCAGCGTTTTTTCTGAGTCTCGTTGAGAGATTTTTGACTCTGTTAATCTGCTCAGAAGCAAGATTTTGCTTCAAAAGTGCGTTATATGGCAGAATCTAGCACAAAATACATCATATTTCGTGTTTTTAGAGTGCTATTCGCAGTTTTAGAAACTTTTGGAATAAGTCGAAATCACGCTTTTCCGCGCAGATTTTCACAATCAAAAAGTTCATATTCCTATTCAGGACCTCATAATATGTATGAATCTCTCGACAAAAACATAATATTTCGTGTTTTCAGAGCGCTGTCTGCAGTTATATGAAGTTTGAAATAAGTCAAAATTACCACATTCTGAGCGGTTTCAAAGTATCGCAAATCACATAAATCTATCCAATACAACATAATACGCATGAATCTGTCCTCAAATGCACAAGATTCTGCGTTTCCAGCGAGTTATCAGCGTTTTTTCTGAGTCTCGTTGAGAAATTTTTGACTCTGTAAATCTGCTCTGAAGCAAGCCCTTGCTTCAGAAGTGCGTTATATAGCAGAATCTAGCACCAAATACTTCTTATTTCGTGTTTTTAGAGTGCTATTTGCAGTTTTACAGACTCTGGAATAATTAAAAATTACGCTTTTCCGCGCAGATTCTCACAATCAAAAAGTTCATATCCCTATTCAGGACCTTATAATACGTATGAATCTATCAACAAAATCATCATATTTCGTGTTTTCAGAGCGCTATCTGCAGTTATATGGAGTTTGAAATAACACAAAATTACCACATTCTGAGCAGTTTCAAAGTATCGCAAATCACATAAATCTATCCAATACAACATAATACGCATGAATCCGTCCTGAAATGCACAAAATTTTGAGTTTCCAGCGAGTTATCAGCGCCTTCTCTGAGTTTCGTTGAGAGAATTTTGAATTTGTTAATCTGCTCAGAGGCAAGATTTTGCTTCAAAAGTGCGTTGTATGCCAGAATCTAGCATCAAATACATCATATTTCGTGTTTTTAGAGTGCTATTTGCAGTTTTACAAACTTTGGAATAAATCGAAATCACGCTTTTCCGCGCAAATTATCACAATCAAAAAGTTCATATTCCTATTCAGGACCTCATAAAATGTATGAATCTCTCGACAAAAACATCTTATTTCGTGTTTTCAGAGCGCAATCTGCCGTTATATGAAGTTTGAAATAAGTAAAAATTACCACATTCTGAGCAGTTTCAAAGTATCGCAAATCACATAAATCTATCCAATACAACATAATACGCATGAATCCGTCCTCAAATGCACAAAATTTTGCGTTTCCAGCGAGTTATCGGCGTTTTTTCTGAGTCTTTGAGAAATCTTTGACTCTGCTAATTTGCTCAGAAGCAAGATTTTGCTTTGAAAATGCGTTATATGGCAGAATCTAGCACCAAATACATCACATTTTGTGTTTTTAGAGTGCTGTTCGCAGTTTTAGAAACTTTGGAATAAGTCGAAATCACGCTTTTCCGCGCAGATTATCACAATCAAAAAATCCATATTCCTATTTAGGACCTCATTATATTTATGAATCTCCTGACAAAAACATCATATTTCGTGTTTTCAGAGCGCTATCTGCAGTTATATGAAGTTTGAAATAAGTCAAAATTACCACATTCTGAGCGGTTTCAAGGTATCGCAAATCACATAAATCTATTCAATACAACATAATACGCATGAATCCGTCCTCAAATGCGCAAGATTCTGCGTTTCCAGCTGTTATCAGCGTTTTTTCTGAGTCTCGTTGAGAAATTTTTGACTCTGTAAATCTGCTTAGAAGCAAGATTTTGCTCCAAAAATGCATTATATGGCAGAATCTAGCACCAAATACATCATATTTCGTGATTTCAGACTGCTATTAGCAGTTTTACAAACTTTGAATGAGTCGAAATCACGCTTTTCTGCGCAGATTTTCACAATGAAAAAATTCATATTTCTATTCAGGAGCACATATTATGTTTGAATCTATCGACAAAAACATCATATTCCGTGTTCTCATAGCGCTATCTGCAGTTATATGAAGTTTGAAATAAGTCAAAATTATCACATTCTGAGCGGTTTCAAAGTATCGCAAATTACATAAATCTATCCAATACAACATAATACGCATGAATCCGTTCTCAAATGCACAAGATTTTGCGTTTCCAGCGAAATATAAGCGTTTTTTTTGAGTATCGTTGAGAAATTTTTGACTCTGTAAATCTGCTCTGAAGCAAGCTCTTGCTTCAGAAGTGCGTTATATAGCAGAATCTAGCACCAAATACATCTTATTTCGTGTTTTTAGAGTGCTATTTGCAGTTTTACAAACTCTGGAATAAGTCGAAATTACGCCTTTCCGCGCAGATTTTCACAATCAAAAAATTCATATTTCTATTCAGGAGCACATATTATGTTTGAATCTATCGACAAAAACATCATATTCCGTGTTCTCATAGCGCTATCTGCAGTTATATGAAGTTTGAAATAAATCAAAATTACCACATTCTGAGCAGTTTCAGAGTATCGCAAATCACATAAATCTATTCAATACAACATAATACGCATGAATCCGTCCTAAAATGCACAAAATTTTGCGTTTCCAGCAAGTTATCAGCGCCTTTTCTGAGTCTCGTTGAGAAAATTTTGAATTTGTTAATCTGCTCAGAGGCAAGATTTTGCTTCAAAAGTGCGTTGTATGCCAGAATCTAGCACCAAATATATCATATTCCGAGTTTTCAAAGTGCTATTTGCAGTTTTACAAACTTTGGAATGAAACGAAATCACGCTTTTCCGCGCAAATTATCACAATCAAAAAGTTCATATTCCTATTCAGGACCTCATAAAATGTATAAATCTCTCGACAAAAACATCATATTCCGTGTTTTCAGAGCGCAATCTGCCGTTATATGAAGTTTGAAATAAGTCAAAATCACCACATTCTGAGCAGTTCCAAAGTATCGCAAATCACATAAATCTATCCAATACAACATAATACGCATGAATCCGTTCTCAAATGCACAAAATTTTGCGTTCCCAGCGAGTTATCAGCGTTTTTTCTGAGGCTCGTTGAGAAATTTTTGACTCTGTTAATATGCTCAGAAGCAAGATATTGCTTTAAAAATGAGTTATATGGCAGAATCTAGCACCAAATACATCATATTTCGTGTTTTAAGAGTGCTGTTTGCAGTTTTAGAAACTTTGGAACAAGTCGAAATCACGCTTTTCCGCGCAGATTATCACAATCAAAAAATCCATATTCCTATTCTGGATCTCATAATATTTATGAATCTTTTGACAAAAAAATAATATTTTGTGTTTTCAGAGCGCTATCTGCAGTTATATGAAGTTTGAAATAGGTCAAAATCACCACATTCTGAGCGGTCTCAAAGTATCGCAAATCACATAAATTTATCCAGTACAACATAATACGCATGAATCCGTCCTAAAATGCACAAAATTTTGCGTTTCCAGCGAGTTATCAGCGTTTTTTCTCGTTGAGAAATTTTTGACTCTGCTGATCTGCTCAGAAGTAAGATTTTTTTTCAAAAGTGCGTTATATGGCAGAATCCAGCACCAAGTACATCATGTTTCGTGTTTTTAGAGCGCTATTTGCAGTTTTACAAGCTTTGGAATAAGTCGAAATCACGCTTTCCCGCGCAGATTTTCACAATCAAAAAATTCATTTTTCTATTCAGGACCACATATTATGTATGAATCTATCGACAAGAACATCATATTTCGTGTTTTCATAGCGCTATCTGCAGTTATATGAAGTTTGAAATAAATCAAAATTACCACATTCTGAGCAGTTTCAAAGTATCGCAAATCACATAAATCTATCCAATACAACATAATACGCATGAATCCGTCCTCAAATGCACAAAATTTTGCGTTTCCAGCGAGTTATCAGCGTTTATTCTGAGTCTCGTTGAGAAATTTTTGACTCTGTAAATCTGCTCAGAAGCAAGATTTTGCTTCAAAAGTGCGTTATATGGCAGAATCTAGTGTAACAAAAGGGTGCGGCAGTGAAGCACAACCCCTGTTGACGTACTGAATTATTCTGCGGAACGGTCTCAATATTTAAGTATAGAAAATTATACTTACCTGCGTCCACTGCACCGTTCCTCGTAGTTCTGTAATGGTGGCGGGAAGCATCGAATAAAAACACACACGAAATATGATTAACTGAATGATAACAATTTATTGTTGTAATAAGTTGAACAAAAGTAAAATTATGTTACAAAGAAAAATTACCTAACTAATATGATATCCAAAATAAAACGTTCAAATGAAATTTAGCTAAGTTACACTAATATTATCGATTCTACAGGATTCCCGACTATCGCGCGACCGACCACTTTCAAAGACGAACGATTACTCTCCTCAAAAATGCTCAGTCAATCATCGAACTAAACTGACCCCGTTGGCACTTTTTTCTGGAAAATTTCTACTAGTTTTTGCATAAAAATCAACTATTTCAAGAGGAAGTTGCCCGGCCGCTTGTCAGCAGTTTACAACAGTCACAGAGCAACGTACTTAAACGGAAATTGAATCGTCAAATTTTGGTGACTGTTACAGTGCCCTGCCCTCTAAACTCGACTTTAACTAACCCTTAAAGTCGAGTCCAGATAGGATCAGTTTAGCTCATGGCGACGCTTACAACTAATACCCTTACTGCTAATACATCATATTTTACTGGGATATGGGCTGACGCAAGATGCTAACGTTTGCTGGCGGTTCCGTACTGCTGCGTAGCGAGGCCATGGACGGGCCCAGTTCGGGATAGATTGGTGGCGGTGTGGATGTCTGGTCGTTCGAGTTGGTGGAGGCGCTATCACGCATCAAGTTGACCAGATATCGAGTCGTCAGGGCGTCCCACAGGCCAGCTAGTAAATACCATTTTCGCTGCGTTTGGGTGTTGGCTGCTCTTTTCAAACTAAACATATTTAAGATAACTGATGCGACAAACCGTAATTACCGTAAACATTATACAGGGTGTACAGGAACATGAATATTGAGAATAAGTTGCCAGTATATGATAAGAATCCCCATACTTCTGACGCTGCCTTCCATGCTAGGTTTACGAATTCACTGCGACTGAAGACATTCGGTAAATAGAGATCTTGGCCATCCGTGATACTGCCTGCTACCCTTCGTGTCATAATGTTAGTTACTGCTCGTCGTTCATTGGGCAATAGTAACGTATGGTGGAACGCTTCCATGTCCTCTTTACTATATACTCCATGTGCGCTGATTGGTGCGATTTTCATCATTGGTATACCATCATTTGGATCGTTGGCATCTAGAACTAGTGGGTCGGGTTGAGTTCTACGTAATTCGGGATCAATTTCCAGCCACTTGCCCTCAAGGTGGAACACGACTGGGAGTTGTGTTCCACAGTCGACCTGAGTACCATGATTCTGAATAATATGTGTGATGGGTGCCATGAACTTGCTGGTGTTCTGGTATGTGATCGGCAGCTCTTGGTAACAATATTTAGTTTTTCGGAAATCGACGATCTTGGCGCTGCATCTAGTTACATACAACATTTCTCCCATCACTCGCCCCATGTGTCCTGCTGCTTCCTTTACGAGCCCGCTCACCACGTCTGGTTTTTCTAGAGCCAACATCAGACGGTTTCTTAAAATATGCTCTCTCAAATGACATCGCTCCAAAATGGCGTCGTAAACCAAGTCCTTCGTGCGTTGCTTGAAAGCTATTTCCAAAAATGATAGCTTGCTGAAAACCTGTGCCATGATGTCTGTGTTTTGGGGTACTCGTCTCGATTTTTGAAAGTAGAAACCGAGAGAGTTTTCGAATAGAACGAGGAGGCGATTCTGTTCCGTACGCCAGGCAGGTTGATGACACAGCAGTTCTGATTGTACTAATCGGAGCGCGAATACTGTATCACGGGCTTCTACTACTACAAACTTGGTGTTAGTGTTGTTCATGGTAAGAACCGTGGCAGAACCCTCGTACAGAACGTCCATCCCTATCTCCGAGCAGCGGTCCGCACTGTTTGTTTGCCAAGTCACTTCTCCAGCCACGTCGTCAAAACAGTACATTTTAGAGTACGGACATATCGTACCAGTCCTTAGACGAACTGCGTTTTCTTCGACGTCGGCGACAGCTAAATAGTCTGACAGCTTGATGGAAATAGCTGCACTCACTATAACATCTTCATACGTAATACCATGGAGAGTGTATGATACACCGAAACATTTTCCGCTCGGTTCCAAATGACCCTCGAGAGTGGCCGACAGCTCGGTGGTCCCATTTAGTTGGAGGCCCATAACAATGCCGGCACCTAATCCCGTGAGATCCAGTCGCTGAAATTGGTGAGCTTCTAGACAACTCTCGGACTTCAGATAGTGAACATACTTCGCCAGGCCTCCTGAGACAGCGCTAGTGTGCGAGTGCATCCCACAATGTTCGATAATTTGTTGGACTGACACTAAACAATTGTAAACATGGACTTCCGTGTATTTTCTTTCTTGCAGCAATTGAATTTTCATTTCCAACTGCGAGGATTCATTTTTCGGGTCTTGACAGGGTTTGATATCAAGTAAAGATATCTTTGATATCTCTACATCTGGAGCCGCGCAATCGAAAGCTATCAATTCAGCACATATCCCTGCTAACAAAATTTCTAAAACTACTAAACTAAATAATGGTACTTTACCCATTCCTAAACGATTATTGTCCTTATGAATATACACTTAACGTTCAATTTAGAAGCGTGATGCTCTTATCCACGGCAGGTCAGGGACGGCTCCGTGACACCTAGTGTGATACCGTGCCTGAGTAACCTCTCCTCGTAGAGACTGGGCGGTGGTATTAGCGTCACTCTGCGTTGTATCGAGAGTTGAGGGGCCAAGACTCGCGTTATGTATACTGTGGGCACTCCGGTTGGTACCAATCCTAACACTTGGGTTGATGGTATCTGAAACTCAATGAATATGAGGATCTGGATTACGAATATGTTGTAAGTTATTCGTTAGAGACCGAGGAATGATAGGAAAAATTCCCTCGTTCTCGCCCAATTCAGACGTCATTGGCGTGTCATTCTTGATCTCAGGGTCAAAGTCCTCCGTAGACAAATAACACGGTTTTAGGCGGTTTACATGTACTTTCATTTGTCTACGACCATAAATTTCTTTGATAATGGCGTTAACTTCGCGCAGTTCTATTATGCGATACGGCCCTGACCACTTTTTAGATAGCTTAGCACTTGTTCCGACTCTGACAGTCGGTGTTAACAAATACACACGATCTCCAAGCTGGAATTTAATCTCAGCGGCCTTTTTATTAAAAGTTCGATGAACACGGTCAATATTCTTATTGAGTTGTTCTCGAGATTTATAATGCGCTATCTTTAGACGTTGCATAAATTCAGCAGCATAATTTGAGTCAGCGTCGTATCAAGTTTTCAAAGGTCTAAATATTTCGTCGAATGGTAATTCAACGTCACGACCGTACATTAAAAAATACGGACTGTCACCCAGCATTGAATGAGCGGTACCACAAAATGCGGATACAGCAAATGGTAACCACTCATCCCAATCCGTGTGCTGCGTGTTGACATAATGTGACAAGATATCTTTAAGAGTTCGATGACTTCTTTCGAGACTGGCATGTTTCAAACTTCGCGGGAATATGATCCCATCATATGGGACCGTGACGCAATGAAGATAGCACAGCACGATGACGCACTAGTAATGACGTATGCGAACCAGATCAAGACACAGAATAATGGCGACTTTTATTTTGATGACGACGGATTAATTTATAAGAAATCGGAAGACGAACGATACGAAGATAAATTAGTCATACCTACAAAATTTAGAAAACACATTTCACGAGCTCGTGAAATGTGTTTTCTAAATTTTGTAGGTATGACTAATTTATCTTCGTATCGTTCGTCTTCCGATTTCTTATAAATTAATCCGTCGTCATCAAAATAAAAGTCGCCATTATTCTGTGTCTTGATCTGGTTGGCATACGTCATTACTAGTGCGTCATCGTGCTGTGCTATCTTCATTGCGTCACGGTCCCATATGATGGGATCATATTCCCGCGAAGTTTGAAACATGAGCCGCACCGGCTTGATCCGCGAGAGTGCGTCAGCGTTAGCATGTTTCTTGCCCGGACGGTAATGAATGTCAAAATCGTGCTCACTAAGCAATAATGACCATCTAATAAGACGATTGGATGGTTCGGAAGTGCTCATCAACCATTTTAGGGGTTGATGATCGGTATAAACGATGAATTTCTGACCATACAAGTAGCATCTAAAATGTTTGATTCCCCAGACTAGAGCCAAACATTCTCGTTCCGTCGTACAGTAATTGCGTTCGGCGGGCGAAAGTTGACGGCTGGCGTAAGCGACAGGCATTTCATGACCATCGTGTTCTTGACAAAGAATCACACCGAGGGCATATGATGAAGCATCAGGGCAAACAATAAATGTTTTATCAAAATTTGGATATTTAAGAATAGGTGATTCTACTAATAAATTTCTCAAATTTTTGAACGCTAGGTCTTTATCTTCAGACCATGAGAATTTACAATTTTTTTTTTTGTCAATTGTGTCAATGGTAAAGCAACAACAGCAAAATTTGGGATAAATCTTCGATAAAAACCCACTAGGCCAAAAAATGCTCGCACTTCGCTAACATCGCGAGGTATCGGGAATGCTTGCACGGCGCTTATCTTTTCGGGATCAGGCTTCACACCGTTCTTACTTACTATATGACCCAGATATTTTGTTTCATTCTGCATGAATCTGCATTTATCGGGATTCAAACTCAAATTTGCATCACGGAGGCGATCGAATATCAATTTCAATTCTCCGATATGTTCATCTAAGCTATCCGAACTAAAGCAAATTATGTCATCCAGATAAACAAAACAATGCGTCATCGTTAAACCTGCTAAAACCGTGTACATCAGCCGCTGCCAAGTACTCGGACTATTGATTAGACTCATACCCATGCGATTGCATTCAAAATGACCCCACGGGACAGAGAACGCTGTTTTTTCTCTATCTCGAGGATCCATCTCTACTTGCCAGTAACCCTTAGTTAGATCTAGGGTAGTGAAATGTACTGCTTTTCCTAACTGATCTAAAGTGTCTTGTAAATTTGGAATAGGAAAATAATCTCTTTTTGTAATTTTGTTCAGCTCTCTATAATCAATGCAAAATCTAAATGAGCTCTCTCCATTTGATGATTTCTTTTCGACGAGAACTACTGGAGCTGAATATGGAATAACGGAAGGTTGTATGATTTTATTGGCTAACATATCATCTATTAGATCTTTCATAATTTGACGGCGACTGAATGGCACACGATACGGAGCTCGTGCGACAGGCACTTCACTGCTTAGGTGAATGCGATGCTTTACCACCGATGTCTTACTCAGCAGTTCCTCTTTCGTTTTAAATACATCCGCGTATTCATATGAGAATTTCGCTGATTTGCCTTGTTCGTCACAGGGCAAATGAGATAAATCAAACTTTAATTTACTTGTACCAATGACGTTTATTTGGGATCGATTATTAACGGTTGATTCTACCTCTTTCTCTGCTGCTACAGCTGTACCGAGCTGGAGGCGGGCTGAAATGGTGACGTCAGTACTATTTACGTTCAAAATATTGACAAATGCTTTCAAACAACGTTTTTTTCGGAAAATTGTCCGTGCAACAAGAACACCCGGTAGGTTGAGTTCTTTCGGTTCTAGTACGTACACCATATCAGGAACGCGCTTATTAAGCATAATTTCTACAACTGCCATGTGCAGCCCGGGAATGTGACAAGTTTCTTTGGCGCGAATTGTAAAATTACTATCAGAATTTCGATTATGAGTGTCAGAACATTTTTCTGAATTAGGTAGGACCTCGCACTCATCGTTTTGATTGAGCTCTAACGGTACAGGATCCGAACGTTTAATATGATTCTGAAATTGTGCGTCCACTATTTCAAAATCCGAACAACTACTAGTTTGGTCCTGGATTCTAGACTCCAAATCACGGTTTACTGATACATCATTTTGACTTTCCACATTCGCACTAATGCGTGGGCTCACATTGCAATCAACGTCAGCAAAAACTACGGCTACATTATTTGTATTGTCGTTCCTAAAGATTTCTGACATAGATAGAACTTTTCCGTGAATTCTGTAAAAGTTATTTCCAAAATCTACTACTACTTTGTGCTTTATTAAAAACTCTACTCCCACCAGTCCATCAGTCGGCAAATACAGATTATCAGGACATACTACAAACTGATGCGTTAATTTTCCGAATCCAATATCAAACTCTACATTGACTTTTCCGTCACTACTTAGTTGATTACCCGAAACATCGACCAACACATCGTCTGAAGGTGAAATGGATAGCTTATTTTTAGACACAATATTTTGTTTTAATAGCGAAACAGCAGCACCAGAATCTACTAAAAACGTGTACTCTTCGTTATTGATCTGAAACTTAACAATTTTTGTTCTATCTTTATCAAAATCTGCGACCCTTGGAACAATACAAATACGTTTATTTACTGTGCTCGACGTGGAGTCTTCGTCGGGCCAGTTTGCGAGTTTGAAGGACACGCTGACTCATTTGCACGGTGTCCGACTACTACACAATTATAACAAAGCACCTGCTTTGCGATCGGGCACTTTTTACTTATGTGATCAGTGCTACCACAATTAAAACAACGACCTCTCATGTTATGATAGCGCTGGTCAGTACGCAACGTTGCCTTTTTACTTTTATTTCGCTGAGAGTCATTAGTTTCTACAACCGAAGAAGAAGACGCTCTTGTCAATGATCGTACATGGGCCTTATGGGCATCCGATTTAGTTTCCTTGAATAATCTAGCTAAACTTCCTCGCAGTGCTCCGCATAGGGCAATGCTTCTTCAACCGTCTCAAATTGCCTGAGCCTACATACTTCGTTCGCTAACCTCGTATCAAGGCCTTCAAAAAATTGTTTGATCATCAAAGTTTCACGCTTGATTTTATTACGTAGTCCTACCAATCCTGGACCATCCATCGAGGGAAATAATTTTGCAGCACAAATTTCTAAACGGAATGCAAATTTTCGTAGAGATTCGTCTTTTCGCCTATAAATTTTGGAAAATTCCCGCTCTGCAACTGCGAAATCTACTTTCTTCCCAAATAAATTTACCAGCTATTCACGAATGTCCGGGACCGTTATCGGCCTCTTATGCGACGGTAATGAATAGAAACATTCTTGAGCTTCGCCTTTAAGTTTCAATTTTATCGCTGTTACAACTTGACTATTATTCCATTTATAACATTCGGCTACAGCAGCTACATTATCTAGAAATGCCTCTAAACCAGTACCTCTGGAGTAAGTATCGATAGTTTTGAGGGCGGACATAGAAGTTGGATCTTCAAAAACATTTACAGGTGGTGTGGACGTTTAAGAATTATTATTATCTTTTGCTTGATTTTGGAAATTCGGTAAATGATACGAAAACGGAACAAAAGGGTCATGTATCGGAACGCGTGAGGGCCCAGGAGGGGACCAATAATTAAAAGGATACGGTGGCATGGCAATACTTGGAACGGGAGGAGCGTTCGGGACTCTGGAGTCGGTTATCGTACTTGAAGTGGTTGGTAGGGGGGCGGTTGAGGGTGCTGTCGTGGTAGTCGTGATCGTCAGAGGGATAGTCACCTGAGCTGTTGTCTCAACCATTTTCAATCGTTGCAGAACTTAAAGCGTTATGAATAATCCAGTCGAACAGTTCAACAAAATACTACCCTAGTCTACCGGGTAGAATTTAACCTATCCTACCGACTGCGCCAATTGTAACAAAAAGGTGCGGCAGTGAAGCACAACCCCTGTTGACGTACTGAATTATTGTGCGGAACGGTCTCAATATTTAGGTATAGAAAATTATACTTACCTGCGTCCACTGCACCGTTCCTCGTAGTTCTGTAATGGTGGCGGGAAGCGTCGAATAAAAACACACACGAAATATGAATAACTGAATGATAACAATTTATTGTTGTAATAAGTTAAACAAAAGTAAAATTATGTTACAAAGAAAAATTACCAAATTGATATGATATCCAAAATAAAACGTTCAAATGGAATTTAGCTAAGTTACATCAATATTATCGATTCTACAGGATTCCCGACTATCGCGCGACCGACCACTTTCTAAGACGAACGATTACTCTCCTCAAAAATGCTCAGTCCATCATCGAACTAAACTGACCCCGTTGGCACTTTTTTCTGGAAAATTTCTACTAGTTTTTGCATAAAAATCAATTATTTTAAAAGGAAGTTGCTCGGCTGCTTGTCAGCAGTTTACAACAGTCACAGAGCAACGTACTTAGACGGAAATTGAATCGCTAAATTTTGGTGACTGTTACACTAGCACCAAATACATCATATTTCGTGTTTTTAGAGTGCCATTTGCAGTTCCACAAACTTTGGGATAAGTCGAAATCATGCTTTTCCGCGCAGATTTTCACAATCAAAAAGTTCATTTTCCTATTCAGGACCTCATAATATGTATGAATCTCTCGACAAAAACATCATATTTCGTGTTTTCAGTGCGCAATCTGCAGTTATATGAAGTTTGAAATAAGTCAAAATAACCACATTCTGAGCTGTTTAGAAGTATCGCAAATCACATAAATCTATCCAATACAACATAATACGCATGAATCCGTCCTCAAATGCACAAAATTTTGCGTTCCCAGCGAGTTATCAGCGTTTTTTCTGAGTCTCGTTGAGAAATTTTTGACTCTGTAAATCTGGTCAGAAGCAAGATTTTGCTTCAAAGGTGCGTTATATGGTAGAATCTAGCACCAAATACATCATATTTCGTGTTTTTAGAGTGCTATTTGCAGTTTTACAAACTTTGGAATAAGTCGGAATCACGCATTTCCGCGCAGATTTTCACAATCAAAAAGATCATTTTCCCATCCAGGACCTCATAATATGTATGAATCTATCGACAAAAACATCATATTTCGTGTTTTCAGAGCGCTATCTGCAGTTATATGAAGTTTGAAATAAGTCGAAATTACCACATTCCGAGCAATTTCAAAGTGTCGCAAATCACATAAATCTATCCAATACAACATAATACGCATGAATCCGTCCTCTAATGCACTAAATTTTGCGTTCCCAAGCGAGTTATAAGCGCTTGTTCTGAGTCTTGTTGAGAAATTTTTGACTCTGTAAATCTGCTCAGCAGTAAGATTTTGCTTCAAAAGTGCGTTGTATGGCAGAATCTTGCACCAAATACATCATATTTTGTGTTTTCAGAGTGCAAAGTATCGCAAATCACATAAATCTATCCAATACAACATAATACGCATGAATCCGTCCTCAAATGCACAAAATTTTGCGTTCCAAGCAAGTTATCAGCGTTTTTTCTGAGTGTCGTTGAGAAATTTATGACTCTGTAAATCTGCTCAGGAGTAAGATTTTGCTCCAAAGGTGCGTTATATGGCAGAACCTAGCACCAAATACATCATATTTGATGTTTTTAGAGTGCTTTTTGCAGTTTTACAAACTTTGGAATTAGTCGAAATTACGCTTTTCCGCGCGAATTTTCACAATCAAAAAGATCATATTCCCATTCAGGACCTCACTATATGTATGAAGCTATCGACAAGAACATCATATTTCGTGTTTTTAGAGCGCTATCTGCAGTTATATGAAGTTTTGAATAAGTCAAAATTACCACATTCTGAGCGGTTTCAAAGTATCGCAAATCACATAAATCTATCCAATACAACATAATACGCATTAAATAGTCCTCAAATGCACAATATTTTGCGTTTCCAGCGAGTTATCAGTGTTTCTTCTGAGCCTAGTTGAGAAATTTTTGACTCTGTAAATCTGCCCAGAAGCAAGATTTTACTCCATAAGTGCGTTATATGGCAGAATCTAGCACCAAATACATCATATTTCGTGTTTCTAGAGTGCTATTTGCAGTCTTACAAACTTTGGAATAAGTCGAAATCATGCTCTACCGCGCAGATTCTCACAATCAAAAAGTTCATATTCCTGATCAGAACCTCATAATATGTATAAATCTATCGACAGAAACATTATATTCCGTGTTTTCAGTGCGCTATCTGCAGTTATTAGAAGTTCGAAATAGGTCAAAATTACCACATTCTGAGCAGTTTCAAAGTATCGCAAATTACATGAATCTATCCAATACAACATGATACGCATGAATCCGTCCTCAAATGCACAAAATTTTGCGTTTCCAGCGAGTTATCAGCGTCTTTTCTGAGTCTCGTTGAGGAATTTTTGACTCTGTAAATTTGCTCAGAAGGTAGATTTGCTTCAAAAGTGCGTTATATTGCAGAATCTAGCACCAAATACATCATATCTCGTGTTTTTAGAATGCTATTTGCAGTTTTACAAACTTTGGAATAAGTCGGAATCACGCTCTTCCACGCAGATTTTCACAATCAAAAAGTTCATATTCCTATCCAGAACCTCATAATATGTATTATTCTATCGACAAAAACATCATATTTCATGTTTTCAGAGCGCTATCTGCAGTAATATGAAGTTTGAAATAGGTCAAAATCACTACATTCTGAGCGGTCTCAAAGTATCGCTTATCACATAAATCTATCCAATACAACATAATACGCATGAATCCGTCCTCAAATGCACTAAATTTTGCGTTTCCAGCGTGTTATCAGCGTTTTTTCTGAGTCTTGTTGAGAAATTTTGGACTCTGTAAATCTGCTCAGAAGCAAGATTATGTTTCAATAGTGCGTTATATGGCAGAATCTAGCACCAAATACATCATGTTTCGTGTTTTAGGAGTGCTATTTGCAGTTTTACAAACTTTGGAATAAGTCGAAATCACGCTTTTCTGCGCAGATTTTCACAATCAAATATTTAATATTGCTATTCAGGACCTCATAATATGTATGAATCTATCGACAAAAACATTATATTCCGTGTTTTTAGAGCGCGATCTGCAGTTATATGAAGTTTGAAGTAAGTCAAAATTACCACATTCTGAGCAGTTTTAAAGTATCGCAAATCACATAAATCTATCCAATACAACATAATACGCATGAATTCATCCTCAAATGCACAAAATTTTGCGTTTCCAGCGAGTTATTAGCGTTTTTTCTGAGTCTCGTTGAGAAATTTTTGACTCTTTAAATCTGCTCAAAAGCAATCTTTTGCTTCAAAACTGCGTTATATGGCAGAATCTAGCACCAAATACATCATAATCCGTGTTTTTAGAGTGCTATTTGCGGTTTTACAAACTTTGGAATAAGTCGAAATCACGCTTTTCCGCGCAGATATTCACAATCAAAAAGTCCATATTGTTATTCAGGACCTCATAATATGTATAAATCTATCGACAGAAACATCATATCTCGTGTTTTCAGAGCACTATCTGCAGTTATATGAAGTATGAAATAAGTCAAAATTACCACATTCTGAGCAGTTTCAAAGTATCGCAAATCCCATAAATCTATCCAATACAACATAATACGCATGAATCCGTCCTCGAGAGCACAAAATTTTGCGTTTCCAGCAAATTATTAGCGTTTTTTCTGAGTCTCTTTGAGGAATTTTTGACTCTGTAAATCAGCACAGAAGCAAGATTTTGCTTTGAAAGTGCGTTATATGGCAGAATCTAGCACCAAGTACATCATATTTCGTGTTTTTAGAGTGCTATTTGCAGTTTTACAAACTTTGGAATAAGTCAAAATCACGCTTTTTCGCGCAGATTTTCACAATCAAAATGATCATAGTCCTATCCAGGATCTCATAATATGTATGAATCTATCGACAGAAACAGCATATCTCGTGTTTTCAGAGCGCTATCTGCAGTTATATGAAGTTTGAAATAAGTCAAAATTACCACATTCTGAGCAGTTTCAAAGTATTGCAAATCACATGAATCTATCCAATACAACATAATACGCATGAATCCGTCCTCAAATGCACAAAATTTCGCGTTTTCAGCGAGTTATCAGCGTTTTTTCTGAGTCTCGTTGAGAAATTTATGACTCTGTAAATCTGCTCAGAAGCAAGATTTTGCTTCAAAAGTGCGTTATATGGCTGAATCTAGCACCGGATACATCATATTTCGTGTTTTTAGAGTGCTATTTGCAGTTTTACAAACTTTGGAATAAGTCCAAATCACGCTTTTCCGCGCAGATTTTCACAATCAGAAAGGTCATATTCCTATTCAAGATCTCATAATATGTATGAATCCATCGACAAAGACATCATATTTCGTGTTTTCAGAGAGCTGTCTGCAGTTATATGAAGTTTGAAATAAGTCAAAATTACCACATTCTGAGCAGTTTCAAAGTATCGCAAATCACATAAATCTATCCAGTACAACATAATACGCATGAATCCTTCCTCGAATGCACAAAATTTTGCGTTTCCAGCGAGTTATCAGCGTTTTTTTCTTAGTCTCGTTGAGAAATTTTTGACTCTGTAAATCTGCTCAGAAGCGAGCTTTTGCTTCAAAAGTGCGTTATATGGCAGAATCTAGCACCGGATACATCATATTTCGTGTTTTTAGAGTGCTATTTGCAGTTTTACAAACTTTGGAATAAGTCGAAATCACGCTTTTCTGCGCAGATTCTCACAATCAAAAAGTCTATATTCCTATTCAGGACCTCATAATACGTATGAATCTATCGACAAAAACATCATATTTCGTGTTTTCAGAGCGCTATCTGCAGTTATATGAAGTTTGAAATAAGTCAAAATTACCACATTCTGAGCAGTTTCAAAGTATCGCAAATCACATAAATCTATCCAATACAAAATAATACGCAAGAATCCGTCCTCAAATGCACAAAATTTTGCGTTTCTAGCAAGTTATCAGCGTTTATTCTGAGTCTCGTTAAGAAATTTTTGACTCTGTGAATCTGCTCAGAAGCAAGATTTCACTTCGAAAGTGCGTTATATGGCAGAATCTAGCACCAAATACATCATATTTCGTGTTCTCAGAGTGCTATTTGCAGTTTTACAAACTTTGGAATAAGTCGAAATCACGCTTTTCCGCGCAGATTTTCACAATCAAAAAGTTCCTATTCCTATTCAGGACCTCATAATATGTATGAATCTATCGACAAAAACATTATATTTCGTGTTCTTAGAGCGCTATCTGCAGTTATATGAAGTTTGAAATAAGTCAAAATTACCACATTCTGAGCAGTTTCAGAGTATCGCAAATCACATAAATCTATCTGATACAACATAATTCCCATGAATCCGTCCTTAAATGCACAAAATTTTGCGTTTCCAGCGAGTTATCAGTGTTTTTTCTGAGTCTCGTTGAGAAATTTTTGACTCTGTAAATCTGCTCAGAAGCAAGATTTCGCTTCGAAAGTGCGTTATATGGCAGAATCTAGCACCAAATACATCATATTTCGTGTTCTCAAAGTGCTATTTGCAGTTTTACAAACTTTAGAATAAGTCGAAATCACGCTTTTCCGCGCAGATTTCCACAATCAAAAAGTTCATATTCCTATTCAGGACCTCATAATATGTATGAATCTATCGACAAAAACATTATATTTCGTGTTTTCAGAGCGCTATCTGCAGTTATATGAAGTTTGAAATAAGTCAAAACTACCACATTCTGAGCAATTTCATAGTATCGCAAATCACATGAATCTATCCAATACAACATAATACGCATGAATCCGTCCTCAAATGCACAAAATTTTGCGTTTACAGCAAGTTATCAGCGTTTTTTCTCAGACTCGTTGAGAAATTTTGGAATCTGTAATTCTGCTTAGAAGCAAGAATTTGCTTCAAAAGTGCGTTATATGGCAGAATCTAGCACCAAATACATCATATTTCGTGTTTTAAGAGTGCTATTTGCAGTTCTGCAAACTTTGGAATAAGTCGAAATCACGCTTTTTCGCGCAGATTTTCACAATCAAAAAGTTCATATTCCCATTCAGGATCTCATAATATGTATGAATCTATCGACAAAAACATCATATATTGTGTTTTCAGAGCCCTATCTGCAGTTATATGGAGTTTGAAATAAGTCAAAATAACCACATTCTGAGCAGTTTCAAAGTATCGCAAATCACATAAATCTATCCAATACAACATAATACGCAAGAATACGTCCCCAGATGCACAAAATTTTGCGTTTCCAGCGAGTTATCAGCGTTTTTTCTGAGTCTCGTTGAGAAATTTTTGACTCTGTAAATCTGCTCAGAAGCAAGATTTCGCTTCGAAAGTGCGTTATGTGGCAGAATATAGCACCAAATACATCATATTTCGTGTTCTTAGAGTGCTATTTGCAGTTTTACAAACTTTGGAATAAGTCGCAATCACGCTTTTCCGCGCAGATTTTCACAATCAAAAAGTTCATATTCCTATTCAGGACCTCATAATATGTATGAATCTATCGACAAAGCATCATATTTCGTGTTTTTAAAGGGCTATCTTCAGTTATATGAAGTTTGGAATAAGTCAAAATTACCATATTCTGAGCAGTTTCAGAGTATCGCAAATCACATAAATCTATCCGATACAACATAATACGCATGAATCCGTCCTCAAATGCACAAAATTTTGCGTTTCCAGCGAGTTATCAGCGTTCTTTCTGGGTCTCGTTGAGAAATTTTTGACTCTGTAAATCTGCTCAGAAGCAAGATTCTGCTCCAATAGTGCGTTATATGGCACCAAATACATCATATTTCGTGTTTTTAGAGCGCTATTTGCAGTTTTACAAACTTCGGAATAAGTCGAAATCACGCTTTTCCGCGCAGATTTTCACAATCAAAAAGTTCATATTCCTATTCAGGATCTCATAATATGTATGAATCTATCGACAAAAACATCATATATTGTGTTTTCAGAGCCCTATCTGCAGTTATATGGAGTTTGTAATAAGTCAAAATAACCACATTCTGAGCAGTTTCAAAGTATCGCAAATCACATAAATCTATCCAATACAACATAATACGCAGGAATACGTCCTCAGATGCACAGAATTTTGCGTTTCCAGCGAGTTATCAGCGTTTTTTCTGAGTCTCGTTGAGAAATTTTTGACTCTGTAAATCTGCTCAGAAGCAAGATTTTGCTTCGAAAGTGCGTTATGTGGCAGAATCTAGCACCAAATACATCATATTTCGTGTTCTCAGAGTGCTATTCGCAGTTTTACAAACTTTAGAATAAGTCGAAATCACGCTTTTCCGCGCAGATGCTCACAATCAAAAAGTTCATATTCCTATTCAGGACCTCATAATATGCATGAATCTATAGACGAAAACATCATATTTTGTGTTTTCAGAGTTATATGAAGTTTGAAATAAGTCAAAACCACCACATTCTGAGCAGTTTCAAAGTATCGCAAATCACATGAATCTATCCAATACAACATAATACGCATGAATCCGTCCTCAAATGCACAAAATTCGCTTCGAAAGTGCGTTATATGGCAAAATCTAGCACCAAATATATCATATTTCGTGTTCTCAGAGTGCTATTTGCCGTTTTACAAACTTTGAAATAAGTCGAAATCACGCTTTTCCGCGCAGACTTTCACAATCAAAAAGTTCATATTCCTATCCAGGAACTCATGATATGTTTGAATCTATCGACAAAAATATCATATTTCGTGTTTTTAGAGCGCTATCTGCAGTTATATGAAGTTTGAAATAAGTCAAAATTACCACATTCTGAGCAGTCTCAGAGTATCGCAAATCACATAAATCTATCCGATACAACATAATACGCATGAATCCGTCCTCAAATGCTCAATATTTTGCGTTTCCAGCGAGTTATCAGCGTTTTTTCGGAGTCTCGTAGAAAAATTTTTGACTCTGTAAATCTGCTCAGAAGCAAGATTTTGCCTCAATAGTGCGTTATATGGCACCAAATACATCATATTTCGTGTTTTTAGAGTGCTATTTGCAGTTTTACAAACTTTGGAATAAGTCAAAATCACGCTTTTCCGCGCAGATTTTCACAATCAAAAAGTTCGTATTACTATTCAGGACCTCATAATATGTATGAATCTATCGGCAAAAACATCATATCTCGTGTTTTCAGGCTATCTGCAGTTATATGAAGTTTGAAATAAGTCAAAATTACCACATTCTGAGCAGCTTCAAAGTATCGCAAATCACATAAATCTATCCAATACAACATAATACGCAAGAATCCGTCCTCAAATGCTCAAAATATTGCGTTTCCTGCGAGTTATCAGCGTTTTTTCTGAGTATAAATACATCATATTTCGTGTTTTTAGAGTGCTATTTGCAGTTTTACAAACTTTGGAATAAGTCGAAATCACGCTTTTTCGCGCAGATTTTCACAGTCAAAAAGTTCATATTCCTATTCAGGACCTCATAATATGTTTGAATCTATCGACAAGAACATCATATTTCGTGTTTTTAGAGCGCTATCTGCAGTTATATGAAGTTTGAAATAAGTCAAAATTACCACATTCTGAGCGGTTTCAGAGTATCGCAAATCACATAAATCTATCCGATACAACATAATACGCATGAATCTGTCCCCAAATACACAAAATTTTGCGTTTCCAGCGAGTTATCAGCGTTTTTTCTGAGTCTCGTTGAGGAATTTCTGACTCTGTAAATCTGCTTAGAAGTAAGATTTTGCTTCAAAAGTGCATTATATCCTGGAATCTAGCACCAAATACATCATATTTCGTGTTTTAAGAGTGCTATTTGCAGTTTTACAAACTTTGGAATAAGTCGAAATCACGCTTTCCCGCGCAGATTCTCACAATCAAAAAGTTCATATTCCTATTCAGGATCTCATAATATGTATGAATCCATCGACAGAAACATTATAGTCCGTGTTTTCAGAGCACTATCTGCAGTTATATGAAGTTTAAAATAAGTCAAAACTACCACATTCTGAGCAGTTTCAAAGTATCGCAAATCACATGAATCTATCCAATACAACATAATACGCATGAATCCGTCCTCAAATGCACAAAATTTTGCGTTTACAGCGAGTTATCAGCGTTTTTTTTCTGAGACTCGTTGGTAAATTTTGGAATCTGTAAATCTGCTCAGAAGCAAGAATTTGCTTCAAAAGTGCGTTATATGGCAGAATCTAGCACCAAATACATCATATTTCGTGTTTTAAGAGTGCTATTTGCAGTTTTACAAACTTTGGAACAAGTCGAAATCACGCTTTTCCGCGCAGATTTTTACAATCAAAAAGTTCATATTCCTATTCAGGATCTCATAATATGTATGAATCTATCGACAAAAACATCATATTTCGTGTTTTCAGAGCGCTATCTGCAGTTATATGGAGTTTGAAATAAGTCAAAATTACCACATTCTGAGCAGTTTCAAAGTATCGCAAATCACATAAATCTATCCAATACAACATGATACGCGTGAATCCGTCGTTGAGTGCACAAAATTTTGCGTTTCCAGCGAGTTATCAGCGTTTTTTCTGAGGTCTCGTTGAGAAATTTTTGACTTTGTTAATCTGCTCAGAAGCAAGATTTTGCTGCAGAGGTGCGTTTTATGGCAGAATCTAACACCAAATACATCATATTTCGTGTTTTTAGGGTGCTATTTGCAGTTTTACAAACTTTGGAATAAGTCGAGATCACGCTTTTCCGCGCAGATTTTCACAATCAAAAAGTTCATATTCCTATTCAGGACCTCATAATATGCATGAATCTATCGACAAAAACATCATATTTCGTGTTTTCCAGAGCGCTATTTGCAGTTATATGAAGTTTGAAATAAGTCAAAACTACCCACATTCTGAGCAGTTTCAAAGTATCGCAAATCACATGAATCTATCCGATACAACATGATACGCATGAATCCGTCCTTAGATGCACAAAATTTTGCGTTCACAGCGAGTTATCAGCGTTTTTTCTGAGACTCGTTGAGGAATTTTGGAATCTGTAAATCTGCTCAGAAGCAAGAATTTGCTTCAAAAGTGCGTTATATGGCAGAATCTAGCACCAAATACATCATATTTCGTGTTTTTAGAGTGCTATTTGCAGTTTTACAAACTTTGGAATAAGTCGAAATCACGCTTTCCCGCGCAGATTTTCAAGATCAAAAAGTTCATATTCCAATTCAGGACCTCATAATATGTATGAATCTATCGACAAAAACATTATAGTTCGTGTTTTCAGAGCGCTATCTGCAGTAATATGAAGTTTAAAATAAGTCAAAACTACCACATTCTGAGCAGTTTCAAAGTATCGCAAATCACATGAATCTATCCAATACGACATAATACGCATGAATCCGTCCTCAAATGCACAAAATTTTGCGTTTACAGCGAGTTATCAGCGTTTTTTCTGAGACTCGTTGATAAATTTTGGAATCTGTAAATCTGCTCAGAAGCAAGAATTTGCTTCAAAAGTGCGTTATATGGCAGAATCTAGCACCAAATACATCATATTTCGTGTTCTCAGAGTGCTATTAGCAGTTTTACAAGCTTTGGAATGAGTCGAAATCACGCTTTTCCGCGCAGATTTTCACATTCAAAAAGTTCATATTCCTATTCAGGACCTCAAAATATGTATGAATCTATCGACAAAAACATCATATTTCGTGTTTTCAGAGCGCTATCTGCAGTTATATGAAGTTTGAAATAAGTCAAAATTACCACATTCTGAGCAGATTTAAATTATCGCAAATCACATAAATCTATCCAATACAACACAATACGCAAGAATTCGTCCTCAAATGCACAAAATTTTGCGTTTCCAGCGAGTTATCAGCGTTCTATCTGAGTCTCGTTGGGAAATTTTTGACTCTGTAAATCTGCTCAGAAGCAAGATTTTGCTTTAAAAGTGCGTTATATCCTGGAATCTAGCACCAAATACATCATATTTCGTGTTTAAGAGTGCTATTTGCAGTTTCCAAACTTTGGAATAAGTCGAAATCACGCTTCTCCGCGCAGATTCTCACAATCAAAAAATTCATATTCCTATTCAGGACCTCAAAATATGTATGAATCTATTGGCAAAAACATCATATTTCGTGTTTTCAGGCTATCTGCAGTTATATTAAGTTTGAAATAAGTCAAAATTACCACATTCTGAGCAGTTTCAAAGTATCGCAAATCACATAAATCTATCCAATACAACATAATACGCAAGAATCCGTCCTCAAATGCACAAAATTTTGCGTTTCTAGCAAGTTATCAGCGTATATTCTGAGTCTCGTTAAGAAATTTTTGACTCTGTGAATCTGCTCAGAAGCAAGATTTCGCTTCGAAAGTGCGTTATATGGCAGAATCTAGCACCAAATACTTCATATTTCGTGTTCTCAGAGTGCTATTTGCAGTTTTACAAACTTTGGAATAAGTCGAAATCACCGCTTTTCCGCGCAGATTTTCACAATCAAAAAGTTCCTATTCCTATTCAGGACCTCATAATATGTATGAATCTATCGACAAAAACATTATATTTCGTGTTTTTAAAGCGCTATCTGCAGTTATATGAAGTTTGAAATAAGTCAAAATTACCACATTCTGAGCAGTTTCAGAGTATCGCGAATCACATAAATCTATCCGATACAACATAATACGCATGAATCCGTCCTTAAATGCACAAAATATTGCGTTTCCAGCGAGTTATCAGTGTTTTTTCTGAGTCTCGTTGAGAAATTTTTGACTCTGTAAATCTGCTCAGAAGCAAGATTTCGCTTCGAAAGTGCGTTATATGGCAGAATCTAGCACCAAATACATCATATTTCGTGTTCTCAAAGTGCTATTTGCAGTTTTACAAACTTTGGAATAAGTCGAAATCACGCTTTTCCGCGCAGATTTCCACAATCAAAAAGTTCATATTCCTATTCAGGACCTCAAAATATGTATGAATCTATCGACAAAAACATTATATTCCGTGTTTTCAGAGCGCTATCTGCAGTTATATGAAGTTTGAAATAAGTCAAAACTACCACATTCTGAGCAGTTTCATAGTATCGCAAATCACATGAATCTATCCAATACAACATAATACGCATGAATCCGTTCTCAAATGCACAAAATTTTGCGTTAACAGCAAGTTATCAGCGTTTTTTCTGAGACTCGTTGAGGAATTTTGGGATCTGTAAATCTGCTTAGAAGCAAGAATTTGCTTCAAAAGTGCGTTATATGGCAGAATCTAGCACCAAATACATCATATTTCGTGTTTTAAGAGTGCTATTTGCAGTTTTGCAAACTTTGGAATAAGTCGAAATCACGCTTTTCCGCGCAGATTTTCACAATCAAAAAGTTCATATTCCTATTCAGGATCTAATAATATGTATGAATCTATCGACAAAAACATCATATATTGTGTTTTCAGAGCCCTATCTGCAGTTATATGGAGTTTGAAATAAGTCAAAATAACCACATTCTAAGCAGTTTCAAAGTATCGCAAATCACATAAAATCTATCCAATACAACATAATACGCAAGGATACGTCCTCAGATGCACAAAAATTCTGCGTTTCCAGCGAGTTATCAGCATTTTTCCTGAGTCTCGTTGAGAAATTTTTGACTCTGTAAATCTGCTCAGATGCAAGAATTCGCTTCGAAAGTGCGTTATGTGGCAGAATCTAGCACCAAATACATCATATTTCGTGTTCTCAGAGTGCTATTTGCAGTTTTACAAACTTTGGAATAAGTCGCAATCACGCTTTTCCGCGCAGATTTTCACAATCAAAAAGTTCATATTTCTATTCAGGACCTCATAATATGTATGAATCTATCGACAAAGCATCATATTTCGTGTTTTTAGAGGGCTATCTGCAGTTATATGAAAGTTTGGAATAAGTCAAAATTACCATATTCTGAGCAGTTTCTGAGTATCGCAAATCACAATAATCTATCTGATGCAACATAATACGCATGAATCCGTCCTCAGATGCACAAAATTTTGCGTTTCCAGCGAGTTATCAGCGTTCTTTCTGGGTCTCGTTGAGAAATTTTTGACTCTGTAAATCTGCTCAGAAGCAAGATTCTGCTCCAATAGTGCGTTATATGGCACCAAATACATCATATTTCGTGTTTTTAGAGCGCTATTTGCAGTTTTACAAACTTTGGAATAAGTCGGAATCACGCTTTTCCGCGCAGATTTTCACAATCAAAAAGTTCGTATTACTATTCAGGATCTCATAATATGTATGAATCATTGGACAAAACGTCATATTCCGTGTTTTTAGAGCGCTATCTGCAGTTATATGAAGTTTGAAATAAGTCAAAATTACCACATTTTAAGCAGTTTCAGAGTATCGCAAAAAACATGAATCTATCCAACACAAATCAATACGCATGAATCCGTCCTCAAATGCAAAAAATCTTGCGTTCCCAGCAAGTTATCAGCGTTTTTTCTGAGTCTCGTTGAGAAATTTTTGACTCTGTAAATCTGCTCAGAAGCAAGATTTTGCTTCAAAAGTGCGTTATATCCTGGAATCTAGCACCAAATACATCATATTTCATGTTTTTAGAGTGCTATTTACAGTTTTACAAACTTTGGAATAAGTCGAAATCACGCTTCTCCGCGCCGATTTTCACAATCAAAAAATTCATATTCCTATTCAGGACCTCATAATATGTATGAATCTATCGCAAAAATATCATATTTCGTAATTTCAGGCTATCTGCAGTTATATGAAGTTTGAAATAAGTCAAAATTACCACATTCTGAGCTGTTTCAAAGTATCGCAAATCACATGAATCTATCTAATACAACATAATACGCAAGAATCCGTCCTCAAATGCACAAAAATTTTGCGTTTCCCAGCGAGTTATCAGCGTTTTTTCTGAGTCTCGTTGAGAAATTTTTGGACTCTGTAAATCTGCTCAGAAGCAAGATTTCGCTTCGAAAGTGCGTTATATGGCAGAATCTAGCACCAAATACATCATATTTCGTGTTCTCAGAGTGCTATTTGCAGTTCCACAAACTTTGGAATAAGTCGAAATCACGCTTTCCCCGCGCAGATTTTCACAATCAAAAAGTTCATATTCCTATTCAGGACCTCATAATATGTATGAATCTATCGACAAAAACATTATAGTTCGTGTTTTCAGAGCGCTATCTGCAGTTATATGAAGTTTAAAATAAGTCAAAACTACCACATTCTGAGCAGTTTCAAAGTATCGCAAATCACATGAATCTATCCAATATAACATAATACGCATGAATCCGTCCTCAAATGCACAAAATTTTGCGTTTACAGCGAGTTATCAGCAATTTTTCTAAGACTCGTTGATAAATTTTGGAATCTGTAAATCTGCTCAGAAGCAAGAATTTGCTTCAAAAGTGCGTTATATGGCAGAATCTAGAACCAAATACATCATATTTCGTGTTTTAAGAGTGCTATTTGCAGTTTTACAAACTTTGGAACAAGTCGAAATCACGCTTTTCCGCGCGGATTTTTACAATCAAAAAGTTCATATTCCTATTCAGGATCTCATAATATGTATGAATCTATAGACGAAAACATCATATTTTGTGTTTTCAGAGTTATATGAAGTTTGAAATAAGTCAAAACCACCACATTCTGAGCAGTTTCAAAGTATCGCAAATCACATGAATCTATCCAATACAACATAATACGCATGAATCCGTCCTCAAATGCACAAAATTCGCTTCGAAAGTGCGTTATATGGCAAAATCTAGCACCAAATACATCATATTTCGTGTTCTCAGAGTGCTATTCGCAGTTTTACAAACTTTGGAATAAGTCGAAATCACGCTTTTTCCGCGCAGATGCTCACAATCAAAAAGTTCATATTCCTATTCAGGACCTCATAATATGCATGAATCTATAGACGAAAACATCATATTTTGTGTTTTCAGAGTTATATGAAGTTTGAAATAAGTCAAAACCACCACATTCTGAGCAGTTTCAAAGTATCGCAAATCACATGAATCTATCCAATACAACATAATACGCATGAATCCGTCCTCAAATGCACAAAAT
>OZ022327.1:33160815-33201622 GCA_963989225.1 Dromius quadrimaculatus
AATCCGTCCTCAAAAATGCACAAAATTTTGCGTTTACAGCGAGTTATCAGCGTTTTTTCTGAGACTCGTTGATGAATTTTGGAATCTGTAAATCTGCTCAGAAGCAAGAATTTGCTTCAAAAGTGCGTTATATGGCAGAATCTAGCACCAAATACATCATATTTCGTGTTTAAAGAGTGCTATTTGCAGTTTTACAAACTTTGAACAAGTCGAAATCACGCTTTTCCGCGCAGATTTTTACAATCAAAAAGTTCATATTCCTATTCAGGATCTCATAATATGTATGAATCTATCGACAAAAACATCATATTTCGTGTTTTCAGAGCGCTATCTGCAGTTATATGGAGTTTGAAATAAGTCAAAATTACCACATTCTGAGCGGTTTCAAAGTATCGCATATCACATAAATCTATCCAATACAACATGATACGCATGAATCCGTCGTTGAGTGCACAAAATTTTGCGTCTCCAGCGAGTTATCAGCGTTTTTTCTGAGTCTCGTTGAGAAATTTTTGACTTTGTTAATCTGCTCAGAAGCAAGATTTTGCTTCAGAGGTGCGTTTTATGGCAGAATCTAACACCAAATACATCATATTTCGTGTTTTTAGGGTGCTATTCGCAGTTTTACAAACTTTGGAATAAGTCGAGATCACGCTTTTCCGCGCAGATTTTCACAATCAAAAAGTTCATATTCCAATTCAGGACCTCATAATATGCATGAATCTATCGACAAAAACATCATACTTCGTGTTTTCAGAGCGCTATTTGCAGTTATATGAAGTTTGAAATAAGTCAAAATTACCACATTCTGAGCAGTTTCAAAGTATCGCAAATCACATGAATCTATCCGATACAACATAATACGCATGAATCCGTCCTCAGATGCACAAAATTTTGCGTTCATAGCGAGTTATCAGCGTTTTTTCTGAGACTCGTTGAGGAATTTTGGAATCTGTAAATCTGCTCAGAAGCAAGAATTTGCTTCAAAAGTGCGTTATATGGCAGAATCTAGCACCAAATACATCATATTTCGTGTTTTTAGAGTGCTATTTGCAGTTTTACAAACTTTGGAATAAGTCGAAATCACGCTTTCCCGCGCAGATTTTCAAGATCAAAAAGTTCATATTCCTATTCAGGACCTCATAATATGTATGAATCTATCGACAAAAACATTATAGTTCGTGTTTTCAGAGCGCTATCTGCAGTAATATGAAGTTTAAAATAAGTCAAAACTACCACATTCTGAGCAGTTTCAAAGTATCGCAAATCACATGAATCTATCCAATACAACATAATACGCATGAATCCGTCCTCAAATGCACAAAATTTTGCGTTTACAGCAAGTTATCAGCGTTTTTTCTGAGACTCGTTCATAGATTTTGGAATCTGTAAATCTGCTCAGAAGCAAGAATTTGCTTCAAAAGTGCGTTATATGGCAGAATCTAGCACCAAATACATCATATTCCGTGTTCTCAGAGTGCTATTAGCAGTTTTACAAACTTTGGAATGAGTCGAAATCACGCTTTTTCGCGCAGATTTTCACATTCAAGAAGTTCATATTCCTATTCAGGACCTCATAATATGTATGAATTTGTCGACAAAAACATCATATTTCGTGTTTTCAGAGCGCTATCTGCAGTTATATGAAGTTTAAAATAAGTCAAAATTACCACATTCTGAGCAGTTTTAAAGTATCGCAAATCACATGAATCTATCCAATACAACATAATACGCATGAATCCGTCCTCAAATGTACAAAATTTTGCATTTACAGCGAGTTATCAGCGTTTTTTCTGAGTCTCGTTGAGAAATTTTTGACTCTGTAAATCTGCTCAGAAGCAAGATTTCGCTTCGAAAGTGCGTTATATGGCAGAATCTAGCACCAAATACATCATATTCCGTGTTCTCAGAGTGCTATTTGCAGTTTTACAAACTTTGGAATAAGTCGAAATCACGCTTTTCTGCGCAGATCTTCACAATCAAAAAGTTCATATTCCTATTCAGGACCTCATAGTATGTATGAATCTATCGACAAAAACATCATATTCCGTGTTTTTAGAGCGCTATCGGCAGTTATATGAAGTTTGAAATAAGTAAAAATTACCACATTCTGAGCAGTTTCAGAGTATCGCAAATCACATAAATCTATCCGATACAACATAATACGCATGAATCCGTCCTCAAGTGCACAAAATTTTGCGTTTCCAGCGCGTTATCAGCGTTTTTTTCGGAGTCTCGTAGAAAAATTTTTGACTCTGTAAATCTGCTCAGAAGCAAGATTTTGCTTCAATAGTGCGTTATATGGCACCAAATACATCATATTTCGAGTTTTTAGAGCGCTATTTGCAGTTTTACGAACTTTGGAATAAGTCGAAATCACGCTTTTCCGCGCAGATTTTCACAATCAAAAAGTTCGTATTACTATTCAGGATCTCATAATATGTATGAATCATTGGACAAAAATGTCATATTTTGTTTTTTCAGAGCGCTTTCTGCAGTTATATGAAGTTTAAAATAAGTCAAAATTACCACATTCTAAGCAGTTCCAGAGTATCGCAAAAAACATGAATCTATCCAATACAAATCAATACGCATGAATCCGTCCTCAAATGCACAAAATTTTGCGTTCCCAGCAAGTTATCAGCGCTTTTTCTGAGTCTCGTTGAGGAATTTTTGACTGTGTAAATCTGCTCAGAAGCAAGATTTTGCTTCAAAAGTGCGTTATATATTGGAATCTAGCACAAAATACATCATATTTCGTGTTTTTAGAGTGCTTTTTACAGTTTTACAAACTTTGGAATAAGTCGTAATCACGCTTTTCCGCGCAGATTTTCACAATCAAAAAATTATTATTCCTATTCAGGACCTCATAATATGTATAAATCTATCGGCAAAAAACATCATATTTCGTGTTTTCAGGCTATCTGCAGTTATATGAAGTTTGAAATAAGTCAAAATTACCACATTCTGAGCAGTTTCAGAGTATCGCAAATCACATAAATCTATCCAATACAACATAATACGCAAGAACCCGTCCTCAAATGCACAAAATTTTGCGTTTCCAGCGAGATATCAGCGGTTTTTCTGAGTCTCGTTGAGAAATTTGTGACCCTGTAAATCTGCTCAGAGGCAACATTTCGCTCCGAAAGTGCGTTATATGGCAGAATCTAGCACCAAATACATCATATTTCGTGTTCTCAGAGTGCTATTTGCAGTTTTACAAACTTTGGAATAAGTCGAAATCACGCTTTTCCGCGCAGATTTTCACAATCAAAAAGTTCATATTCCCATTCAGGACCTCATAATATGTATGAATCTGTCGACAAAAACATCATATTTCGTGTTTTCAGAGCGCTATCTGCAGTTATATGAAGTTTGAAATAAGTCAAAATTACCACATTCTGAGCAGTTTCAAAGTATCGCAAATCACATAAATCTATCCAATACAACATAATACGCAAGAATCCGTTCTCAAATGCACAAAATTTTGCGTTTCCAGCGAGTTATCAGCGTTTTTTCTGAGTCTCGTTGAAAAATTTTTGACTCTGTAAATCTGCTCAGAAGCAAGATTTCGCTTTGAGAGTGCGTTTTATGGCAGAATCTAGCACCAAATACATCATATTTCGTGTTCTCAGAGTACTATTTGCAGTTTTACAAACTTTGGAATAAGTCGAAATCACGCTTTTCCGCGCAGATTTTCACAATCAAAAAGTTCATATTCCTATTCAGGACCTCATGATATGTTTGAATCTATCGACAAAAACATCATATTTCGTGTTTTAGAATCTGCAGTTATATGAAGTTTGAAATAAATCAAAATTAACACATTCTGAGCGGTTTCAGAGTATCGCAAATCACATAAATCTATCCGATACAACATAATACGCATGAATCCGTCCTCAAATACACAAAATTTTGCGTTTCCAGCGAGTTATCAGCGTTTTTTCTGAGTCTCGTTGAGAAATTTTTGACTCTGTAAATCTGCTTAGAAGCAAGATTTCGCTTCGAAAGTGCGTTATATGGCAGAATCTAGCACTAAATACATCATATTTCGTGTTCTCGGAGTGCTATTTGCAGTTTCACAAACTTTGGAATAAGTCGAGATCACGCTTTTCCGCGCAGATCTTTACAATCAAAAAGTTCATATTCCTATTCAGGACCTCATAAAATGCATGAATCTATCGACAAAAACATCATATATTGTGTTTTCAGAGCGCTATCTGCAGTTATAAGAAGTTTGAAATGAGTCAAAATCACCACATTCTGAGCAGTTTCAAAGTATCGCAAATCACATGAATCTATCCAATACAAAATAATACGCATGAATCCGTCTTCAAATGCACAAAATTTTGCGTTTACAGCAAGTTATCAGCGTTTTTTCTGAGACTCGTTGATAAATTTTGGAATCTGTAAATCTGCTCAGAAGCAAGAATTTGCTTCAAAAGTGCGTTATATGGCAGAATCTAGCAACAAATACATCATATTTCGTGTTCTCAGAGTGCTATTAGCAGTTTTACAAACTTTGGAATGAGTCGAAATCACGCTTTTCCGCGCAGATTTTCACATTCAAAAAGTTCATATTCCTATTCAGGACCTCATAATATGTATGAATCTATCGACAAAAACATCATATTTCGTGTTTTCAGAGCGCTATCTGCAGTTATATGAAGTTTAAAATAAGTCAAAACTACCACATTCCGAGCAGTTTTAAAGTATCGCAAATCACATGAATCTATCCAATACAACATAATACGCATGAATCCGTCCTCAAATGCACAAAATTTTGCGTTTACAGCGAGTTATCAGCGTTTTTTCTGAGTCTCGTTGAGAAATTTTTGACTCTGTAAATCTGCTCAGAAGCAAGATTTCGCTTCGAAAGTGCGTTATATGGCAGAATCAAGCACCAAATACATCATATTCCGTGTTCTCAGAGTGCTATTTGCAGTTTTACAAACTTTGGAATAAGTCGAAATCACGCTTTTCTGCGCAGATCTTCACAATCAAAAAGTTCATATTCCTATTCAGGACCTCATAATATGTATGAATCTATCGACAAAAACATCATATTTCGTGTTTTTAGAGCGCTATCGGCAGTTATATGAAGTTTGAAATAAGTCAAAATTACCACATTCTGAGCAGTTTCAGAGTATCGCAAATCACATAAATCTATCCGATACAACATAATACGCATGAATCCGTCCTCAAATGCACAATATTTTGCGTTTCCAGCGAGCTATCAGCGTTTTTTTCGGAGTCTCGTAGAAAAATTTTTGACTCTGTAAATCTGATCAGAAGCAAGATTTTGCTTCAATAGTGCGTTATATGGCACCAAATACATCATATTTCATGTTTTTAGAGCGCTGTTCGCAGTTTTACAGACTTTGGAATAAGTCGAAATCACGCTTTCCCGCGCAGATTTTCACAATCAAAAAGTTCGTATTACTATTCAGGACCTCATAGTATGTATGAATCTATCGGCAAAAACATCATATTTCGTGTTTTCAGGATATCTGCAGTTATATGAAGTTTGGAATAAGTCAAAATCACCACATTCTGAGCAGTTTCAAAGTATCGCAAATCACATGAATCTATCCAATACAACATAATACGCATGAATCCGTCCTCAAATGCACAAAATTTTGCGTTTACAGCGAGTTATCAGCGTTTTTTCTGAGACTCGTTGAGGAATTTTGGAATCTGTAAATCTGCTCAGAAGCAAGAATTTGCTTCAAAAGTGCGTTATATGGCAGAATCTAGCACCGAACACATCATATTTTGTGTTTTAAGAGTGCTATTTGCAGTTTTACAAACTTTGGAATAGGTCGGAATCACGCTTTTCCGCGCAGATTTTCACAATCAAAAAGTTCATATTCCTATTCAGGACCTGATAATATGTATGAATCTATCGACAAAAACATCATATTTCGTGTTTTCAGAGCGCTATCTGCAGTTATATGGAGTTTGAAATAAGTCAAAATTACCAGATTCTGAGCAGTTTCAAAGTATCGCAAATCACATAAATCTATCCAATACAACATAATACGCAAGAATCCGTCCTCAAATGCACAAAATTTTGCGTTTCCGGCGAGTTATCAGCGTTTTTTCTGAGTCTCGTTGAGGAATTTTTGACTCTGTAAATCTGCTCAGAAGCAAGATTTCGCTTCGAAGGTGCGTTTTATGGCAGAATCTAGCACCAAATACATGATATTTCGTGTTCTCAGAGTGCTATTTGCAGTTTTACAAACTTTGGAATAAGTCGAAATCACGCTTTTCCGCGCAGATTATCACAATCAAAAAGTTCATATTCCCATTCAGGACCTCATAATATGTTTAAATCTATCGACAAAAACATCATATTTCGTGTTTTTAGAGCGCGATCTGCAGTTATATGAAGTTTGAAATAAGTCAAAATTACCACATTCTGAGCAGTTTCAAAGTATCGCAAATCACATGAATATATCCAATACAACATAATACGCATGAAGCCATCCTCAAATGCACAAAATTTTGCGTTTACAGCGAGTCATCAGCGATTTTTCTGAGACTCGTTGAGGAATTTTGGAATCTGTAAATCTGCTCAGAAGTAAGAATTTGCTTCAAAAGTGCGTTATATGGCAGAATCTAGCACCAAATACATCATATTTCGTGTTTTAAGAGTGCTATTTGCAGTTTTACAAATTTTGGAATGAGTGAAATCACGCTTTTCCGCGCAGATTTTCACAATCAAAAAGTGAATATTCCTATTCAGGATCTCATAATATGTATGAATCTATCGACAAAAACATCATATTTCGTGTTTTCAGACCGCTATCTGCAGTTATATGGAGTTTGGAATAAGTCAAATTTTCCACATTCTGAGCAGTTTCAAAGTATCGCAAATCACATAAATCTATCCAATACAACATAATACGCAAGAATCCGTCCTCAAATGCACAAAATTTTGCTCTTCCAGCGAGTTATCAGCGTTTTTTCTGAGTCTCGTTGAGAAATTTTTGACTCTGTAAATCTGCTCAGAAGCTAGATTTCGCTTCGAAATTGCGTTATATGGCAGAATCTAGCACCAAATCCTTACTAATATTATAAATGCGAAAGTCACTCTGTCTGTCTTTCTGTTACGCTTTCACGCCTAAACCACTCAACCGTTTTTGATGAAATTTGGTGCAGAGACAAACTATAATTTGAGAAAGGACATAGGCTACCTTTTATTGCAAGGGGGTTGAAATAGGGGATGATAGTAGGTATAGAAGTCCGTCATTTTCGAAGATAAAAATCGGTTGTCTGTAAAGTCGGTTTACTGACGATAGTTCAACGTGACAACGTCATGAGAAAATAGTGATGGAGTGGTTGCATTTTTGAAAAGAAAATTCCAATTTTATTGGTTTGATAGATATTCTGGATGGATATAGAGAAGGAGGTAAATGGTAATCAGGAATTGAATTGAACAAGTTACATTTATTTGTACGCATAATTACAATTATGTCAATTTTTTTATTTCTTCATTCTGTATCAACATTATTTCTCTCAGCAAGTAAACTAAATAAAAGTTGTTGTTCAATTAGTTACTCAATTATTTTTGCAAATTTAATCGTCACTTGTTGTGAAAAAGTGATAATCTTGAATAATTTATTGTAAGAATAAACTGTGATTGAATTATTGTTCATAAATCCTAAATTTAAAATTTTAAATCTAGAAACATCATTAAAATTTTTGTAACTCTAGCTTCCGAAAAGCCCACCTCAATGTGTTTGATATGGGAGAAAATTCTTCCCTTTGACGGCTGGCTGATCCAACCTGTCATTAAAGACACGTTGTTATGATATGTGGAAGATTTAACATTTATGTTTCAATTTTTTGAAATCATAGCTACGCTCGATAATTATTTCGATCGAATAGTGAAGCCATTGATTTTTTACTCATCGTGAAATAGTTCTGGGTAAGAGTGACAAATAGGTCACTATGACATTTCGCACAATTTTGAAGAGATGGCGATACTGGCGTCTCTGCAGTAAAAACAAATTCTGTCAGTGGCACTAAAACAGTATTCATGTGTGACAATGGTTGTAGGTTAGCTCGCTACGCTCGCGGCTTCAACAAACATCCCTGAATACTACCGCACTTGCGCTGCGCGCGCTTGTGGGACTGAACTTGGGAGGAAACCACCTCGAAGGGTTAACCAAACTTCTCCATGTTGGACCGAAATAATGAAGCTTTTACATGTCATGTTTGAGGACTACTGCTTAGCTACCACTTACTCTGTACACATGTATTTCGAGCGCAAGCGCATTATCATAGTGACCTATCATTCACTTTATCCTAGTTCTGTTAACTTATTGTTATAGTTTTGTCAATTATAGCATAACCTACAATCGCTGCACTAGCGGACCGATGCTATTTATTTTATTAATGAAAGCACGAATATTCGACAAAATATCACTAAACATATATCTTATATCGGAAGAATCATTACTTTATCGCCGCAATTATCTTTGCTATAAACAATTGACACCACATTCACTTTTCACTGCACTTCATACTTGACGAAAACATGTAAATGTATAGCAGCTGTCCACGTGGACGCATCGCTCACTCAAGTAGGAGAGAGACAGATGTCGAACGCTGCCGAACGCGTATGTCGATTGTGCCTCTTTGTCGCTCGTTCCGCGCTCTCGCTAGCACTTCAAGCCTTAAATGGAACGCCTCAGAGCGAGGTAACGCCGCATGAGTCATGTTTTTCCGTGCGTGCAGCCGGCTCCATTGAATTATAAGACGTTGTCACGTCAAAAACAAATATATCCCAATTGAATGAATCTTTTCATTACTTCGTTGCACATGAAATCATGTTTCACGCCCGTCCCATATAAAATCTCTAACACAACTGTCGTCTCTTGACATATAACAGTAGTACATCATAATCTTATTATTTACTCATTTAATTTATTCTTATTGATAAATAATTATTGGCATTTGTGATGACGTAATGGAACGCCTCAGAGCGAGCGAGGTAACGCCGTATGAGTCATGTTTTTTCGTGCGTGCAGCCAGCTCTATCGAATTATAGGACGTTATCACGTCAAAACCATGAAATTTCGTATTCAGGCATCAGGCACTTGATAATAAGTGAACAAACATTTCTTTTAGCGTTTTTGTGATTTTGACCTACATGGGGATAAAATAGGAGATGTAAGTTCGTATTGAAATCCAAGCGCCTGCGCAGCGCGGCGTAGTGAGAGAGATATCACTGAATGTGGCTACCTGAATGGCCAGTCACGTCAGGGCAGGCGAGTGCGAATAATCAAAATACATAAGTTGTTTCGTAACCCATAGTTCTTTCAACTTTTTGCTTTGATGAAGTTTATAATTAAAATTAATTCTTATAACAGTTTTATTGACTTGGTTCACTAAAAATAGTTTTACAATTAGAGTAAGAACATTTTTGATTTGTATAGGTCAGGTAGAAGATTTTCTTTCGTTTCATTACGTTTTTCTTCTAGCTTCTGATATGCGTCGAAAACGCAAGTCCAATTTAGCGCGTAGTTCTAGCAGAGCTTGCGCTGCGAAAGTTGCTAGAAACCAAGAGTCTGAAGAGCAGTCTCAAACCCGTTTGGCCTTAGATACCGAGTGTCACACAGCTCAAAGGGCTGTTGAGACTGGAGGACAAAGTCAAGCGAGCCTGCTTTTACATGCCGAGCGTCACACAGCTCAAGGAGCTGCTGAGACTGAAGGACAAAGTCAAGCGCGACGGCTTTTAGATGCCAAGCGTCATGCATCTCAAAGGGCTGCTGAAACATTAGTGCAAACTCGGACACGTCGGCTTTGACTGGAATGGCAAGAGAAGAAAATGTTTTAATTTCCCGTATTCCGATAATTCTCACCGATTTGCCATTTCAGTTTAAAAGAGTGCAGTCTTATCTAAAAGCAGCATTTGCAATGACAATAAACAAGGCTCAAGAACAGACGCTCCAAGTTGCAGGTGTACATTTAGAAAAGTACTGTTCTTCCCATAGGCAGCTCTATGTTTTATGTTTTAGCAAAGGATAAAAAAACCATGAATGCAGTTCATAAAAATGTATTGAAATAAACTATTTAAAGTGAACCACAACAGTGTGTATGTTTATTATTTGCAAAATGAGGATCCTAAAAAATTGAGAATGCTGCCCAAAATACCTATTCCACGCGGACAAAGTCGCGGGAAAGAGCTAGTACATCATATTTAGTGTTCTCAGAGTGCTATTTGCAGTTTTACAAACTTTGGAATAAGTCGAAATCACGCTTTTCCACGCAGATTTTCACAATCAAAAAGTTCGTATTACTATTCAGGATCTCATAATATGTATGAATCATCGGACAAAAACGTCATATTTCGTGTTTTCAGAGCGCTATCTGCAGTTATATGAAGTTTGAAATAAGTCAAAATTACCACATTCTAAGCAGTTTCATAGTATTGCAAAAGACATGAATCTATCCAATACAAATCAATACGCATGAATCCGTCCTCAAATGCACAAAATTTTGCGTTCCCAGCAAGTTATCAGCGTTTTTTCTGAGTCTCGTTGAGAAATTTTTGACTCTGTAAATCTGCTCAGAAGCAAGATTTTGCTTCAAAATTGCGTTATATCCTGGAATCTAGCACCAAATGCATCATATTTCGTGTTCTTAGAGTTCTATTTACAGTTTTACAAACTTAGGAATAAGTCGAAATCACGCTTTTCCGCGCAGATTTTCACAATCAAAAAATTCATATTCCTATTCAGGACCTCATAATATGTATGAATCTTTTGGCAAAAACATCATATTTCGTGTTTTCAGGCTATCTGCAGTTATATGAAGTTTGAAATAAGTCAAAATTACCACACTCTGAGCAGTTTCAAAGTATCGCAAATCACATAAATCTATCTAATACAACATAATACGCAAGAATCCGTCCTCAAATGCACTAAATTTTGCTTTTCCAGCGAGTTATCAGCGTTTTTTATGAGTCTCGTTGAGAAATTTTTGACTCTGTAAATCTGCTCAGAAGCAAGATTTCGCTTCTAAATTGCGTTATATGGCAGAATCTAGCACCAAATCCTTACTAATATTATAAATGCGAAAGTCACTCTGTCTGTCTTTCTGTTACGCTTTCACGCCTAAACCACTCAACCGTTTTTGATGAAATTTGGTGCAGAGACAAACTATAATTTGAGAAAGGACATAGGCTACCTTTTATTGCAAGGGGGTTGAAATAGGGGATGATAGTATGTATAGAAGTCCGTCATTTTCGAAGATAAAAATCGGTTGTCTGTAAAGTCGGTTTACTGACGATAGTTCAACGTAACAACGTCATGAGAAAATAGTGATGGAGTGGTTGCATTTTTGAAAAGAAAATTCCAATTTTATTGGTTTGATAGATATTCTGGATGGATATAGAGAAGGAGGTAAATGGTAATCAGGAATTGAATTGAACAAGTTACATTTATTTGTACGCATAATTACAATTATGTCAATTTTTTTATTTCTTCATTCTGTATCAACATTATTTCTCTCAGCAAGTAAACTAATTAAAAGTTGTTGTTCAATTAGTTACTCAATTATTTTTGCAAATTTTATCGTCACTTGTTGTGAAAAAGTGATAATCTTGAATAATTTATTGTAAGAATAAACTGTGATTGAATTATTGTTCATAAATCCTAAATTTAAAATTTTAAATCTAGAAACATCATTAAAATTTTTGTAACTCTAGCTTTCGAAAAGCCCGCCTCAATGTGTTTGATATGGGAGAAAATTCTGCCCTTTGACGGCTGGCTGATCCAACCTGTCATTAAAGACACGTTGTTATGATATGTGGAAGATTTAACATTTATGTTTCAATTTTTTGAAATCATAGCTACGCTCGATAATTATTTCGATCGAATAGTGAAGCTATTGATTTTTTACCCATCGTGGAATAGTTCTGGGTAAGAGTGACAAATAGGTCACCATGACATTTCGCACAATTTTGAAGAGATGGCGATACTGGCGTCTCTGCAGTAAAAACAAATTCTGTCAGTGGCACCAAAACAGTATTCATGTGTGACAATGGTTGTGGGTCAGCTCGCTACGCTCGCGGCTTTAACAAACATCCCTGAATACTACTGCACTTGCGCTGCGCGCGCTTGTGGGACTGAAATTGGGAGGAAACCACCCCGAAGGGTTAACCAAACTTCTCCATGTTGGACCGAAATAATGAAGCTTTTACATGTCATGTTTGAGGACTACTGCTTAGCTACCACTTACTTTGTACACATGTATTTCGAGCGCAAGCGCATTATCATAGTGACCTATCATTCACTTTATCCTAGTTCTGTTAACTTATTGTTATAGTTTTGTCAATTATAGCATAACCTACAATCGCTGCACTAGCGGACCGATGCTATTTATTTTATTAATGAAAGCACGAATATTCGACAAAATATCACTAAACATATATCTTATA
Source organism: Dromius quadrimaculatus (assembly GCA_963989225.1). Taxonomy (NCBI): domain Eukaryota; kingdom Metazoa; phylum Arthropoda; class Insecta; order Coleoptera; family Carabidae; genus Dromius; species Dromius quadrimaculatus. The sequence goes on from OZ022327.1 coordinate 33,173,267, forward strand.
TCGGAAGAATCTTTACCTTTATCGCCGCAATTATCTTTGCTATAAACAATTGACACCACATTCACTTTTCACTGCACTTCATACTTGACGAAAACATGTAAATGTATAGCAGCTGTCCACGTGGACGCATCGCTCACTCAAGTAGGAGAGAGACAGATGTCGAACGCTGCCGAACGCGTATGTCGATTGTGCCTCTTTGTCGCTCGTTCCGCGCTCTCGCTAGCACTTCAAGCCTTAAATGGAACGCCTCAGAGCGAGGTAACGCCGCATGAGTCATGTTTTTCCGTGCGTGCAGCCGGCTCCATTGAATTATAAGACGTTGTCACGTCAAAAACAAATATATCCCAATTGAATGGATCTTTTCATTACTTCGTTGCACATGAAATCATGTTTCACGCCCGTCCCATATAAAATCTCTAACACAACTGTCGTCTCTTGACATATAACAGTAGTACATCATAATCTTATTATTTACTCATTTAATTTATTCTTATTGATAAATAATCATTGGCATTTGTGATGACGTAATGGAACGCCTCAGAGCGAGCGAGGTAACGCCGTATGAGTCATGTTTTTTCGTGCGTGCAGCCAGCTCTATCGAATTATAGGACGTTATCACGTCAAAACCATGAAATTTCGTATTCAGGCATCAGGCACTTGATAATAAGTGAACAAACATTTCTTTTAGCGTTTTTGTGATTTTGACCTACATGGGGATAAAATAGGAGATGTAAGGTCGTATTGAAATCCAAGCGCCTGCGCAGCGCGGCGTAGTGAGAGGGATATCACTGAATGTGGCTACCTGAATGGCCAGTCACGTCAGGGCAGGCGAGTGCGAATAATCAAAATACATAAGTTGTTTCGTAATCCATAGTTCTTTCAACTTTTTGCTTTGATGAAGTTTATAATTAAAATAAATTCTTATAACAGTTTTATTGATTTGGTTCACTAAAAATAGTTTTACAATTAGAGTAAGAACATTTTTGATTTGTATAGGTCAGGTAGAAGATTTTCTTTTGTTTCATTACGTTTTTCTTCTAGCTTCTGATATGCGTCGAAAACGCAAGTCCAATTTAGCGCGTAGTTCTAGCAGAGCTTGCGCTGTGAAAGTTGCTAGAAACCAAGAGTCTGAAGAGCAGTCTCAAACCCGTTTGGCCTTAGATACCGAGCGTCACACAGCTCAAAGGGCTGTTGAGACTGGAGGACAAAGTCAAGCGAGCCGGCTTTTACATGCCGAGCGTCACACAGCTCAAGGAGCTGCTGAGACTGAAGGACAAAGTCAAGCGCGACGGCTTTTAGATACCGAGCTTCATGCATCTCAAAGGGCTGCTGAAACATTAGTGCAAACTCGGACCCGTCGGCTTTGACTGGAATGGCAAAAGAAGAAAATGTTTTAATTTCCCGTTTTCCGATAATTCTCACCGATTTGCCATTTCGGTTTAAAAGAGTGCAGTCTTATCTAAAAGCAGCATTTGCAATGAAAATAAACAAGGCTCAAGAACAGACGCTCCAAGTTGCAGGTGTACATTTAGAAAAGTACTGTTCTTCCCATGGGCAGCTCTATGTTTTATGTTTTAGCAAAGGATAAAAAAACCATGAATGCAGTTTATAAAAATGTATTGAAATAAACTATTTGGAATGAACCACAACAGTGTGTATGTTTATTATTTGCAAAATGAGTATCCTAAAAAATTGAGAATGCTGCCCAAAATACCTATTCCTCGCGGACAAAGTCGCGGGAAAGAGCTAGTACATCATATTTCGTGTTCTCAGAGTGCTATTTGCAGTTTTACAAACTTTGGAATAAGTCGAAATCACGCTTTTCCGCGCAGATTTTCACAATCAGAATGTTCATATTCCTATTCAGGACCTCATAATATGTATGAATCTATCGGCAAAAACATCATATTTCGTGTTTTCAGGCTATCTGCAGTTATATGAAGTTTGAAATAAGTCAAAATTACCACATTCTGAGCAGTTTCAAAGTATCGCAAATCACATAAATCTATCCAATACAACATAAAACGCAAGAATCCGTCCTCAAATGCACAAGATTTTGCGTTTCCAGCGAGATATCAGCGTTTTTTCTGAGTCTCGTTGAGAAATTTTTGACTCTGTAAATCTGCTCAGAAGCAAGATTTCGCTTCGAAAGTGCGTTATATGACAGAATCTAGCACCAAATACATCATATTTCGTGTTGTCAGAGTGCTATTTGCAGTTTTACAAACTTTGGAATAAGTCGAAATCACGCTTTTCCGCGCAGATTTTCACAATCAAAAAGTTCATATTCCCATTCAGGACCTCATATTATGTATGAATCTATCGACAAAAACATTATATTTTGTGTTTTCAGAGCGCTATCTGCAGTTATATGAAGTTTAAAATAAGTCAAAACTACCACATTCTGAGCAGTTTCAAAGTATCGCAAATCACATGAATCTATCCAATACAACATAATACGCATGAATCCGTCCTCAGATGCACAAAATTTTGCGTTTACAGCGAGTTATCGGCGTTTTTTCTGAGACTCGTTGAGGGATTTTGGAATCTGTAAATCTGCTCAGAAGCAAGAATTTGCTTCAAAAGTGCGTTATATGGCAGAATCTAGCACCAAATACATCATATTTCGTGTTTTAAGAGTGCTATTTGCAGTTTTACAAACTTTGGAATAAGTCGAAATCACGCTTTTCCGCGCAGATTTTCACAATCAAAAAGTTCGTATTTCTTTCCAGGATCTCATAATATGTATAAATCCATCGACAAAAACATCATATTTCGTGTTTTCAAACCGCTATCTGCAGTTATATGGAGTTTGGAATGAGTCAAGTCAGAATCTCCATCAGATATTGTGAACGCATTCGCGCGGCATTTCTCTAGTTTCTTCTCGAAAAGTTCATCTCATGATAGCTCTGCTGAATTCAATGATCAAATATCTTTCTTCTTTCATTCTGTGACTGCAGAAGAGCTCATTTCTGCAATGGGTTCTCTCTATAATAAAAATACTGCTGGAGAGGATCAAATTCCCAGTTTTCTAATAAAAGATTCGAAATTCATACTTGCAGAGCCTTTATGTGTTATCATAAATCTTGCGATCAAATCTAGCAGTTTTCCTGAACGTTGGAAAAGATCACGAATTACACCAGTTTTCAAGAAAGGAGATAAATGCTGGATTACAAATTATCGACCTATATCTATCATAAATAATTTTTCCAAAATATTTGAAATTCTATTGCATGAATTGATCTATGGCAATACAATATCTTTTTTCTCTGAAAATCAACATGGTTTTATCAAAGGTAGATCCACGGTAACAAACCTGGTCTCTTTCTCACAGCTTGTGTCAGAAATTGTTGATGTTCGTGGACAGGTAGATGCTGTGTACACAGACATGACACGTGCCTTTGATTCAGTAGATCACGGTCTTTTGCTCAAAAAACTCAGTGCCTTTGGAGCTGCACCTTCCCTTATAAAATTGTTGACATCTTATTTCTCTAATCGCATTTGTTATGTCTTTTATAATGGTTTCAGCTCATTCGAGTTTCCAGCAATATCTGGTGTTCCGCAAGGATCCAATTTGGGACCACTGTTTTTTGTCATATATATTAATGATCTACTAAAATCATTCTCTTGTCCTGTGTTAGCTTACGCCGATGATATTAAGCTCTTTACAGAAGTATCTTCCCCGATTGACACACAGAATCTTCAAAATAACATTGATCTCATGATCAGCTGGTGTGAAAGTAACAACATTCAAATTAATGTTTCTTAATGTAGTATGATGTCTTTTACACGTTGTTATACATCTGTAGATTTTCTCTATCATATGAATGGTACACCAATTTCTAAGAAAAACATGGTAAAGGATCTTGGTATGACTTTCTGCTCTGATCTAAGTGTCTCTGAGCACATAAATAATATTGTTGCTTCTGCAAACAGATCCTTAGGTTTTGTTATGCGACTATCTAGAACTTTTAATGATATATCGCTATTAAAAACATTATATTTCGCTTTTGTGATAAGCAAACTGGAATACGCGTCCATTGTATGGTATCCAATTTACGCTTATCAAGCTTCAAATCTGGAAAGAGTGAATCGTAGGTTTCTGAAACTTCTATCCTTCAAGTTGGACAATGTTTATCCAGAAAGAGGTCTTGATCACAGTTGTCTTCTTGAACGCCATTCAATGTCTTCGTTGGATTCTAGGAGAAAAGTTATTGGTACCAGATTCCTGCGACAACTATTGCACAACAAAATAGATGCACCATATTTACTTTCCAGAATATACTTTCTCGTTACCAGGTCGAATTCAAGAAGCTCTCGGACATTTTATCTACCTGCACCGCGTACAGATGTACTAAGAAGAGCACCTATTTATACAATGTGTACCATTGCTGAAGAAATGTTTGACGATATTTTCATTTAACACTGTTAATATTCTTGTACCACACGATGAATGTCTTTTGTATTGTTTTTTTTTGAACAATTCTTCATTCCTTTGGAATATTATCATGTTTTTGTTTATTCATACATTTTTTATATTGTCCTGTTACTGGATTATTCTGTTGGGCAATAAATATATTATTATTATTATTATTATTATTATTATTATTATTATTAAGTCAAAATTTCCACATTCTGAGCAGTTTCAAAGTATCGCAAATCACATAAATCTATCCAATACAACATAATACGCAAGAATCCGTCCTCAAATGCACAAAATTTTGCTTTTCCAGCGAGTTATCAGCGTTTTTTCTGAGTCTCGTTGAGAAATTTTTGACTCTGTAAATCTGCTCAGAAGCAAGATTTCGCTTCGAAAGTGCGTTATATGGCAGAATCTAGCACCAAATACATCATATTTCGTGTTCTCAGAGTGCTATTTGCAGTTTTACAAACTTTGGAATAACTCGATATCACGCTTTTCCGCGCAGATTTTCACAATCAAAAAGTTCATATTCCTATTCAGGACCTCATAATATGTATGAATCTATCGACAAAAACATCATATTCCGTGTTTCTAGAGCGCTATCTGCAGTTATATGAAGTTTTGAAATAAGTCAAAATTACCACATTCTGAGCAGTTTCAGAGTATCGCAAATCACATAAATCTATCCGATACAACATAATACGCATGAATCCGTCCTCAAATGCACAAAATTTTGCGTTTCCAGCGAGTTATCAGCGTTTCTTCTGAGTCTCGTTGAGAAATTTTTGACTCTGTAAACCTGCTCAGAAGTAAGATTTTGCTTCAATACTGCGTTATATGGCACCGCTATTTGCAGTTTTACAAACTTTGGAATAAGTCGAAATTACGCTTTTCCGCGCAGATTTTCACCATCAAAAAGTTCGTATTACTATTCAGGATCTCATGATATGTATGAATCATTGGACAAAAACGTCATATTTCGTGTTTTCAGAGCGCTATCTGCAGTTATATGAAGTTTGAAATAGGTCATGAAGTTTGAAATAGGTCAAAATTACAACATTCTAAGCAGTTTCAGAGTATTGCAAAAAACATGAATCTATCCAATACAGATTAATACGCATGAATCCGTCCTCAAATGCACAAAATTTTGCGTTTTCAGCAAGTTATCAGCGTTTTTTCTGAGTCTCGTTGAGAAATTTTTGACTCTGTAAATCTGCTCAGAAGCTAGATTTTGCTTCAAAAGTGCGTTATATCCTGGAATCTAGCACCAAATACATCATATTTCGTGTTTTTAGAGTGCTACTTACAGTTTTACAAACTTAGGAATAAGTCGAAATCACCCTTCTCCGCGCAGATTTTCACGATCAAAAAATTCATATTCCTATTCAGGACATCATAATATGTATGAATCTATCGGCAAAAACATCATATTTCGTTTTTTCAGGCTATCTGCAGTTATATGAAGTTTGAAATAAGTCAAAATTACCACATTCTGAAAAGTTTCAAAGTATCGCAAATCACATAAATCTATCCAATACAACATAATACGCAAGAATCCGTCCTCAAATGCACAAAATTTTGCTTTTCCAGCGAGTTATCAGCGTTTTTTCTGAGTCTCGTTGAGAAATTTTTGACTCTGTAAATCTGCTCAGAAGCAAGATTTCGCTTCGAAAGTGCGTTATATGGCAGAATCTAGCACCAAATACATCATATTTCGTGTTCTCAGAGTGCTATTTGCAGTTTTACAAACTTTGGAATAACTCGATATCACGCTTTTCCGCGCAGATTTTCACAATCAAAAAGTTCATATTCCTATTCAGGACCTCATAATATGTATGAATCTATCGACAAAAACATCATATTCCGTGTTTCTAGAGCGCTATCTGCAGTTATATGAAGTTTTGAAATAAGTCAAAATTACCACATTCTGACCAGTTTCAGAGTATCGCAAATCACATAAATCTATCCGATACAACATAATACGCATGAATCCGTCCTCAAATGCACAAAATTTTGCGTTTCCAGCGAGTTATCAGCGTTTCTTCTGAGTCTCGTTGAGAAATTTTTGACTTTGTAAACCTGCTCAGAAGTAAGATTTTGCTTCAATACTGCGTTATATGGCACCAAATACATCATATTTCGTGTTTTTAGAGCGCTATTTGCAGTTTTACAAACTTTGGAATAAGTCGAAATTACGCTTTTCCGCGCAGATTTTCACCATCAAAAAGTTCGTATTACTATTCAGGATCTCATGATATGTATGAATCATTGGACAAAAACGTCATATTTCGTGTTTTCAGAGCGCTATCTGCAGTTATATGAAGTTTGAAATAGGTCAAAATTACAACATTCTAAGCAGTTTCAGAGTATTGCAAAAAACATGAATCTATCCAATACAGATTAATACGCATGAATCCGTCCTCAAATGCACAAAATTTTGCGTTTTCAGCAAGTTATCAGCGTTTTTTCTGAGTCTCGTTGAGAAATTTTTGACTCTGTAAATCTGCTCAGAAGCTAGATTTTGCTTCAAAAGTGCGTTATATCCTGGAATCTAGCACCAAATACATCATATTTCGTGTTTTTAGAGTGCTACTTACAGTTTTACAAACTTAGGAATAAGTCGAAATCACCCTTCTCCGCGCAGATTTTCACGATCAAAAAATTCATATTCCTATTCAGGACATCATAATATGTATGAATCTATCGGCAAAAACATCATATTTCGTTTTTTCAGGCTATCTGCAGTTATATGAAGTTTGAAATAAGTCAAAATTACCACATTCTGAAAAGTTTCAAAGTATCGCAAATCACATAAATCTATCCAATACAACATAAAACGCAAGAATCCGTCCTCAAATGCACAAAATTTTGCTTTTCCAGCGAGTTATCAGCGTTTTTTCTGAGTCTCGTTGAGAAATTTTTGACTCTGTAAATCTGCTCAGAAGCAAGATTTCGCTTTGAAAGTGCGTTATATGGCAGAATCTAGCACCAAATACATCATATTCCGTGTTCTCAGAGTGCTATTTGCAGTTTTACAAACTTTGGAATAACTCGATATCACGCTTTTCCGCGCAGATTTTCACAATCAAAAAGTTCATATTCCTATTCAGGACCTCATAATATGTATGAATCTATCGACAAAAACATCATATTCCGTGTTTCTAGAGCGCTATCTGCAGTTATATGAAGTTTTGAAATAAGTCAAAATTACCACATTCTGAGCAGTTTCAGAGTATCGCAAATCACATAAATCTATCCGATACAACATAATACGCATGAATCCGTCCTCAAATGCACAAAATTTTGCGTTTCCAGCGAGTTATCAGCGTTTCTTCTGAGTCTCGTTGAGAAATTTTTGACTCTGTAAACCTGCTCAGAAGTAAGATTTTGCTTCAATACTGCGTTATATGGCACCAAATACATCATATTTCGTGTTTTTAGAGCGCTATTTGCAGTTTTACAAACTTTGGAATAAGTCGAAATTACGCTTTTCCGCGCAGATTTTCACCATCAAAAAGTTCGTATTACTATTCAGAATCTCATGATATGTATGAATCATTGGACAAAAACGTCATATTTCGTGTTTTCAGAGCGCTATCTGCAGTTATATGAAGTTTGAAATAGGTCAAAATTACAACATTCTAAGCAGTTTCAGAGTATTGCAAAAAACATGAATCTATCCAATACAGATTAATACGCATGAATCCGTCCTCAAATGCACAAAATTTTGCGTTTTCAGCAAGTTATCAGCGTTTTTTCTGAGTCTCGTTGAGAAATTTTTGACTCTGTAAATCTGCTCAGAAGCTAGATTTTGCTTCAAAAGTGCGTTATATCCTGGAATCTAGCACCAAATACATCATATTTCGTGTTTTTAGAGTGCTACTTACAGTTTTACAAACTTAGGAATAAGTCGAAATCACCCTTCTCCGCGCAGATTTTCACGATCAAAAAATTCATATTCCTATTCAGGACATCATAATATGTATGAATCTATCGGCAAAAACATCATATTTCGTTTTTTCAGGCTATCTGCAGTTATATGAAGTTTGAAATAAGTCAAAATTACCACATTCTGAAAAGTTTCAAAGTATCGCAAATCACATAAATCTATCCAATACAACATAATACGCAAGAATCCGTCCTCAAATGCACAAGATTTTGCGTTTCCAGCGAGATATCAGCGTTTTTTCTGAGTCTCGTTGAGAAATTTTTGACTCTGTTATTCTGCTCAGAAGCAAGATTTCGCTTCGAAAGTGCGTTATATGGCAGAATCTAGCACCAAATACATCATATTTCGTGTTCTAAGAGTGCTATTTGCAGTTTCACAAACTTTGGAATAAGTAGAAATCACGCTTTCCCGCGCAGATTTTCACAATCAAAAAGTTCATATTCCTATTCAGGACCTCACAATATGTATGAATCTATCGACAAAAACATCATATCTCGTGTTTTTAGAGCGCTATCTGCAGTTATATGAAGTTTGAAGTAAGTCAAAATTACCACATTCTGAGCAGTTTTAGAGTATCGCAAATCACATAAATCTATCCGATACAACATAATACGCATGAATCCGTCCTCAAATGCACAAAATTTTGTGTTTCCAGCGAGTTGTCAGCGTCTTTTCTGAGTCTCGTTGAGAAATTTTTGACTCTGTGAATCTGCTCAGAAGAAAGATTTCGCTTCAAAAGTGCGTTATATCCTGGAATCTAGCACCAAATACATCATATTTCGTGTTTTTAGAGTGCTATTCACAGTTTAACAAACTTTGGAATAAGTTGAAATCTCGCTTTTCCGCGCAGATTTTCACAATTAAAAAGTTCATATTCCTATTCAGGACCTCATTATATGTATGAATCTATCGACAAAAACATCATATTTCGTGTTTTCAGACCGCTATCTGCAGTTATATGGAGTTTGGAATAAGTCAAATTTCCACATTCTGAGCAGTTTCAAAGTATCGCAAATCACATAAATCTATCCAATACAACATAATACGCAAGAATCCGTCCTCAAATGCACAAAATTTTGCTTCTCCAGCGAGTTATCAGCGTTTTTCTGAGTCTCGTTGAGAAATTTTTGACTCTGTAAATCTGCTCAGAAGCAAGATTTTGCTTCGAAAGTGCGTTATATGGCAGAATCTAGCACCAAATGCATCATATTTCGTGTTCTCAGAGTGCTATTTGCAGTCTTACAAACTTTGGAATAAGTCAAAAGCACGCTTTTCCGCGCAGATTTTCACAATCAAAAAGTTCATATTCCTATTCAGGACCTCATAATATGAATGAATCTATCGACAAAAACATCATATTTCGTGTTTTTAGAGCGCTATCTGCAGTTATATGAAGTTTGAAATAAGTCAAAATTTCCACATTCTGAGCAGTTTCAAAGTATCGCAAATCACATAAATCTATCCAATACAACATAATACGCAAGAATCCGTCCTCAAATGCACAAAATTTTGCTTCTCCAGCGAGTTATCAGCGTTTTTTCTGAGTCTTGTTGAGAAATTTTTGACTCTGTAAATCTGCTCAGAAGCAAGATTTCGCTTCGAAAGTGCGTTATATGGCAGAAACTAGCACCAAATACATCATATTTCGTGTTCTCAGAGTGCTATTTGCAGTTTTACAAACTTTGGAATAAGTCGAAATCACGCTTTTCCGCGCAGATTTTCACAATCAAAAAGTTCATATTCCTATTCAGGACCTCATAATATGAATGAATCTATCGACAAAAACATCATATTTCGTGTTTTTAGAGCGCTATCTGCAGTTATATGAAGTTTGAAATAAGTCAAAATTACCACATTCTGAGCAGTTTCAGGGTATCGCAAATCACATAAATCTATCCAATACAACATAATACGCAAGAATCCGTCCTCAAATGCACAAAATTTTGCTCTTCAAGCGAGTTATCCGCGTTTTTTCTGAGTCTCGTTGAGAAATTTTTGACTCTGTAAATCTGCTCAGAAGCAAGATTTCGCTTCGAAAGTGCGTTATATGGCAGAAACTAGCACCAAATACATCATATTTCGTGTTCTCAGAGTGCTATTTGCAGTTTTACAAACTTTGGAATAAGTCGAAATCACGCTTTTCCGCGCAGATTTTCACAATCGAAAAGTTCATATTCCTATTCAGGACCTCATAATATGCATGAATCTATCGACAAAAACATCATATTTCGTGTTTTTAGAGCGCCATCTGCAGTTATATGAAGTTTGAAATAAGTCAAAATTACCACATTCTGAGCAGTTTCAGGGTATCGCAAATCACATAAATCTATCCAATACAACATAATACGCAAGAATCCGTCCTCAAATGCACAAAATTTTGCTCTTCAAGCGAGTTATCCGCGTTTTTTCTGAGTCTCGTTGAGAAATTTTTGACTCTGTAATTCTGCTCAGAAGCAAGATTTCGCTTCGAAAGTGCGTTATATGGCAGAATCTAGCACCAAATACATCATATTTCGTGTTCTCAGAGTGCTATTTGCAGTTTCACAAACTTTGGAATAAGTCGAAATCACGCTTTTCCGCGCAGATTTTCACAATCAAAAAGTTCATATTCCTATTCAGGACCTCATAATATGTATGAATCTATCGACAAAAACATCATATTTCGTGTTTTCAGAGCGCTATCTGCAGTTATATGAAGTTTGGAATAAGTCAAAATTACCACATTCTGAGCAGTTTCAGAGTATCGCAAAACACATAAATCTATCCGATACAACATAATACGCATGAATCCGTCCTCAAATACACAAAATTTTGTGTTTCCAGCGAGTGATCAGCGTTTTTTCTGAGTCTCGTTGAGAAATTCTTGACTCTGTAAATCTGCTCAGAAACTAGATTTTGCTTCAAAATTGCGTTATATCCTGGAATCTAGCACCAAATACATCATATTTCGTGTTTTTAGAGTGCTATTCACAGTTTGACAAACTTTGGAATAAGTCGAAATCACGCTTTTCCGCGCAGATTTTTACAATCAAAAAGTCCATATTCCTATTGAGGACTTCATAATATGTATGAATCTGTCAACAAAAACATCATATTCCGTGTTTTCATACCGCTATCTGCAGTTATATGGAGTTTGGAATAAGTCAAAATTTCCACATTCTGAGCAGTTTCAAAGTATCGCAAATCACATAAATCTATCCAATACAACATAATCATAATACGCAAGAATCCGTCCTCAAATGCACAAAATTTTGCTTCTCCAGCGAGTTATCAGCGTTTTTTCTGAGTCTCGTTGAGAAATTTTTGACTCTGTAAATCTGCTCAGAAGCAAGATCTCGCTTCGATAGTGCGTTATATGGCAGAAACTAACACCAAATACATCATATTTCGTGTTCTCAGAGTGCTATTTGCAGTTTTACAAACTTTGGAATGAGTCTAAATCACGCTTTTCCGCGCAGATTTTCACAATCAAAAAGTTCATATTCCTATTCAGGACCTAATAATATGAATGAATCTATCGACAAAAACGTCATATTTCGTGTTTTTAGGGGGCTATCTGCAGTTATATGAAGTTTGAAATAAGTCAAAATTACCACATTCTGAGCAGTTTCAGAGTATCGCAAATCACATAAATCTATCCGATACAACATAATACGCATCAATCTGTCCTCAAATGCACAAAATTTTGCTTTTCTAGCGAGTTATCAGCGTTTTTCCTGAGTCTCGTCGAGAAATTTTTGACTCTGTAAATCTGCTCGGAAGCAAGATTTCGCTTCGAAAGTGCGTTATATGGCAGAATCTAGCACCAAATACATCATATTTCATGTTCTCAGAGTGCTATTTGCAGTTTCACAAACTTTGGAATAAGTCAAAATCACGCTTTTCCGCGCAGATTTTCACGATCAAAAAGTTCATATTCCTATTCAGGACCTCCCAATATGTATGAATCTATCGACAAAAACATCATATTTCGTGTTTTTAGAGCGCTATCTGCAGTTATATGAAGTTTGAAATAAGTCAAAATTACCACATTCTGAGCAGTTTCAGAGTATCGCAAATCACATAAATCTATCCGATACAACATAATACGCATGGATCCGTCCTCAAATGCACAAAATTTTGTGTTTCCAGCGAGTTATCAGCGTTTTTTCTGAGTCTCGTTGAGAAATTTTTGACTCTGTAAATCTGCTCAGAAGCAAGATTTTGCTTCCAAAGTGCGTTATATCCTGGAATCTAGCACCAAATACATCATATTTCGTGTTTTTAGAGTGCTATTCACAGTTTTACAAACTTTGGAAAAAGTCGAAATCACGCTTTTCCGCGCAGATTTTCACAATCGAAAAGTTCATATTCCTATTCAGGACCTCATAATATGTATGAATCTTGCGACAAAAACATCATATTTCGTGTTTTCAGACCTCTATCTGCAGTTACATGGAGTTTGGAATAAGTCAAAATTTCCACATTCTGAGCAGTTTCAAAGTATCGCAAATCACATGAATCTATCCAATACAACATAATCATAATACGCAAGAATCCGTCCTCAAATGCACAAAATTTTGCTTCTCCAGCGAGTTATCAGCGTTTTTTCTGAGTCTCGTTGAGAAATTTTTGACTCTGTAAATCTGCTCAGAAGCAAGATTTCGCTTCGAAAGTGCGTTATATGGCATAAACTAGCACCAAATACATCATATTTCGTGTTCTCAGAGTGCCATTTGCAGTTTTACAAACTTTGGAATAAGTCGAAATCACGCTTTTTCGCGCAGATTTTCACAATCAAAAAGTTCATATTCCTATTCGGACCTCATAATATGAATGAATCTATCGAAAAAAAACATCATATTTCGTGTTTTTAGAGCGCTATCTGCAGTTATATGAAGTTTGAAATAAGTCAAAATTACCACATTCTGAGCAGTTTCAGAGTATCGCAAGTCACATAAATCTATCCGATACAACATAATACGCATCAATCCGTCCTCAAATGCACAGAGTTTTGTGTTTCCAGCGTGTTATCAGCGTTTTTTCTGAGTCTCGTTGAGAAATTTTTGACTCTGTAAATCTGCTCAGAAGCAAGATTTTGCTTCAAGAGTGCGTTATATCCTGGAATCTAGCACCAAATACATCATATTTCGTGTTTTTAGAGTGCTATTCACAGTTTTACAAACTTTGGAAAAAGTCGAAATCACGCTTTTCCGCGCAGATTTTCACAATCAAAAAGTTTATATTCCTATTCAGGACCTCATAATATGTATGAATCTATCGGCAAAAGCATCATATTTCGTGTTTTCAGGCTATCTGCAGTTATATGAAGTTTGGAATAAGTCAAAATTACCACATTCCGAGCAGTTTCAAAGTATCGCAAATCACATAAATCTATCCAGTACAACATAATACGCATGAATCCGTCCTCAAATGCACAAAATTTTGCGTTTCCAGCGAGTTATCAGCGTTATATCTGAGCCTCTTTGAGGAATTTCTGACTCTGTAAATCTGCTCAAAAGCAAGATTCTGCTTCAAAAGTGCGTTATATGGCTTAATCTAGTACCTAATACATCATATTCCGTGTTTTTAGAGTGCTATTTGCAGTTCTACAAACTTTGGAGTAAGTCGGAATCACGCTTTTCCGCGCAGATTTTCACAATCGCAAAGCTCATATGCCTATTCAGGACCTCATTATATGTATGAATCTATCGACAAAAACATCATATATCGTGTTTTCAGAGCGCCATCTGCAGTGATATGGAGTTTGGAATAAGTCAAAATTACCACATTCTAAGCAGTTTCAAAGTATCGCAAATCACATAAATCTATACAATACAACATAATCCGTATGAGTCCGTCCTCAAATGCACAAAATTTTGCGCTTCCAGCGATTTATCAGCGTTCTTTCTGAGTCTCGTTGAGGAATTTTTGACTTTGTGAATCTGTTCAGAAGCATGATTTTGCTCCAAAAGTGCGTTATATGGCAGAATCTAGCACCAAATACATCATATTTCGTGTTTTCAGAGTGCTACTTGCGGTCTTACAAACTTTGGAATAAGTCGAAATCACGCTCTTCCGCGCAGATTTTCACAATCAGAATGTCCATATTCCTATTCAGGACCTCATAGTATGTATGAATCTATCGACAAAAACATCATATTTCGTGTTTTCAGAGCGCTATCTGCGGTTGTATGGAGTTTGGAATAAGTCAAAATTACCACATTCTGAGCAGATTTAAAGTATCGCAAATCACATGAATCTATCCAATACAACATAATACGCATGAATCCGTCCTAAAATGCACAAAATTTTTGCGTTTCCAGCGAGTTATCAGCGTTTTTTCTGAGTCTCGTTGAGAAATTATTAACACTGTAAATCTGCTCAGAAGCAAGATTTTGCTTCCAAAGTGCGTTATATAGCAGAATCTAGCACCAAATACATCATATTTCGTGTTTTCAGAGTGCTATTTGCAGTTTACAAACTTTGGAGTAAGTCGAAATCACGCTTTTCCGCGCAGATTTTCACAATCGCAAAGTTCATATGCCTATTCAGGACCTCATAATATGTATAAATCTATCGAGAAAAACATCATATATCGTGTTTTCAGAGCGCTATCTGCAGTTATATGGAGTTTGGAATAAGTCAATATTACCACATTCTGAGCAGTTTCAAAGTATCGCAAATCACATAAATCTATCCAATACAACATAATACGCATGAATCCGTCCTCAAATGCACAAAATTTTGCGTTTTCCAGCGAGTTATCAGCGTTTTTTCTGAGTCTCGTTGAGGAATTTTTGACTCTGTGAATCTGCTCAGAAGCAAGATTTTGCTTCAAAAGTGCGTTATATGGCAGAATCTAGCACCAAATACATCATATTTCGTGTTTTTAGAGTGCTATTTGCAGTTTTACAAACTTTGGAATAAGTCGAAATTACGCTCTAACGCGCAGATTTTCACAATCAAAAAGTTCATATTCCTATACAGGACCTCATAATATGTATGAATATATCGACAAAAACATTATATTCCGTGTTTTCAGAGCGCAATCTGCAGTTATATGAATTTTGAAATAAGTCAAAATTACCACATTCTGAGCAGTTTCAAAGTATCGCAAATCACATAAATCTATTCAATACAACATAATACGCATGGATCCGTCCTCAAAAGTCCATATCCTATCCAGGACCTCATAATATGTATGAATCTATCGACAAAAACATCATATTTCGTGTTTTCAGAGCGCTATCTGCAGTTATATGAAGTTTGAAATAAGTCAAAATTACCACATTCTGAGCAGTTTCAGAGTATCGCAAATCACATAAATCTATCCAATACAACATAATAAGCATGAATTCGTCCTCAAATGCACAAAATTCTGCGTTTTCAGCGAGTTATCAGCGTTTTTTTCTGAGTCTCTTTGAGTAATTTTCGAACTCTTTAAATCTGCTCAGAAGCCAGATTTTGCTTCAATTGTGCGTTATATGGCACCAAATACATCATATCTCGTGTTTTTAGAGTGCTATTTGCAGTTTCACAAACTTTAGAATAAGTCGAAATCACGCTACTCCGCGCAAATTTTCACAATCAAAAAGTTCATAGTCCTATTCAGGATCTCATAATATGTATGAATTATTGGACAAAAACGTCATATTCCGTGTTTTTAGAGCGCTATCTGCAGTTATATGAAGTTTGAAATAAGTCAAAGTTACCACATTCTGAGCAGTTTCAGAGTATCGCAAATCACAAGAATCAATGCAATACAACTTAATATACATGGATCCGTCCTCAAATGCACAAAATTTTGCGTTTCCAGCGAGTTATCAGCGTTCTTTCTGAGTCTCGTTGAGGAATTTTTGACTCTGTGAATCTGCTCGGAAGCAAAATTTTGCTTCAAAAGTGCGTTATATGGCAGAATCTATCACCAAATACATCATATTCCGTGTTTTCAGAGTGCTATTTGCAGTCTTACAAACTTTGGAATAAGTCGAAATCACGCTTTCCCGCGCAGATTTTTACAAACAAAAACTTCATATTTCTATTCAGGACTCCATAATATGTATGAATCTATCGACAAAAACATCATATTTCGTGTTGTTAGAGCGCTATCTGCAGTTATATGAAGTTTGAAATAAGTCAAAATCACTTCATTCTGAGCAGTTCCAAAGTATCGCAAATCACAAAAATCTATCAAATACAACATAATACGCACGAATCCGTCCTCAAATGCACAAAATTTTGCGTTTTAAGCAAGTTCTCAGCGTTTTTCTGAGTCTCGTTGAGGGATTTTTGACTCTGTAAATCTGCTCAGAAGCAAGATTTTGCTTCAAAAGTGTGTAATATGGCAAAATCTAACACCAAATACATCATATTTCGTGTTTCCAGAGTGCTATTTGCAGTTTTACAAACTTTGGAGTAAGTCGGAATCACGCTTTTCCGCGCTGATTTTCCACAATCGCAAAGTTCATATGCCTATTCAGGACCTCATAATATGTATAAAATCTATCGACAAAAACATCATATGTTCGTGTTTCAGAGCGCTATCTGCAGTTTATATGGAGTTTGGAATAAGTCAATATTACCACATTCTGAGCAGTTTCAAAAGTATCGCAAATCACATAAATCTATCCAATACAACATAAAACGCATGAATCCGTCCTCAAATGCACAAAATTTTGCGTTTACAGCGAGTTATCAGCGTTTTTTCTGAGTCTCGTTGAGGAATTTTTGACTCTGTGAATCTGCTCAGAAGCAAGATTTTGCTTCAAAAGTGCGTTATATGGCAGAATCTAGCACCAAATACATCATATTCCGTGTTTTTAGAGTGCTATTTGCAGTTTTACAAACTTTGGAATAAGTCGAAATCACGCTTTTACGCGCAGATTTTCACAATCAAAATGTTCATATTCCTATACAGGACCTCATAATATGTATGAATATATCGACAAAAACATTATATTCCGTGTTTTCAGAGCGCAATCTGCAGTTATATGATTTTTGAAATATGTCAAAATTACCACATTCTGAGCAGTTTCAAAGTATCGCAAATCACATAAATCTATGCAATACAACATAATACGCATGAATCCGTCCTCAAAAGTTCATATTCCTATCCAGGACCTCATAATATGTATGAATCTATCGACAAAAACATCATATTTTCGTGTTTTCAGAGCGCTATCTGCAGTTATATGAAGTTTGAGATAAGTCAAAATTACCACATTCTAAGCAGTTTCAGAGTATCGCAAATCACATAAATCTATCCAATACAACATAATAAGCAGGAATTCGTTCTCAAATGCACAAAATTTGGCGTTTTTCAGCGAGTTATCAGCGTTTTTTCTGAGTCTCTTTGAGTAATTTTTGACTCTGTAAATCTGCTCAGATGCCAGATTTTGCTTCAATTGTGCGTTATATGGCACCAAATACATCATATCTCGTGTTTTTAGAGTGCTATTTGCAGTTTCACAAACTTTAGAATAAGTCGAAATCACGCTTCTCCGCGCAAATTTCCACAATCAAAAAGTTCATATTCCTATTCAGGATCTCAATAATATGTATGAATCATTGGACAAAAACGTCATATTTCGTTTTTTTAGAGCGCTATCTGCAGTTATATGAAGTTTGAAATAAGTCAAAATTACCACATTCTGAGCAGTTTTCAGAGTATCGCAAATCACATGAATCAATGCAATACAACTTAATATGCATGGATCCGTCCTCAAATGCACAAAGTTTTGCGTTTCCAGCGAGTTATCAGCGTTTTTTCTGAGTCTCGTTGAGGAATTTTTGACTCTGTGAATCTGCTCAGAAGCAAGATTTTGCTTCAAAAGTGCGTTATATGGCAGTATCTAGCACCAAATACATCATATTCCGTGTTTTCAAAGTGCTATTTGCAGTCTTACAAACTTTGGAATAAGTCGAAATCACGCTTTCCCGCGCAGATTTTTACAAACAAAAAGTTCATATTCCTATTCAGGACCCCATAATATGTATGAATCTATCGACAAAAACATCATATTTTGTGTTGTTAGAGCGCTATCTGCAGTTATATGAAGTTTGAAATAAGTCAAAATTATCACATTCCGAGCAGTTTCAAAGTATCGCAAATCACATAAATCTATCCAATACAACATAATACGCATGAATCCGTCCTCAAATGCACAAAATTCTGCGTTTCCAGCGAGTTATTGGCGTTATTTCCGAGTCTAGTTGAGAAATGTTTTGACTCTGCGAATCTGCTCAGAAGCAAGATTTTTGCTTCAAAAGTGCGTTATATGGCAGAATCTGGCACCAAATACATCATATTGCGTGTTTTTAGAGTGCTATTTGCAGTTTTACAATTTTTTGAATGAGTCGAAAGCACGCTTTTCCGCGCAGAATTTCACAATCAAAATGTCCATATTCCTATTCAGGACCTCTTAATATGTATGAATCTATCGACAAAAACATTATATTTCGTGATTTCAGAGCGCTATCTGCAGTTATATGAAGTTTGAAATAAGTTATAATTACCACATTATGAGCAGTTTCAGAGTATCGCAAATCACATAAATCTATCCAATGCAACATAATACGCATGAATCCGTCCTCAAATGCACAAAATTTTGCGTTTCCAGCGAGTCATCAGCGTTTTTTCTGAGTCTTGTTGAGGAATCTTTGACTCTGTAATTCTGCTCAGAAGCAAGATTTTGCTTCGAAAGTGCGTTATATGGCAGAATCTAGCACCAAATACATAATATTCCGTGTTTTTAGAGTGCTATTTGCAGTTTTACAAACTTTGGAATAAGTCAAAATCACGCTTTTCCGCGCAGATTTTCACAATCAAAAAATCTATATTCCCTATTCAGGACCTCATTATAAGCATGAGTTTATCGACAAAAACATCATATTTCGTGTTTTCAGAGCGCTATCTGCAGTTATATGAAGGTTGAAATAAGTCAAAATTACCACATTCTGAGCAGTTCCAAAGTATCGCAAATCACATAAATCTATTCAATACAACATAATACGCATGAATCCGTCCTCAAATGCACAAAATTTTGCGTTTCCAGCGAGTTATCAGCGTTTTTTCTAAGTCTCGTTGAGAAATTTTCGACTCTGTAAATCAGCTCAGATGCAAGATTTTGCTTCAAAAGTGCGGTATATCCTGGAATCTAGCACCAAAAACATCATATATCGTGTTTTTAGAGTGCCATTTGAAGTTTTACAAACTTTGGAATAAGTCGAAATCACGCTTTTCCGCGCAGATTTTCACAATCAAAAAAGTTCATATTCCTATTCAGGACCTCATAATATGTATGAATCTATCGACAAAAACATCATATTTCGTGTTTTCAGAGCGCTATCTGCAGTTATATGAAGTTTGAAATAAGTCAAAATCACCACATTCTGAGCAGTTTCAGAGTATCGCAAATCAAATAAATCTATCCAATACAACATAATACGCACGAATCCGTCCTCAAATGCACAAAATTTGGCGTTTTCAGCAAGTTATCTTCGTCTTTCTGAGTCTCGTTGAGAAATTTTTGACTCTGTAAATCTGCTCAGAAGCAAGATTTTGCTTTAGAAGTGCGTTATATGGCAGAATCTAGCACCAAATACATCAAATTTCGTGTTTTTAGAGTGCTATTCGCAGTTTTACAAACTTTGGAATAATTCGAAATCACGCTCTTACGCGCAGACCTTAACAATCAAAAAGTTCATATTCCTATTCAGGACCTCATAATATGCATAAATCCATCGACAAAAACATCATATTTCGTGTTTTCATAGCGCTAACTGCAATTATATGAAGTTTGAAATATGTCAAAATACCACATTTAAAGCCAGTTTCAAAGTATCGCAAATCACATTAATCTATCCAATACAACATAATACGCATGAATCCGTCCTCAAATGCTCAAATTCTTGCATTTCCAGCGAGTTACAGCGTTTTTTCTGAGTCCAGTTGAGAAATTTTTGACTTTGTAAATCTGCTCAAAAGCAAGATGCTGCTTCAAAAGTGCGTTATATGGCAGAATCCAGCACCTAATACATCATATTTCGTGTTTTTAGAGTGCTATTTGCAGTTTTAGAAACTTTGGAGTAAGTCGGAGTCACGCTTTTCCGCGCAGATTTTCACAATCGCAAAGTTGATATGCCTATTCAGACCTCATAATATGTATGAATCTATCAAAAAAAACATCATACATCGTGTTTTCAGAGCGCTTTCTGCAGTTATATGGAGTTTGGAATAAGTCAAAATTACCACATTCTAAGCAGTTTCAAAGTATCGCAAATCACATAAATCTATCCAATACAACATAATACGCATGAATCCGTCCTCAGATGCACAAAATTTTGCGTCTTCAGCGAGTTATCAGCGTTTTTTTCTGAGTCTCGTTGAGAAATTTCTGACTCTGTAAATCTGCTCAGAAGCAAGATTTTGTTTCAAAGTGCGTTACATCCCGGAATCTAGCACCAATTACATCATGTTTCTTGTTTTTAGAGTGCTATTTGCAGTTTCACAAACTTTGGAATAAGTCAAAATACCGCTTTTCCGCGCAGATTTTCACAATCAGAAAATTCATATTCCTATTCAGGACCTTCATAATATGTATGAATCTATCAACAAAGACATAATATTTCGTGTTTTCAGAGCGCTATCTGCAGTTATATGAAGTTTGAAATAAGTCAAAATTACCACATTCTGAACAGTTTCAAAGTATCGCAAATCACATAAAACTATCCAATACAACATAATACGCATGAATCCGTCCTTAAATGCACAAAATTTTGCGTTTCCAGCGAGTTATCAGCGTTTTTTCTAAGTCTCGTTGAGGAATTTTTGACTCTGTGGATCTACTCAGAAGCAAGATTTTGCTCCAAAAGTGCGTTACATGGCAGAATCTGGCACCAAATACATCATATTTCGTGTTTTTAGAGTGCTATTTGCAGTTTTACAAACTTTGGGAATAGTCGAAATCACACTTTTCCGCGCAGATTTCCACAATCAAAAAATACATATTCCTATTCAGGACCTCATAATATGCATGAATCTATCAAAAAAAACATCATATTTTGTGGTTTCCAGAGCGCTATCTGCAGTTATATGAAAGTTTGAAATAAGTCAAAATTACCACATTCTGAGCAGTTTCAAAGTATGGCAAATCACATAAATCTATCCAATACAACATGATCCGCATGAACCTGTCCTCAATGCACAAAATTTTGCGTTTCCAGCGAGTTATCGGCGATTTTTCTGAGTCTCGTTGAGGAATTTTCGACTCTGTAAATCGGCTCAGAGCAAGATTTTGCTTCAAAAATGCGTTATATGGCAGAATCTAGCACAAATACATCATATTTCGTGTTTTTAAAGTGCTATTTGCAGTTTCACAAACTTTGGAATAAGTCGAAATCACGCTTTTACGCGCAGATTTTCACAATCAAAAAGTTCATATTCTTATTCAGGACCTCATAATATGCATGAATCTATCGACAAAAACATCATATTTCGTGTTTTCAGAGCGCTATCTGCAGTTATATGAAGTTTGAATAAGTCAAAATTTACCACATTCTGAGCAGTTTCAAAGTATCGCAAATCACATAAATCTATCCAATAAACATAATACGCATGAATCCGTCCTCAGATGCACAAAATTTTGCGTTTCCAGCGAGTTATCAGCGTTTTTTCTGAGTCTCATTGAGAGATTTTTGACTCTGTAAATCTGCTTAGAAGCAAGATTTTGCTTCAAAAGTGCGTTATATGGCAGAATCTAGCACCAAATACATCATATTTTGTGTTTTTAGAGTGCTAGTGCAGTTTTACAACTTTGGAATAAGTCGATATCACGCTTTTTCGCACAGATTTTCACGATCAAAAAATTCATATTCCTATTCAGGACCTCATAATATGCATGAGTCTATCGACAAAAACATCATATTTCGTGTTTTCAGAGCGCTATCTGCAATTATATGAAGTTTGAAATAAGTCAGAATTACCACATTCTGAGCAGTTCAAAGTATCGCAAATCACAAAAATCTATCAAATACAACATAATACGCACGATCCGTCCTCAAATGCACAAATTTTTGCGTTTTAAGCAAGTTCTCAGCGTTTTTCTGAGTCTCGTTGAGGAATTTTTGACTCTGTAAATCTGCTCAGAAGCAAGATTTTGCTTCAAAAGTGCGTTATATGGCAGAATCTAGCACCAAATACATTATATTTTGTGTTTTTAGAGTGCTAGTTGCAGTTTTACAACTTTGAATAAGTCGAAATCATGCTTTTCCGCGCAGATTTTCACAATCAAAAAGTTCATATTCCTATTCAGGACCTCATAATATGTATGAATCTATCGACAAAAACATCATATTCCGTGTTTTCAGAGCGCTATCTGCAGTTATATGAAGTTTGAAATAAGTCAAAATTACCACATTCTGAGCAGTTTCAAAGTATCGCAAATCACATAAATCTATCCAATACAAGATAATATGCATGAATCTGTCCTCAAATGCACAACATTTTTGCGTTCCCAGCGAGTTACTCAGCGTTTTCCCTGAGTCTCGTTGAGAAATTTTTGACTCTGTAAATCTGCTTAGAAGCAAGATTCTGCTTCAAAAGTGCGTTATATGGCAGAATGTAGCACCGAATACATTATATTTCGTGTTTTTAGTGTGCTATTCGTAGTCTTACAAACTTTAGAATAAGTCGAAATCACGTTTTTCCGCGCAGATTCTCACCATCAAAAAATTCTTATTCCCTATTCAGGACCTCATAATATGTATGAATCTATCGACAAAAACATCACATTTCGTGTTTTCAGAGCACTATCCGCAGTTATATGAAGTTTGAAATAAAGTCAAAATCACCACATTCTGGGCAGTTTCAAAGTATCGCAATCACATTAATCTATCCAATACAACATAATACGCATGAATCCGTCCTCAAATGCACAAATATTTGCGTTTCCAGCGAGTTATCAGCGTTTTTTCTGAGTCTCGTTGAGAAATTTCTGACTCTGTAAAACTGCTCAGAAGCAAGATTTTGCTTCAAAAGTGCGTTATATGGCAGAATCTAGCACCAAATACATCATATTTTGTGTTTTTAGAGTGCTACTTGCAGTTTTACAAACTTTAGAATAAGTCGGAAATCACGCTTTTCCGCGCAGATTTTCACAATCAAAAAGTTCATTTTCCTATACAAGACCTCATAATATGTATGAATCTATCGACAAAAACCATCATATCTCGAGTTTTCAGAGCGCTATCTGCAGTTATATGAAGTTTGAAATAGGTCAAAATTACCACATTCTGAGCAGTTTCAAAGCATCGCAAATCACATAAATCTATCCAATACAACATTATACGCATGAATCCATCCTCAAATGCACAAAATTTTTGCTTTATCAGCGAGTTATCAGCGTTTTTTCTGAGCCTCGTTGAGAAATTTTTGACTCTGTAAATCTGCTCAGAAGCAAGATTTTGCTTCAAAAGTGCGTTATATGGCAGAATCTAGCACCAAATACATCATATTTTGTGTTTTAGAGTGCTACTTGCAGTTTTACAAACTTTAGAATGAGTCGAAATCACGCTTTTCCGCGCAGATTTTCACAATCAAAAAGTTCATATTCCTATTCAGGACCTCATAATATGTATAAATCTATCGACAAAAACATCATATTTCGTGTTTTCAGAGCGCTATCTGCCGTTATATGATGTTTGAAATAAGACAAAATTACCACATCCTGAGCAGTTTCAAAGCATCACAAGTCACATAAATCTATCCCATACAACATAATACGCTTGAATCCGTCCTTAAATGCACAAAATTTTGCGTTTCCAGCGAGTTATCGGCGTTTTTTCTGAGTCTCGTTGAGGAATTTTCGACTCTGTAAATCTGCTCAGACGCAAGATTTTGCTTCAAAAGTGCGTTATATGGCAGAATTTAGCCACCAAATACATCATATATCGTGTTTTAAGAGTGCTATTTGCAGTTTTACAACCTTTGGAATAAGTCGAAATCAAGCTTTTCCGCGCAGATTTTCACAATCAAAAAGTTCATATTCCTATTCAGGACCTCATGATATGTATGAATCTATCGACAAAAAACATCATATTACGTGTTTTCAGAGCGCTATCCTGCAGTTATATGAAGTTTGAAAATAAGTCAAAATTACCACATTCTAGCAGTTTCAAAGTATCGCAAATCACATGAATCTATCCAATACAAAATAATACTCATGAATCCGTCCTCGAATGCACAACATTTTGCGTTTTCAGCGAGTTATCAGCGTTTTTCCTGAGTCTAGTTGAGAAATTTTTGACTCTGTAAATCTGCTCAGAAGCAAGATTTTGCTCCAAAAGTGCGTTATATAGCAAAATCTAGCACCAAATACATCATTTTTCATATTCTTAGAGTGCTAATTGCAGTTTTACAAAGTTTGGAATAAGTCGAGATCACGCTTTTCCGCGCAGATTTTCACAATCATAAAGTCCATATACCTATTCAGGACCTCATAATATGTATGAATCTATCGACAAAAACATCATATTCCGTGTTTTCAGAGCACTATCTGCAGTTATATGGAGTTTTGAAATGAGTCAAAATCACCACATTCTGGTAGTTTCAAAGTATCGCAAGCCACATAAAATCTATCCAATACAACATAATACGCATGAATCCGTCCTCAAATGCACAAATATTTGCGTTTCCAGCGAGTTATCAGCGTTTTTTTCTAAGGTCTCGTTGAGAAATTTTTGACTCCGTAAATCTGCTCAGAAGCAAGACTCTACATCAAAAAGTGCGTCATATGCCAGAATCTAGCACCAAATAAATCATATTTTGTGTTTTTAGAGTGCTATTTGCAGTTTTACAAACTTTGGAATAAGTCGAAATCACGCTTTGCCGCACAGATTTTCACAATCAAAAAGTTCATATTCCTATTCAAGACCCCATAATATGTATGAATCTATCGACAAAAACTTCATATCTCGTGTTTCCAGAGCTCTTTCTGCAGGTTCTATGAAGTTTGACATAAGTCAAATTACCACATTCTGAGCAATTTCAAAGTATCCGCAAATCACATAAATCTATGCAATACAACATAATACGCATAAATCCGTCCTCAAATGCACAAAATTTTGCTTTATCAGCGAGTTATCAGCGTTCTTTCTGAGCCTCATTGAGAAATTTTTGACTCTGTATATCTGCTCAGAAGCAAAGATTTTGCTTCAAAAGTGCATTATATGGCAGAATCTAGCACCAAATACATCATATTTTGTGTTTTTAGAGTGCTATTTGCAGTTTTACAAACTTTGGAATGAGTCCGAAATCACGCTCTTCCGCGCAGATTTTTACAATCAAAAGTTAATATTTCTATTCAGGACCTCATAATATGTATGAATCTATCGACAAAAACATCATATTTAGTGTTTTCAGAGCGCTATCTGCAGTTATATTAAGTTTGGAATGAGTCAAAATCACCATATTCTGAGCACTTTCACAGTATCGCAAATCACATAAATCTATTCAATACAACATAATACGCATTAATCCGTCCTCAAATGCACAGAATTTTGCGTTTCCAGCGAGTTATCAGCGTTTTTTTCTGAGTCTCGTTGAGAAATTTTTGACTCTGTAAATCTGCTCTGGAGCAAGATTTTGCTTTAAAAGTGTGTTATATGGCAGAATCTAGCACCAAATACATCATATTTCGTATTTTTAGAGTGCTATATGCAGTTTTACAAACTTTGGAAATAAGTCAAAATCACGCTACTTCCGCGCAGATTTTCACAATCAAAAAGTTCATATTCCTATCAGAACTCATAATATGTATGAATCTATCGACAAAGACATCATATTTCGTGTTTTCAGAGCGCTATCTGCAGTTATATGAGTTTGGAAATAAGTCAAAATCAACACATTCTGAGCAATTCCAAAGTATCGCAAATCACATAAATCTATCCAATACAACATAATACGCATGAATCCGTCCTAAAATGCACAAAATTCTGCGTTTCCAGCAAGTTATCAAGCGTTGTTCCTGAGTCTCATTGAGTAATTTTTGACTCTGTAAATCTGCTCAGAAGTAAGATTTTGCTCCAAAAAAAGCCGTTGTATGGCAGAATCCAGCACCAAATACATCATATATCGTGTTTTCAGAGTGCTGTTTGCAGTTTTACAAACTTTGGAATATGTCGAAATCACGCTTTTCGTGCAGATTTTCACAATCAAAGAGTTCATATTCCTATTCAGGACCTCATAACACGTATGAATCTATCGACAAAAACATCATATTCCAAGTTTTCCAGAGCGCTATCTGCAGCTATATGAAGTTTGAAATAAGTCAAAATTACCACATTCTAAGCAGTTTCAAAGTATCGCAAATCACATTAATCTATGCAATACAACATAATACGCATGAATCCGTCCTAAAATGCACAAAAATTTTGCGTTCCCAGCGAGTTATCAGCGTTTTTTCTGAGTCTCGTTGAGTAATTTTTGACTCTGTAAATCAGCTCAGAAGCAAGATTTTGCTTCAAAAGTGCGTTGTATGGCAGAATCCAGCACCAGATACATCATATTTCGTGTTTTCAGAGTGCTATTTGCAGTTTTACAAAACTTTAGATAAGTCGAAATCACGCTTTTCCGCGCAGATTTTCACTATCAAAGAGCTCATATTCCTATTCAGGACCTCATATTATATATGAATCTATCGACAAAAACATCATATTCCGTGTTTTCAGAGTGCTATCTGCAATATATGAGTTTGAATAAGTCAAAATCAACACATTCTGAGCAGTTTCAAAGTATTGCAAGTCACATAAATCTATCCAATACAACATAAAAACGCATGAATCCGTCCTCAAATGCACAAAATTTTGCGTTTCCAGCAAGTTATCAGCGTTTTTTGTGAGTCTCGAGTAATTTTTGACTCTGTAAATCTGCTCAGAAGGAAAATTTTGCCTCCAAAAGTGCGTTATATGGCAGAATCTAGCACCACATACATCATATTTTGTGTTTTTAGAGTGCCATTTGCAGTTTTAACAAACTTTGGAATAAGTCAAATTCACGCTTTTCGTGCAGATTTTCACAATCAAAAAGTTCATATTCCTATCCAGGACCTCATAACACGTATTAATCTATTGACAAAAACATCATATTTCGGGTTTTCAGAGCGCTATCTGCAGCTATATGAAGTTTGAAATAAGTCAAATTACCACATTCCTGAGCAGTTTCAAAAGCATCGCAAATCACATTAATCTATCCAATACAACATAATACGCATGGATCCGTCCTAAAATGCACAGAATTTTGCGTTCCCAGCGAGTTATCAGCGTTTTTTCTGAGTCTCGTTGAGTAATTTTTTACTCTGTAAATCTGCTCAGAAGCTAGATTCTGCTTCAAAAGTGCGATGTATGGCAGAATCTAGCAACAGATACATCATATTTCGTGTTTTCAGAGTGCTATTTGCAGTTCTACAAACTTTAGAATAAGTCGAAATCACGCTTTTCCCGCGCAGATTTTCACAATCAAAAAGCTCATATTCCTATTCAGGACCTCATATTATATATGAAATCTATCGACAAAAACATCATATTCCGTGTTTTCAGAGCGCTATCTGCAGTTATATGAAGTTTGAAATAAGTCAAAATTATCACATTATTAGCAGTTTCAAAGTATCGCAAATCACATAAATCTATCCAATACAACATAATACGCATGAATCCGTCCTTAAATGCACAAAATTTTGCGTTTCTAGCGAGTTATCAGCGTTTTTCCTGAGTCTTGTTGAGGAATTTTTGACTCTGTTAATCTGCTCAGAAGCAAGATTTTGCTTCAAAAGTGCGTTATATGGCAGAGTCTAGCACCGAATACATCATATTTTGTGTTTTTAGAGTGCTATTTGCTGTTTACAAAGTTTGGAATAAGTCGAAATCACGCTTCTCCGCGCAGATTCTCACAAATCAAAAAATCATATTCCTCATTCAGGACCTCATAATACGTATGAGTCTATCGACA
>OZ022327.1:33201822-33239354 GCA_963989225.1 Dromius quadrimaculatus
AAACAAGAAATATGATGTATTTGGTGTTAGATTCTGCCATATAACGCTTTTTTGAAGCAAAATCTTGCTTCTGAGCAGTTTTACAGAGTCAGAAATTTCTCAACGAGACTCAGAAAAAACGCTGATAACTCGCTAGAAACGCAAAATTTAGTGCATTGAGGACGGATACATGCGTATTATGTTGTATTGGATAGATTCATGTGATTTACGATACTTTGAAACTGCTCAGAATGTGGTAATTTTGACTTATTCCAAACTTCATATAACTGCAGATAGCGCTCTGAAAACACGAAATATGATGTATATGGTGCTAGATTCCGCTATATAACGCTCTTTTAAAGCAGAATCTTGATTATAAGAAGATTAACAGAGTCAAAAATTTCTCAACGAGACTCAGAAAAACACTGATACCTCGCTGGAAACGCAGAATTTTGTGCATCTGAGGACGGATTCATGCGTATTATGTTGTATTGGATAGATTTATATGATTTGCGATGCTTTGAAACTGCTCAGGATGTGGTAATTTTGACTTATTTCAAACTTCATATTACTGCAGATAGCGCTCTGAAAACACGAAATATGATGTTTTTGTCGATAGATTCATACATATTATGAGGTCCTGAATAGGAATATTAACTTTTTTATTGTAAGAATCTGCGCGGAAAAGCGTGATTTCGACTTATTCCAAAGTTTGTAAAACTGCAAATAGCACTCTAAAAACACAAAATATGATGTATTTGGTGCTAGATTCTGCCATATAACGCACTTTTGAAGCAAAATCTTGCTTCTGAGCAGATTTACAGAGTCAAAAATTTCTCAACGAGGCTCAGAAGAAACACTGATTACTCGCTGATAAAGCAAAATTTTGTGCATTTGAGGACGGATTCATGCGTATTATGTTGTATTGGATAGATTTATGTGATTTGCGATACTTTGGAACTGCTCAGAATGTGGTAATTTTGACTTATTTCAAACTTCATATAACTGCAGATAGCGCTCTGAAAACACAAAATATGGCTTATTTGGTGCTAGATTTTGCTATATAACGCACTTTTGGAGCAAAATCTTGCTGCTAAGAAGATTTACAGAGTCAAAAATTTCTCAACGAGACTCAGAAAAAACACTGATACCTCGCTGGAAACGCAAAATTTTGTGCATTTAAGGACGGATTCATGCGTATTATGTTGTATTGGATAGATTTATGTGATTTGCGATGCTTTGAAACTACCCAGAATGTGGTGATTTTGACTCATTTCAAACTCCATATAACTGCAGATAGTGCTCTGAAAACACGGAATATGATGTTTTTGTCGATAGATTCATACATATTATGAGGTCCTGAATAGGTGTATGGACTTTTTGATTGTGAAAATCTGCGCGGAAAAGCGTGATTTCGACTTATTCCAAACTTTGTAAAACTGCAATTAGCACTCTAAGAATATGAAAAATGATGTATTTGGTGCTAGATTTTGCTATATAACGCACTTTTGGAGCAAAATCTTGCTTCTGAGCGGATTTACAGAGTCAAAAATTTCTCAACTAGACTCAGGAAAAACGCTGATAACTCGCTGAAAACGCAAAATGTTGTGCATTCGAGGACGGATTCATGCGTATTATTTAGTATTGGATAGATTCATGTGATTTGCGATACTTTGAAACTGCTTAGAATGTGGTAATTTTGACTTATTTCAAACTTCATATAACTGCAGATAGCGCTCTGAAAACACGTAATATGATGTTTTTGTCGATAGATTCATACATATCATGAGGTCCTGAATAGGAATATGAACTTTTTGATTGTGAAAATCTGCGCGGAAAAGCGTGATTTCGACTTATTCCAAAGTTTGTAGAACTGCAACTAGCACTCTAAAAACACGAAATATGATGTATTTGATGCTAGATTCTGCCATATAACGCACTTTTGAAGCAAAATCTTCCTTCTGAGCAGATTTACAGGGTCAAAAATTTCTCAACGAGACTCAGAAAAAACACTGATACCTCGCTGGGAACGCAAAATTTTGTGCATTTGAGGACGGATTCAAGCGTATTATGTTGTATGGGATAGATTTATGTGACTTGTTATGCTTTGAAACTGCTCAGGATGTGGTAATTTTGTCTTATTTCAAACATCATATAACGGCAGATAGCGCTCTGAAAACACGAAATATGATGTTTTTGTCGATAGATTTATACATATTATGAGGTCCTGAATAGGAATATGAACTTTTTGATTGTGAATATCTGCGCGGAAAAGCGTGATTTCGACTTATTCCAAAGTTTGTGAAACTGCAAATAGCACTCTGAAAACAAGAAATATGATGTATTTGGTGTTAGATTCTGCCATATAACGCTTTTTTGAAGCAAAATCTTGCTTCTGAGCAGTTTTACAGAGTCAGAAATTTCTCAACGAGACTCAGAAAAAACGCTGATAACTCGCTAGAAACGCAAAATTTAGTGCATTGAGGACGGATACATGCGTATTATGTTGTATTGGATTGATTCATGTGATTTACGATACTTTGAAACTGCTCAGAATGTGGTAATTTTGACTTATTCCAAACTTCATATAACTGCAGATAGCGCTCTGAAAACACGAAATATGATGTATATGGTGCTAGATTCCGCTATATAACGCTCTTTTGAAGCAAAATCTTGATTATAAGAAGATTTACAGAGTCAAAAATTTCTCAACGAGACTCAGAAAAACACTGATACCTCGCTGGAAACGCAGAATTTTGTGCATCTGAGGACGGATTCATGCGTATTATGTTGTATTGGATAGATTTATATGATTTGCGATGCTTTGAAACTGCTCAGGATGTGGTAATTTTGACTTATTTCAAACTTCATATTACTGCAGATAGCGCTCTGAAAACACGAAATATGATGTTTTTGTCGATAGATTCATACATATTATGAGGTCCTGAATAGGAATATTAACTTTTTTATTGTAAGAATCTGCGCGGAAAAGCGTGATTTCGACTTATTCCAAAGTTTGTAAAACTGCAAATAGCACTCTAAAAACACAAAATATGATGTATTTGGTGCTAGATTCTGCCATATAACGCACTTTTGAAGCAAAATCTTGCTTCTGAGCAGATTTACAGAGTCAAAAATTTCTCAACGAGGCTCAGAAGAAACACTGATTACTCGCTGATAAAGCAAAATTTTGTGCATTTGAGGACGGATTCATGCGTATTATGTTGTATTGGATAGATTTATGTGATTTGCGATACTTTGGAACTGCTCAGAATGTGGTAATTTTGACTTATTTCAAACTTCATATAACTGCAGATAGCGCTCTGAAAACACAAAATATGGTTTATTTGGTGCTAGATTTTGCTATATAACGCACTTTTGGAGCAAAATCTTGCTGCTAAGAAGATTTACAGAGTCAAAAATTTCTCAACGAGACTCAGAAAAAACACTGATACCTCGCTGGAAACGCAAAATTTTGTGCATTTAAGGACGGATTCATGCGTATTATGTTGTATTGGATAGATTTATGTGATTTGCGATGCTTTGAAACTACCCAGAATGTGGTGATTTTGACTCATTTCAAACTCCATATAACTGCAGATAGTGCTCTGAAAACACGGAATATGATGTTTTTGTCGATAGATTCATACATATTATGAGGTCCTGAATAGGTGTATGGACTTTTTGATTGTGAAAATCTGCGCGGAAAAGCGTGATTTCGACTTATTCCAAACTTTGTAAAACTGCAATTAGCACTCTAAGAATATGAAAAATGATGTATTTGGTGCTAGATTTTGCTATATAACGCACTTTTGGAGCAAAATCTTGCTTCTGAGCGGATTTACAGAGTCAAAAATTTCTCAACTAGACTCAGGAAAAACGCTGATAACTCGCTGAAAACGCAAAATGTTGTGCATTCGAGGACGGATTCATGCGTATTATTTAGTATTGGATAGATTCATGTGATTTGCGATACTTTGAAACTGCTTAGAATGTGGTAATTTTGACTTATTTCAAACTTCATATAACTGCAGATAGCGCTCTGAAAACACGTAATATGATGTTTTTGTCGATAGATTCATACATATCATGAGGTCCTGAATAGGAATATGAACTTTTTGATTGTGAAAATCTGCGCGGAAAAGCGTGATTTCGACTTATTCCAAAGTTTGTAGAACTGCAACTAGCACTCTAAAAACACGAAATATGATGTATTTGATGCTAGATTCTGCCATATAACGCACTTTTGAAGCAAAATCTTCCTTCTGAGCAGATTTACAGGGTCAAAAATTTCTCAACGAGACTCAGAAAAAACACTGATACCTCGCTGGGAACGCAAAATTTTGTGCATTTGAGGACGGATTCAAGCGTATTATGTTGTATGGGATAGATTTATGTGACTTGTTATGCTTTGAAACTGCTCAGGATGTGGTAATTTTGTCTTATTTCAAACATCATATAACGGCAGATAGCGCTCTGAAAACACGAAATATGATGTTTTTGTCGATAGATTTATACATATTATGAGGTCCTGAATAGGAATATGAACTTTTTGATTGTGAATATCTGCGCGGAAAAGCGTGATTTCGACTTATTCCAAAGTTTGTGAAACTGCAAATAGCACTCTGAAAACAAGAAATATGATGTATTTGGTGTTAGATTCTGCCATATAACGCTTTTTTGAAGCAAAATCTTGCTTCTGAGCAGTTTTACAGAGTCAGAAATTTCTCAACGAGACTCAGAAAAAACGCTGATAACTCGCTAGAAACGCAAAATTTAGTGCATTGAGGACGGATACATGCGTATTATGTTGTATTGGATTGATTCATGTGATTTACGATACTTTGAAACTGCTCAGAATGTGGTAATTTTGACTTATTCCAAACTTCATATAACTGCAGATAGCGCTCTGAAAACACGAAATATGATGTATATGGTGCTAGATTCCGCTATATAACGCTCTTTTAAAGCAAAATCTTGATTATAAGAAGATTTACAGAGTCAAAAATTTCTCAACGAGACTCAGAAAAACACTGATATCTCGCTGGAAACGCAGAATTTTGTGCATCTGAGGACGGATTCATGCGTATTATGTTGTATTGGATAGATTTATATGATTTGCGATGCTTTGAAACTGCTCAGGATGTGGTAATTTTGACTTATTTCAAACTTCATATTACTGCAGATAGCGCTCTGAAAACACGAAATATGATGTTTTTGTCGATAGATTCATACATATTATGAGGTCCTGAATAGGAATATTAACTTTTTTATTGTAAGAATCTGCGCGGAAAAGCGTGATTTCGACTTATTCCAAAGTTTGTAAAACTGCAAATAGCACTCTAAAAACACAAAATATGATGTATTTGGTGCTAGATTCTGCCATATAACGCACTTTTGAAGCAAAATCTTGCTTCTGAGCAGATTTACAGAGTCAAAAATTTCTCAACGAGGCTCAGAAGAAACACTGATTACTCGCTGATAAAGCAAAATTTTGTGCATTTGAGGACGGATTCATGCGTATTATGTTGTATTGGATAGATTTATGTGATTTGCGATACTTTGAAACTGCTCAGAATGTGGTAATTTTGACTTATTTCAAACTTCATATAACTGCAGATAGCGCTCTGAAAACACAAAATATGGTTTATTTGGTGCTAGATTTTGCTAGATAACGCACTTTTGGAGCAAAATCTTGCTGCTAAGAAGATTTACAGAGTCAAAAATTTCTCAACGAGACTCAGAAAAAACACTGATACCTCGCTGGAAACGCAAAATTTTGTGCATTTGAGGACGGATTCATGCGTATTATGTTGTATTGGATAGATTTATGTGATTTGCGATGCTTTGAAACTGCTCAGAATGTGGTAATTTTGACCTATTTCAAACTTCATATAACTGCAGATAGCGCTCTGAAAACTCGAGATATGATGTTTTTGTCGATAGATTCATACATATTATGAGGTCTTGTATAGGAGTATGAACTTTCTGATTGTGAAAATCTGCGCGGAAAAGCGTGATTTCGACTTATTCTAAAGTTTGTAAAACTGCAAGTAGCACTCTAAAAACACAAAATATGATGTATTTGGTGCTAGATTCTGCCATATAACGCACTTTTGAAGCAAAATCTTGCTTCTGAGCAGATTTACAGAGTCAAAAATTTCTCAACGAGGCTCAGAAAAAACGCTGATAACTCGCTGATAAAGCAAAATTTTGTGCATTTGAGGATGGATTCATGCGTATATGTTGTATTGGATAGATTTATGTGATTTGCGATGCTTTGAAACTGCTCAGAATGTGGTAATTTTGACCTATTTCAAACTTCATATAACTGCAGATAGCGCTCTGAAAACTCGAGATATGATGTTTTTGTCGATAGATTCATACATATTATGAGGTCTTGTATAGGAGTAGGTGCTACATTCTGCCATATAACGCACTTTTGAAGCAAAATCTTGCTTCTAAGCAGATTTACAGAGTCAAAAATTTCTCAACGAGACTCAGGGAAAACGCTGATAACTCGCTGGGAACGCAAAATGTTGTGCATTTGAGGACAGATTCATGCATATTATCTTGTATTGGATAGATTTATGTGATTTGCGATACTTTGAAACTGCTCAGAATGTGGTAATTTTGACTTATTTCAAACTTCATATAACTGCAGATAGCGCTCTGAAAACACGGAATATGATGTTATTGTCGATAGATTCATACATATTATGAGATCCTTAATAGGATTATGAACTTTTTGATTGTGAAAATCTGCGCGGAAAAGCGTGATTTCGACTTATTCCAGAGTTTATGAAACTGCAAATAGCACTCTAAAAACACAAAATATGATGTATTTGGTGCAAGATTCTGCCATATGACGCACTTTTGAAGCAAAATCTTGCTTCTGAGCAGATTTGCAGAGTCTAAAAATTTCTCAACGAGACTCAGGAAAAACGCTGATAACTCGCAGGAAACGCAGAATTTTGTGCATTCGAGGACGGATTCATGCGTATCATGTTGTATTGGATAGATTCATGTGATTTGCGATACTTTGATACTGCTCAGAATGTGGTGATTTTGACTTATTTCAAACTCCATATAACTGCAGATAGCGCTCTAAAAACACAAAATATGATGTTTTTGTCGATAGATTCATACATATTATGAGGTCCTGAATAGGATTATGAACTTCTTGATTGTGGAAATCTGCGCGAAAAAGCGTGATTTCGACTTATTCAAAAGTTTGTTAAACTGCAAATAGCACTCTAAATACACGAAATATGATGTATTTGGTGCTAGATTCTGCCATATGACGCACTTTTGAAGCAAAATCTTGCTTCTGAGCAGATTTACTAGGTAAAAAATTCCTCAACAAGGCTCAGAAGAAACGATAATAACTCGCTAGAAACGCAAAATGTTGTGCATTTGAGAACAGATTCATGCGTATTATGTTGTATTGGATAGATTTATGTGATTTGCGATCCTTTGAAACTGCTCAGAATGTGGTCATTTTGAATTATTTCAAACTTCATATAACTGCAGATAGCGCTCTGAAAACACGAAATATGATGTTTTTGTCAATAGATTCATACATATCATGAGGTCCTGGATGGGAATATAAACTTTTTGATTGTGAAAATCTGCGCGGAAAAGCGTGATTTCGACTTATTCCAAAGTTTGAAACTGCAAATAGAACTCTAAAAACACGAAATATGATGGATTTGGTGCTAGATTCTGCCATATAACGCATTTTTGGAGCAAATTCTTGCTTCTGAGCAGATTTACAGAGTCAAAAATTTCTCAACGAGACTTAGAAAAAACGCTGACAACTCGCTGGAAACGCAAAATTCTGTGCATTTGAATACGGATTTATGCGTATTATGTTGTATTGGATAGATTTATGTGATTTGCGATTCTTTGAAACTGCTCAGAATGTTGTAATTTTGACTTATTTCAAACTTCATATAACTGCAGATAGCGCTCTGAAAACACGGAATATGATGTTTTTGTCGAGAGATTCATACATATTATGAGGTCCTGAATAGGAATAAGAATTTCTTGATTGTGAGAATCTGCGCGGAAAAGCGTGATTTTGACTTATTCTAAAGTTTGTAAGACTGCGAATAGCACACTAAAAACACGAAATATGATGTATTCGGTGCTAGATTCCGCCATATAACGCACTTTTGAAGCAAAATCTTGCTTCTAAGCTGATTTAGAGAGTCAAAAATTTCTCAACGAGACTCAGGGAAAACGCTGATAACTCGCAGGAAACGCAGAATGTTGTGCATTCGAGGACGGATTCATGCGTATTATGTTGTACTGGATAGATTCATTTGATTTGCGATACTTTGATACTGCTCAGAATGTGGTAATTTTGACTCATTAAAAACTTCATACAACTGCAGATAGCGCTCTGAAAACACGGAATATGATGTTTTTGTCGATAGATTAATTAATATTATGAGGTCCTGAATAGGAATATGAACTTTTTGATTGTGAGAATCTGCGCGGAAAAGCGTGATTCCGACTTGTTCCAAAGTTTGTAAAACTGCGAATAGCTCACTTAAAACACAAAATATGATGTATTTGGTGCTAGATTCTGCCATATAACGCACTTACAAAGCAAAATCTTGCTTCTAAGCAGATTTAAAGAGTCAAAAATTTTTCAAGGAGACTCAGAAAAAACGCTGATAACTCGCTGGAAACCCAAAATTTTGTGCATTTGAGGACGTATTCGTGCGTATTATGTTGTATTGGATAGATTTATGTGATTTGCGATACTTTGATACTGCTCAGAATGTGGTAATTTTGACTTATTTCAAACTTCATATAACTGCAGATAGTGCTCTGAAAACACGAAATATGATGTTTTTGTCGATAGATTCATACATATTATGAGGTCCTGAATGGGAATATGAACTTTTTAGTTGTGAAAATTTGCGCGGAAAAGCGTGATTTTGACTTATTCCAAAGTTTGTAAAACTGGAAATAGCACTCTAGAAACACAAAATATGATGTATTTGGTGCTGGATTCTGCCATATAACCCACTTTTGAAATAAATTTTGCTTCTGAGCAGATTTACAGAGTCAAAAATTTCTCATTGAGACTCAGGAAAAACGCTGATAACTCGCTGGAAACGCAAAATTTTGTGCATTTGAGGACGGATTCATGCGTATTATGTTGTTTCGGATAGATTGATGTGATTTGCGATACTTTGAATCTGCTCAGAATGTGGTAATTTTGACTTATTTCAAACTTCATATAACTGCAGATAGCGCTCGCAAGACACGGAATATGATGTTTCTGTCGATAGATTCATACAAATTATGAGGTCTTGTATAGGAGTATGAACTTTTTGATTGTGAAAATCTGCGCGGAAAAGCGTGATTTCGACTTATTCTAAAGTTTGTAAAACTGCAATTAGCACCCTAAAAATACAAAATGTGATGTATTTGGTGCTAGATTCTGCTATATAACGCACTTTTGAAGCAAAATCTTGCTTCTGAGCAGATTTACAGAGTCAAAAATTTCTCAACGAGACTCAGGAAAAACGCTGATAACCCGCTGAAAACGCAAAATGTTGTGCATTTGAGGACGGATTTATGCGTATTATGTTGTTTTGGATAGATTCATGTGATTTGCGATCCTTTGAAACCGCTCAGAATGTGGTAATTTTTGACTTATTTCAAACTTCATATAACTGCAGATAGCGCTCTGAAAACATGAAATATGATGTTTTTGTCGATAGATTCATACATATAATGAGGTCCTGAATAGGATTATGAACTTTTTGATTGTGAGAATCTGCGCGGAAAAGCGTGATTTTGACTTATTTCAGAGTTTGCAAAACTGCAAATAGCACTCTAAAAACACGAAATATGATGGACTTGGTGCTAGATTCTGCCATATGACGCACTTTTGAAGCAAATTCTTGCTTCTGAGCAGATTTACAGAGTCAAAAATTTCTCAACGAGACTCAGGAAAAACGCTGATAACTCGCTGGAAACGCAAAATATTCTGCATTTGAGGACGGATTCATGCGTATTATGTTGTATTAGATAGATTCATGTGATTTGCGATACTTTGAAACTGCTCAGAATGTGGTAGTTTTGACTTATTTCAAACTTCATATAACTGCAGATAGCGCTCTGAAAACACGAAATAAGATGTTTCTGTCGATAGATTCATACATATTATGAGGTCCTGAATAGGATTACGAACTTCTTGTTTGTGAGAATCTTCTCGAAAAAGCGTGATTTTGTCTTATTCCAAAGTTTGTAAAACTGCAAATAGCACTCTAAAAACACGAAATATGATGTATTTGGTGCTAGATTCTGCCACATGACGCACTTTTAAAGCAAAATCTTGCTTCTGAGCAGATTTACAGAGTCAAAAATTTCTCAACGAGACTCAGGAAAAACGCTGATAACTCGCTGGAAACGCAAAATGTTGTGCATTTAAGGACGGACTCATGCGTATTATGTTGTATTGGATAGATTTATGTGATTTGCGATACTTTGAAACTGCTCAGAATGTGGTAATTTTGACTTATTTTAAACTTCATATAACTGCAGATAGCGCTCTTGAAACACGAAATATGATGTTTTTGTCGATAGATTCATACATATTATGAGGTCCTGAATAGGAATATGAACTTTTTGATTGCGAAAATCTGCGCGGAAAAGCGTGAGTTCGACTTATTCCAAAGTTTGTGAAACTGCAATTAGCATTCTGAAAATACTAAATATGATGTATTTGGTGCTAGATTCTGCCATATAACGCACTTGTGAAGCAAAATCTTGTTTCTGAACAGACTTACAGAGTCAAAAATTTCTCAACCAAACTCAGAAAAAACGCTGATAACTCGCTGGAAACGCAGAATTGTGTGCATTTGAGGACGGATTCATGCGTATTATGTTGTATTGGATAGATTTATGTGATTTGCGATACTTTGAAACTGCTCAGAATGTGGTAATTTTGACTTATTCCAAACTTCATATAACTGCAGATAGCGCTCTGAAAACATGAAATATGATGTTTTTGTCGATAGATTCATACATATTATGAGGTCTTGAATAGGAATATGAACTTTTCGATTGTGAAAATCTGCGCGGAAAGGCGTGATTTCGGCCTATTCCAAAGTTTGTGAAACTGC
Source organism: Dromius quadrimaculatus (assembly GCA_963989225.1). Classification (NCBI taxonomy): domain Eukaryota; kingdom Metazoa; phylum Arthropoda; class Insecta; order Coleoptera; family Carabidae; genus Dromius; species Dromius quadrimaculatus. Next base: position 33,212,952 of record OZ022327.1, read on the forward strand.
AAATAGCACTCTCAAAACACGAAATATGATGTATTTGGTGCTAGATTCTGCCATATAACGCACTTTTAAAGCAAAATCTTACTTCTGAGCGGATCAACAGAGTCAAAAATTGATCAACGACACCCAGAAAAACGCTGATAACTCGCTGGAAACGCAAAATTTTGTGCATTTGAGGACGGATTCATGCGAATTATGTTGTATTGGATAAATTTATGTGATTTGCGATACTTCTAAACTGCTCAGAATGTGGTAATTTTGACTTATTTCAAACTTCATATAACTGCAGATAGCGCTCTGAGAACACGAAATATGATGGTTTTGTCGATAGATTCATACATATTATGAGGTCCTCAATAGGAATATGAACTTTTTGATTGTGAAAATCTGCGCGGAAAAGCGTGATTTCGACTTATTCCAAAGTTTGTAAAACTGCAATGAGCACTCTAAAATCACGAAATATGATGTATTTGGGGCTAGATTCTGCCATATAACGCACTTTTGAAGCAAAATCTTGCTTCTGAGCAAATTTACTGAGTCAAAAATTTCTCAACGAGACTCAGGAAAAACGCTGATAACTCGCTGGAAACGCAAAATGTTGTGCATTTGAGGACAGATTCATGCGTATTATGTTGTATTGGATAGATTAATGTGATTTGCGATACTTCGAAACTGCTCAGAATGTAGTAATTCTGACTTATTTAAAAATTTTATATAACTGCAGATAGCGCTCTGGAAACACGAAATATGATGTTTTTGTCGATAGATTCATATATAATATGAGGTCCTGGATAGGAATATGAACTTTTTGATTGTGAAAATCTGCGCGGAAAAGCGTGATTTCGACTTATTCCAAAGTTTGTAAAACTGCAAATAGAACTCTAAAAACACGAAATATGATGTATTTGGTGCTAGACTCTGCCATATAACGCACTTTTGAAGCAAAATCTTGCTTCTGAGCAGATTTACTGAGTCAAAAATCACTCAACGAGACTCAGGAAAAACGCTGATAACTCGCTGGAAACGCAAAATTTTGTGCATTTGAGGACGGATTCATGCGTATTATGTTGTATTGGATAGATTCATGTGATTTGCGATACTTTGAAACTGCTCAGAATGTGGTAATTTTGACTTATTTCAAACTTCATATAACTGCAAATAACGCTCTGAAAACACGAAACATGTCGCTTTTGTCGATAGATTCATACATATTATGAGGTCCTTAATAGGAATATGAACTTTTTGATCGTGAAAATCTGCACGGAAAAGCGTGATTTCGACTTATACCAAAGTTAGTAAAACTGCAAATAGCACTCTAAAAACACGAAATATGATGTATTTGGTGCTAGATTCTGCCATATAACGCACTTTTGGAGCAAAATCTGGCTTCTTAGCAGATTTACAGAGTCAAAAATTTCTCAACGAGACTCAGAAAAAACGCTGATATCTCGCTTGAAACGCAAAATGTTGTGCATTTGAGGACGGATTCATGCGTATAATGTTGTATTGGATAGATTTATGTGATTTGCGATACTTTGAAACTGCTCAGAATGTGGTAATCTTGACTTATTTCAAACTTTATATAACTGCAGAAAGCGCTCTGAAAACACGAAATATGATGTTTTTGTCGATAGATTCATACATATTATGAGGTCCTGAATAGGAATATTAAAATCTGCGCGGAAAAGCCTGATTTTGAATCATCCCAAAGTTTGTAAAACTGCAGATAGCACTCTAAAAACACGCAATATGATGTATTTGGTGCTAGATTCTGCCATATAACGCACTCTTTGAGCAAAATCTTGCTTCTGAGCAGATTTACAGAGTCAAAAATTTCTCAACGAGACTCAGACAAAACGCTGACAACTCGCTGGTAACGCAAAATTTTGTGCATTTGAAGGCGGATCAATGCGTGTTATGTTGTATTGGATAGATTTATGTGATTTGCGATACTTTGAAACTGCTCGGAATGTGGAAATCATGACTTATTTCAAACTTCATATAACTGCAGATAGCGCTCTGAAAACACGGAATATGATGTTTTTGTCGATAGATTCATACATATTATGAGGTCCTGAATAGGAATATGAACTTTTTGATTGTGAAAATCTGCGCGGAAAAGCGTGATTTCGACTTATTCCAAAGTTTGTAAAACTGCAACTAGCACTCTAAAAATACGAAATATGATGTATTTGGTGGTAGATTCTGCCATATAACGCACTTTTGAAGCAAAATTTTGCTTCTGAGCAGATTTCCAGAGTCAGAAATTCTCAACCAGACTCAGGAAAAACGCTGATAACTCGCTGGAAACGCAAAATGTTGTGCATTTGGAGACAGATTTATGCGTATTATGTTGTATTGGATAGATTAATGTGATCTGCGATACTTTGAAACTGCTCAGAATGTGGTAATTTTGACTCATTTCAAACTTCATATAACTGCAGATAGCGCTCTGGAAACACGAAATATGATGTTTTTGTCGATAGATTCATTCATATTATGAGGTCCTGGATGGGAATATGAGCTTTTTGATTGTCAATCTGCGCGGAAAAGCGTGATTTCGACTTAATCCAAAGTTTGTGAAACTGCAAATAGCACTCTAAAAACAAGAAACATGATGTAATTGGTGCTAGATTCCGGGATGTAACGCACTTTTGAAGCAAAATCTTGCTTCTGAGCAGATTTACAGAGTCAGAAATTTCTCAACGAGACTCAGAAAAAACGCTGATAACTCGCTGAAAACGCAGAATTTTGTGCATTTGAGGACGGATTCATGCGTATTGTGTTGTATTGGATAGATTTATGTGATTTGCGATACTCTGAAACTGCTCGGAATGTGGTAATTTTGACCTATTTCAAACTTCATACAACTGCAGATAGCGCTTTGAAAACACGAAATATGATGTATTTGGTGCTAGATTCTGCCATATAACGCACTTTTGAAGCAAAATCTTGCGTCTGAGCAGATTAACAGAGTCGAAAATTCCTCAACGAGACTCAGAAAAAACGCCGATAACTCGCTGGAAACGCAAAATTTTGTGCATTTGAGGACGGATCAATGCGTATTATGTTGTATTGGATAGATTTATGTGATTTGCGATACTCTGGAACTCCTCAGAATGTGACAATTTTGACTTATTTTAAACTTCATATAACTGCAGATAGCGCTCTGAAAACACGAAATATAATGTTTTTGTTGATAGATTCATACATATTATACGGTCCTGAATAGGAACTTTTTGATTGTGAAAATCTGCGCGGAAAAGCGTGATTTCGACTTATTCCAAAGTTTGTAAAACTGCAACTAGCACTCTAAAAACACAAAATATGATGTATTTGGTGCTAGATTCTGCCATATAACGCACTTTTGAAGCAAAATTTTGCTTCTGAGCAGATTTACAGAGTCAGAAATTCTCAACGAGACTCAGGAAAAACGCTGATAACCCGCTGGAAACGCAAAATGTTGTGCATTTGAGGACAGATTTATGCGTATTATGTTGTATTGGATAGATTTATGTGATTTGCGATACTTTGAAATTGCTCAGAATGTGGTAATCTTGACTTATTTCAAACTTTATATAACTGCAGAAAGCGCTCTGAAAACACGAAATATGATGTTTTTGTCGATGAATTCATACATATTATGAGGTCCTGGATAGGAATATTAAAATCTGCGCGGAAAAGCCTGATTTTGAATCATCCCAAAGTTTGTAAAACTGCAGATAGCACTCTAAAAACACGCAATATGATGTATTTGGTGCTAGATTCTGCCATATAACGCACTCTTTGAGCAAAATCTTGCTTCTGAGCAGATTTACAGAGTCAAAAATTTCTCAACGAGACTCAGACCAAACGCTGACAACTCGCTGGTAACGCAAAATTTTGTGCATTTGAAGGCGGATTAATGCGTGTTATGTTGTATTGGATAGATTTATATGATTTGCGATACTTTGAAACTGCTCAGAATGTGGTAATCATGACTTATTTCAAACTTCATATAACTGCAGATAGCGCTCTGAAAACACGGAATATGATGTTTTTGTCGATGAATTCATACATATTATGAGGTCCTGAATAGAAATATGAACTTTTTGATTGTGAAAATCTGCGCGGAAAAGCGTGATTTCGACTTATTCCAAAGTTTGTAAAACTGCAACTAGCACTCTAAAATTACGAAATATGATGTATTTGGTGCTAGATTCTGCCATATAACGCACCTTTGAAGCAAAATTTTGCTTCTGAGCAGATTTACAGAGTCAGAAATTCTCAACGAGACTCAGGAAAAACGCTGATAACTCGCTAGAAACGCAAAATGTTGTGCATTTGAAGACAGATTTATGCGTATTATGTTGTATTGGATAGATTAATGTGATCTGCGATACTTTGAAACTGCTCAGAATGTGGTAATTTTGACTCATTTCAAACTTCATATAACTGCAGATAGCGCTCTGGAAACACGGAATATGATGTTTTTGTCGATAGATTCATTCATATTATGAGGTCCTGGATGGAAATATGAGCTTTTTGATTGTGAAAATCTGCGCGGAAAAGCGTGATTTCGACTTACTCCAAAGTTTGTAAAACAGCAAATAGCACTCTAGAAACACGAAATATGATGTATTTGGTGCTAGATTCTACCATATGACGCTTTTTTGGAGCAAAATCTTGCTTCTGAGCAGATTCACAGAGTCAAAAATTCATTCATATCATTTTCCTGGATGGGAATATGAACTTTTTGATTGTAAAAATCTGCGCGGAAAAGCGTGATTTCGACTTAATCCAAAGTTTGTAAAACTGCAAATAGCACTCTCAAAACACGAAATATGATGTATTTGGTGCTAGATTCTGCCATATAACGCACTTTTAAAGCAAAATCTTGCTTCTGAGCAGATTTACAGAGTCGAAAATTCCTCAACGAGACTCAGAAAAAACGCTGATAACTCGCTGGAAACGCAGATAGCGCTCTGAAAACACCAAATATGATGTTTTTGTCGATAGATCCATACGTTTTATGTGGTCCTTAATAGGAATATGAATTTTTTAATTGTGAGAATCTGCGCGGAAAAGCGTGATTTCGACTTATTCCAAAGGTTGTAAAACTGCAAATAGCACTCTTAAAACACGATATATGATGTATTTGGTGCTAAATTCTGCCATATAACGCACTTTTGAAGCAAAATCTTGCGTCTGAGCAGATTTACAGAGTCGAAAATTCCTCAACGAGACTCAGAAAAAACGCCGATAACTCGCTGGAAACGCAAAATTTTGTGCATTTGAGGACGGATCAATGCGTATTATGTTGTATTGGATAGATTTATGTGATTTGCGATACTCTGGAACTCCTCAGAATGTGACAATTTTGACTTATTTTAAACTTCATATAACTGCAGATAGCGCTCTGAAAACACGAAATATAATGTTTTTGTCGATAGATTCATACATATTATGAGGTCCTGAATAGGAATATAAACTTTTTGATTGTGAAAATCTGCGCGGAAAAGCGTGATTTCGACTTATTCCAAAGTTTGTAAAACTGCAACTAGCACTCTAAAAACACAAAATATGATGTATTTGGTGCTAGATTCTGCCATATAACGCACTTTTTAAGCAAAATTTTGCTTCTGAGCAGATTTACAAAGTCAGAAATTCTCAACGAGACTCAGGAAAAACGCTGATAACCCGCTGGAAACGCAAAATGTTGTGCATTTGAGGACAGATTTATGCGTATTATGTTGTATTGGATATATTAATGTGATCTGCGATACTTTGAAACTGCTCAGAATGTGGTAGTTTTGACTCATTTCAAACTTCATATAATTGCAGATAGCGCTCTGAAAACACGAAATATGATGTTTTTGTCGATGGATTCATGCATATTATGAGGTCCTGAATAAGAATATGAACTTTTTGATTGTGAAAATCTGCGCGTAAAAGCGTGATTTCGACTTATTCCAAAGTTTGTAAAACTGCAAATAGCACTCTAAAAACACGAAATATGATGTATTTGGTGCTAGATTCTGCCATATAACGCACTTTTGAAGCAAAATCTTGCGTCTGAGCAGATTTACAGAGTCGAAAATTCCTCAACGAGACTCAGAATTAACGCCGATAACTCGCTGGAAACGCAAAATTTTGTGCATTTGAGGACGGATCAATGCGTATTATTTTGTATTGGATAGATTTATGTGATTTGCGATACTCTGGAACTCCTCAGAATGTGACAATTTTGACTTATTTTAAACTTCATATAACTGCAGATAGCGCTCTGAAAACACGAAATATAATGTTTTTGTCGATAGATTCATACATATTATGAGGTCCTGAATAGGAATATAAACTTTTTGATTGTGAAAAACTGCGCGGAAAAGCGTGATTTCGACTTATTCCAAAGTTTGTAAAACTGCAACTAGCACTCTAAAAACACAAAATATGATGTATTTGGTGCTAGATTCTGCCATATAACGCACTTTTGAAGCAAAATTTTGCTTCTGAGCAGATTTACAGAGTCAGGAATTCTCAACGAGACTCAGGAAAAACGCTGATAACCCGCTGGAAACGCAAAATGTTGTGCATTTGAGGACAGATTTATGCGTATTATGTTGTATTGGATAGATTTATGTGATTTGCGATACTTTGAAACTGCTCAGAATGTGGTAATCTTGACTTATTTCAAACTTTATATAACTGCAGAGAGCGCTCTGAAAACACGAAATATGATGTCTTTGTCGATAGATTCATACATATTATTAGGTCCTGAATAGGAATATTGAAATCTGCGCGGAAAAGCCTGATTTTAAAAGCGTGATTTCGACTTATTCCAAAGTTTGTAAAACTACGAATAGCACTTTAAAAACACGAAATATGATGTATTTGGTGCTAGATTCTGCCATATAACGCACTTTTGAAGCAAAATCTTGCGTCTGAGCAGATTTACAGAGTCGAAAATTCCTCAACGAGACTCAGAATAAACGCCGATAACTCGCTGGAAACGCAAAATTTTGTGCATTTGAGGACGGATCAATGCGTATTATGTTGTATTGGATAGATTTATGTGATTTGCGATACTCTGGAACTCCTCAGAATGTGACAATTTTGACTTATTTTAAACTTCATATAACTGCAGATAGCGCTCTGAAAACACGAAATATAATGTTTTTGTCGATAGATTCATACATATTATGAGGTCCTGAATAGGAATATAAACTTTTTGATTGTGAAAATCTGCGCGGAAAAGCGTGATTTCGACTTATTCCAAAGTTTGTAAAACTGCAACTAGCACTCTAAAAACACAAAATATGATGTATTTGGTGCTAGATTCTGCCATATAACGCACTTTTGAAGCAAAATTTTGCTTCTGAGCAGATTTACAGAGTCAGGAATTCTCAACGAGACTCAGGAAAAACGCTGATAACCCGCTGGAAACGCAAAATGTTGTGCATTTGAGGACAGATTTATGCGTATTATGTTGTATTGGATAGATTTATGTGATTTGCGATACTTTGAAACAGCTCAGAATGTGGTAATCTTGACTTATTTCAAACTTTATATAACTGCAGAGAGCGCTCTGAAAACACGAAATATGATGTCTTTGTCGATAGATTCATACATATTATTAGGTCCTGAATAGGAATATTGAAATCTGCGCGGAAAAGCCTGATTTTGAATTATCCCAAAGTTTGTAAAACTGCAGATAGCACTCTAAAAACACGCAATATGATGTATTTGGTGCTAGATTCTGCCATATAACGCACTCTTTGAGCAAAATCTTGCTTCTGAGCAGATTTACAGAGTCAAAAATTTCTCAACAAACTCAGACCAAACGCTGACAACTCGCTGGTAACGCAAAATTTTGTGCATTTGAAGGCGGATTAATGCGTGTTATGTTGTATTGGATAGATTAATGTGATTTGCGATACTTTGAAACTGCTCAGAATGTGGAAATCATGACTTATTTCAAACTTCATATAACTGCAGATAGCGCTCTGAAAACACGGAATATGATGTTTTTGTCGATAGATTCATACATATTATGAGGTCCTGAATAGGAATATGAACTTTTTGATTGTGAAAATCTGCGCGGAAAAGCGTGATTTCGACTTATTCCAAAGTTTGTAAAACTGCAACTAGCACTCTAAAAACACAAAATATGATGTATTTGGTGCTAGATTCTGCCATATAACGCACTTTTTAAGCAAAATTTTGCTTCTGAGCAGATTTACAGAGTCAGAAATTCTCAACGAGACTCAGGAAAAACGCTGATAACACGCTGGAAACGCAAAATGTTGTGCATTTGAGGACAGATTTATGCGTATTATGTTGTATTGGATAGATTAATGTGATCTGCGATACTTTGAAACTGCCCAGAATGTGGTAATTTTGACTCATTTCAAACTTCATATAACTGCAGATAGCGCTCTGGAAACACGAAATATGATGTTTTTGTCGATAGATTCATTCATATTATGAGGTCCTGGATGGGAATATGAGCTTTTTGATTGTGAAAATCTGCGCGGAAAAGCGTGATTTCGACTTATTCCAAAGTTTGTGAGACAGCAATTAGCACTCTAGAAACACGAAATATGATGTATTTGGTGCTAGATTCTACCATATGACGCTTTTTTGAAGCAAAATCTTGCTTCTGAGCAGATTCACAGAGTCAAAAATTTCTCAATTAAACTCAGAAAAAACGCTGATAACTCGCTGGAAACGCAGAATGTTGTGCATTTGAGGACGGATTCATGCGTATTATGTTGTATTGAATAGATTTATGTTATTTGCGATACTTTGAAACTGCTCAGTATGTGGTAATTTTGACTTATCTCAAACTTCATATAACTGCAGATAGCGCTCTGAAAACACGAAATATGATGTTTTTGTTGATAGATTCATACATAATATGAGGTCCTAAATAGGAATATGAGAATCTGCGCGGAAAAGCGTGATTTTGAATTATTCCAAAGTTTGTAAAACTGCAAATAGCACTCTAAAAACAAGAAATATGATGTATTTGGTGCTAGACTCGTTCACATAACGCACTTTTGAAGCAGAATCTTGCTTCTGAGCAGATTTACAGAGTCAAAAATTTCTCAACGAGACTCAGAAAAAACGCTGATAACTCGCTGGAAACGCAAAATTTTGTGCATCTGGGGACGGATTCATGCGTATTATGTTGTATTGGATAAATTTATGTGATTTGCGATACTTTGAAACTGCTCAGAATGTGGTAATTTTCACTTATTTCAAACTTTATATAACTGCAGAAAGCGCTCTGAAAACACGAAATATGATGTTATTGTCGATAGATTTATACATATTATGAGGTCCTGAATAGGAATATGAACTTTTTGATTGTAAAAATCTGCGCGGAAAAGCGTGATTTCGACTTAATCCAAAGTTTGTAAAACTGCAAATAGCACTCTAAAAACACGAAATATGATGTATTTGGTGCTAGATTCTGCCATATAACGCACTTTTAAAGCAAAATCTTGCTTCTGAGCTGATTTACAGAGTCAAAAATCTCGCAACAAGTCTCAGAAAAACGCTGATAACACGCTGGGAACGCAGAATTTGGTGCATTTAAGGACGGATTCATGCGTATTATGTTGTATTTGATAGATTTATGTGATTCGCGATACTTTGAAACTGCTCAGAATGTGGTAATTTTGACTTATTTCAAACTCCATATAACTGCAGATAGCGCTCTGAAAACACGGGATATGATGTTTTTGCCGATAGATTCATACATATTATGAGGTCTTGAATAGGAATATGAACTTTTTGATTGTAAAAATCTGCGCGGTAAAGCGTGATTTCTACTTATTCCAAAGTTTGTAAAACTGCAAATAGCACTCTAAAAACACGAAATATGATGTATTTGGTGCCAGATTCTGCCATATAACGCACTTTTGAAGCAAAATCTTACTTCTGAGCTAACTTACCGAGTCAAAAATTTCTCAGCGAGACTCAGAAAAAACGCTGATAACTTGCTGGAAACGCAAAATGTTGTGCATTTGTGGACGGATCAATGCGTATTATGTTGTATTGGATAGATTTATGTGATTTGCGATGCTCTGGAACTCCTCAGAATGTGACAATTTTGACTTATTCCAAACTTCATATAACTGCAGATAGCGCTCTGAAAACACGAAATATAATGTTTTTGTCGATAGATTCATACATATTATGAGGTCCTGAATAGGAATATGAACTTTTTGATTGTGAAAATCTGCGCGGAAAAGCATGATTTCGACTTATTCCAAAGTTGTAAAACTGCAACTAGCACTCTAAAAACACAAAATATAATGTATTTGGTGCTAGATTCTGCCATATAACGCACTTTTGAAGCAAAATCTTGCTTCTGAGCAGATTTACAGAGTCAAAAATTCCTCAACGAGACTCAGAAAAACGCTGAGAACTTGCTTAAAACGCAAAATTTTGTGCATTTGAGGACGGATTCGTGCGTATTATGTTGTATTTGATAGATTTTTGTGATTTGCGATACTTTGGAACTGCTCAGAATGTGGTAATTCTGACTTATTTCAAACTTCATATAATTGCAGATAGCGCTCTGAAAACACGAAATATGATGTTTTTGTCGATAGACTCATGCATATTATGAGGTCCTGAATAGGAATATGAATTTTTTGATCGTGAAAATCTGTGCGAAAAAGCGTGATTTCGACTTATTATGCGGTATTTTGACTTATTCCAAAGTTTGTGAAACTGCAAATAGCACTCTAAAAACAAGAAACATGATGTAATTGGTGCTAGATTCCGGGATGTAACGCACTTTTGAAGCAAAATCTTGCTTCTGAGCAGATTTACAGAGTCAGAAATTTCTCAACGAGACTCAGAAAAAACGCTGATAACTCGCTGAAAACGCAAAATTTTGTGCATCTGAGGACGGATTCATGCGTATTATGTTGTATTGGATAGATTTATGTGATTTGCGATACTTTGAAACTGCTCAGAATGTGGTAGTTTTGACTTATTCCAAACTCCATATAACTGCAGAAAGCGCTCTGAAAACACGATGTATGATGTTTTTTTGATAGATTCATACATATTATGAGGTCCTGAATAGGCATATAAACTTTGCGATTGTGAAAATCTGCGCGGAAAAGCGTGACTCCGACTTACTCCAAAGTTTCTAAAACTGCAAATAGCACTCTAAAAACACGAAATATGATGTATTAGGTGCTGGATTCTGCCATATAACGCACTTTTGAAGCAGCATCTTGCTTTTGAGCAGATTTACAAAGTCAAAAATTTCTCAACACGACTCAGAAAAAACGCTGATAACTCGCTGGAAATGCAAGAATTTGAGCATTTGAGGACGGATTCATGCGTATTATGTTGTATTGGATAGATTAATGTGATTTGCGATACTTTGAAACTGCTTTAAATGTGGTAATTTTGACATATTCCAAACTTCATATAATTGCAGTTAGCGCTATGAAAACACGAAATATGATGTTTTTGTCGATAGATTTATGCATATTATGAGGTCTTGAATAGGAATATGAACTTTTTGATTGTTAAGGTCTGCGCGTAAAAGCGTGATTTCGACTTATTCCAAAGTTTGTAAAACTGCGAATAGCACTCTAAAAACACGAAATATGATGTATTTGGTGCTAGATTCTGCCATATAACGCACTTCTGAAGCAAAATCTTGCTTCTGAGCAGATTTACAGAGTCAAAAATTTCTCAACGAGACTCAGAAAGACGCTGATAACTTGCTGAAAACGCAAAATTTTGTGCATTTGAGGACGGATTCGTGCGTATTATGTTGTATTGGATAGATTTATTTGATTTGCGATACTCTGAAACTGCTCAGAATGTGGTGATTTTGACTTATTTCAAACTTCATATAACTGCAGATAGCGCTCTGAAAACACGAAATATGATGTTCTTGTCGATAGATTCATACATATTATGAGGTCCTGAATAGGAATATGAACTTTTTGATTGTGAAAATCTGCGCGGAAAAGCGTGATTTCGACTTATTCCAGAGTTTGTAAAACTTCAAATGGCACTCTAAAAACACGATATATGATGTTTTTGGTGCTAGATTCCAGGATATACCGCACTTTTGAAGCAAAATCTTGCATCTGAGCTGATTTACAGAGTCGAAAATTTCTCAACGAGACTTAGAAAAAACGCTGATAACTCGCTGGAAACGCAAAATTTTGTGCATTTGAGGACGGATTCATGCGTATTATGTTGTATTGAATAGATTTATGTGATTTGCGATACTTTGGAACTGCTCAGAATGTGGTAATTTTGACTTATTTCAACCTTCATATAACTGCAGATAGCGCTCTGAAAACACGAAATATGATGTTTTTGTCGATAAACTCATGCTTAGAATGAGGTCCTGAATAGGAATATAGATTTTTTGATTGTGAAAATCTGCGCGGAAAAGCCTGATTTTGACTTATTCCAAAGTTTGTAAAACTGCAAATAGCACTCTAAAAACACGGAATATTATGTATTTGGTGCTAGATTCTGCCATATAACGCACTTTTGAAGCAAAATCTTGCTTATGAGCAGAATTACAGAGTCAAAGATTCCTCAACAAGACTCAGAAAAAACGCTGATGACTCGCTGGAAACGCAAAATTTTGTGCATTTGAGGACGGATTCATGCGTATTATGTTGCATTGGATAGATTTATGTGATTTGCGATACTCTGAAACTGCTCATAATGTGGTAATTATAACTTATTTCAAACTTCATATAACTGCAGATAGCGCTCTGAAATCACGAAATATAATGTTTTTGTCGATAGATTCATACATATTAAGAGGTCCTGAATAGGAATATGGACATTTTGATTGTGAAATTCTGCGCGGAAAAGCGTGCTTTCGACTCATTCAAAAAATTGTAAAACTGCAAATAGCACTCTAAAAACACGCAATATGATGTATTTGGTGCCAGATTCTGCCATATAACGCACTTTTGAAGCAAAATCTTGCTTCTGAGCAGATTCACAGAGTCAAACATTTCTCAACTAGACTCGGAAATAACGCCAATAACTCGCTGGAAACGCAAAATTTTGTGCATTTGAGGACGGATTCATGCGTATTATGTTGTATTGGATAGATTTATGTGATTTGCGATACTTTGAAACTGCTCGGAATGTGATAATTTTGACTTATTTCAAACTTCATATTACTGCAGATAGCGCTCTAAAAACACGAAATATGATGTTTTTGTCGATAGATTCATGCATATTATGAGGTCCTGGATAGGAATATGAACTTTTTTATTGTGAAAATTTGCGCGGAAAAGCGTGATTTCGACTTATTCCAAAGTTTGTAAAACTGCAAAATAGCACTCTAAAAACACGAAATATGATGTATTTGGTGCTAGATTCTGCCATATAACGCACTTTTGAAGCAAAATCTTACATCTGAGCAGATTAATAGAGTCAAAAATTTCTCAACGAGACTCAGAAATAACGCTGATAACTCGCTGGAGACGCGAAATTTCGTGCATTCAAGGACGGATTCATGCGTATTATGTTGTATTGGATAGATTTATGTGATTTGCGATACTTTGAAACTGCTCAGAATGTGGTAATTTTGACTTATTTCAAACTTCATATAACCGCAGATAGCGCTCTGAAAACACGGAATATGATAATTTTGTCGATAGATTCATACATATTATGAAGTCCTGAATAGAAATATGGATTTTTTGATTGTGAAAATCTGCGCGGAAATGCGTGATTTCGACTTATTCCAAAGTTTATAAAACTGCAAAAAGCACTCTAAAAACACGAGATATGATGTATTTGATGCTAGTTTCTGCCATATAACGCTCTTTTGAAGCAAAATCTTGCTTCTGAGCAGATTAACAGAGTCAAAAATTTCTCAACGAGACTCAGAAAAAATACTGATAACTCGCTGGAAACGCAAAATTTTGTGCATTTGAGGACGGATTCATGCGTATTATGCTGTATTGGATAGATTTATGTGATTATCGATACTCTGAAACTGCTCAGAATGTGGTAATTTTGACTCATCTCAAACTTCATATAACTGCAGATAGCGCTCTGAAAACACGGAATATGATGTTTTTGTCGATAGATTCTTTCATATTATGAGGTACTGAATAGAAATATAATCTTTTTGATTGTGAAAATCTATGCGGAAAAGCGGTATTTCGACTTATCCCAAAGTTTGTAAAACTGCAAATAGCACTCTGAAAACACGAAAAATGATGTATTTGGTGCTAGATTCTGCCAAATAACGCACTCTTGAAGCAAAAATCTTCCTTCTGAGCAGATTTACAGAGTCAAAAAGTTCTCAACGAGACTCAGAAAAAACGCTGATAGCCTGCTGGAAACGCGAGATTTTGTGCATTTGAGGACGGATTCATGCATATTAAGTTGTATTGCATAGATTCATGTGATTTGCGATACTCTGAAACTGCTCAGAATGTGGTAATTTTGACTTATTTCAAACTTCATATAACTGTAGATGGCGCTCTAGAAAGACGAAATATGACGTTTTTGTCCAATGATTCATACATATTATACTTTCTGATTGTGAAAATCTGCGCGGAAAAGCGTGATTTTGACTTATTCTAAAGTTTGTAAAACTGCAAATAGCACTCTAAAAACACGAGATATGATGTATTTGGTGCCATATAACGCACTATTGAAGCAAAATCTGGCTTCTGAGCAGATTGACAGAGTCAAAAATTACTCAAAGAGACTCAGAAGAAACGCTGATAACTCGCTTGAATCGTAAAATTTTGTGCATTTGAGGACGGATTCATGCGTATTATGTTGTATTGAATAGATTTATGTGATTTGCGATACTTTGAAACTGCTCAGAATGTGGTAATTTTGACTTATTTCAAATTCATATAACTGCAGATTGCGCTCTGAAAACACGGAATATAATGTTGTTGTCGATATATTCATACATATTATGAGGTCCTGAATAGGAATATGAACTTTTTGATTGTGAAAATCTGCGCGTAGAAGCGTGATTTCGACTTATTCCAAAGTTTGTAAAACTGCAAATAGCACTCTGAGAACACGAAATATCATGTATTTGGTGCTAGATTCTGCCATAAAACGCACTTTCGAAGCGAAATCTTGCTTCTGAGCAGATTTACAGAGTCAAAAATTTCTCAACGAGACTCAGAAAAAACGCTGATAACTCGCTGGAAACGCAAAATTTGAGCATTTGAGGACGGATTCTTGCGTATTATGTTGTATTGGATAGATTTATGTGATTTGCGATACTTTAAAACTGCTCGGAATGTGGTAATTTTGACTTGTTTCAAACTTCATACAACTGCAGATAGCGCTTGAAAACACGAAATATGATGTTTTCGTCGATAGATTTATACATATTAAGAGGTCTTGAATAGGAATATGAACTTTTTGATTGTAAAGATCTGTGCGTAAAAGCGTGAATTCGACTTATTCCAAAGTTTGTGAAACTGCGAATAGCACTCTAAAAACACGAAATATGATGTATTTGGTGCTAGATTCTGCCATATAACGCACTTCTGGAGCAAAATCTTGCTTCTGCGCAGATTTACAGAGTCAAAAATTTCTCAACGAGACTCAGAAAGACGCTGATAACTTGCTGAAAACGCAAAATTTTGTGCATTTGAGGACGGATTCGTGCGTATTATGTTGTATTGGATAGATTTATGTGATTTGCGATACTTTGAAACTGCTCAGAATGGAGTGATTTTGAATTATTTCAAACTTCATATAACCGCAGATAGCGCTCTAAATACACAAAATATGATGTTTTTGTTGATAGATTCATACCTATTATGAGATCCTGAATAGGAATATAAACTTTTCGATTGTGAAAATCAGCGCGGAAAAGCGTGATTTCGACTTATTCCAAAGTTTGTAAAACATCAAATAGCACTCTTAAAACACGAAATATGACGTATTTGGTGCTAGATTCTGCCCTATCACTCACTTTTGAAGCAAAATCTTGCTTCTGAGCAGATTTACAGAGTCAAAAATTTCTCAACGAGACTCAGAAAGACGATGATACCTTGCTGAAAACGCAAAATTTTGTGCATTTGAGGACGGATTCATGCGTATTATGTTGTATTGGATAGATTTATTTGATTTGCGATACTCTGAAACTGCTCAGAATGTGGTAATTTTGACTTATTTCAAACTTCATATAACTGCAGATAGCGCTCTGAAAACACGAAATATGATGTTTTTGTCGATAGATTCATACATATTATGAGGTCCTGGATAGAAATATGAACTTTTTGATTGTGAAAATCTCCGCGGAAAAGCGTGATTTCGACTTATTCAAAAGTTTGTAAAACTGCGAATAGCACTCTAAAAACACGAAATATGATGTTTTTGGTGCTAGATTCCAGGATATACCGCACTTTCGAAGCAGAATCTTGCTTCTGAGCAGATTCACAGAGTCAAAAATTTCTCAACGAGACTCAGAAAAAACGCTGATAACTCACTAGAAACCCAAAAGTTTGTGCAATTGAGGACGGATTCATGCGTATGATGTTGTATTGGATAGATTTATGTGATTTGCGATACTTTGAAACTGCTCAGAATGTGGTAATTTTGACTTATTTCAAACTTCATATAACTGCAGATAGCGCTCTGAAAACACGAAATAAGATGTTTTTGTCGATAGATTCATATATAATATGAGGTCATGAATAGGAATATGAACTTTTTGATTGTGAAAATCTGCACGGAAAAGCGTGATTTCGACTCATTCCAAAGTTTGTAAAACTGCAAATAGCACTCTAAGAACACGAAATATGATGTATTTGGTGCTAGATTCTGCCATACGACGCACTTTTGAAGCAGAATCTTGCTTCTGAGTAGATTGACAGAGTCAGAAATGTCTCAACGAGACTCAGCAAAAACGCTAATAACTCGATGGAAACGCAAAATTTTGTGCATTTGAGGACGAATTCATGCGTATTATGTTGTATTGGATAGATTTATGTGATTTGCGATACTTTGAGACTGCCCAGAATGTGGTGATTTTGACTTATTTCAAACTTCATATAACTGCAGATAGCGCTCTGAAAACACGAAATATGATATTTTTGTCGATAGATCCATACATATTATGAGGATTTGAATAGGGATATAAACTTTAAGATTGTCAAAATTTGCGCGGAAAAGCGTGATTTCGACTTATTCCAAAGTTTGTAAAACTCCAAATAGCACTCTGAAACCACGAAATATTATGTATTTGGTGCTAGATTTTAGCATATAATGCACTTCTGAAGCAAAATCTTACTTCTGAGCAGATTTACAGAGTCAAAAATTCCTCAACAAGACTCAGAAAAAACGCTGATCACTCGCTGGAAACGCAAAATTTTGTGCATCTTAGGACAGATTCATGCGTATTATATTGTATCGGATAGATTTATGTGATTTGCGATACTTTGAAACTGCTCAGAATGTGGTATTTTGGACTTATTTCAAACTTTTTATAACTGCAGATAGCGCTCTGAAAACACAAAATATGATGTTTTTGTCGATAGATCTATACATATCATGAGGTCCTGAATAGGAATATGAACTTTTTGATTGTAAAATTCTGCGCGGAAAAGCGTGATATCGACTTATTCCAAAGATTGTGAAACTGCAAATACCACTCTAAAAACACGAAATATGATGTATTTGATGCTAGATTTTGCCATATAACGCACTTTTGAAGAAGCAAAAACTTGCTTCTGAGCAGATTTACAGAGTCGAAAATTTCTCAACGAGACTCAGAAAAAACGCTGATAACTCGCTGGAAACGCAAAATTTTGTGCATTTGAGGACGAATTCATGCGTATTATGTTGTATTGGATAGATTTATTTGATTTGCGATAATTTGAGACTGCTCAGAATGTTGTAATTTTGCCTTATTTCAAACTTCATATAACTGCAGATAGCGCTCTGAAAACACGGAATATGATGTTTTTGTCGATAGATTCATACATATTATTAGGTCTCGAATAGGAATATGAGCTTCTTGATTGTAAAATCTGCACGGAAAAGCGTGATTTCGACTTATTCCAAACTTTGTAAAACTGCAAAAAGCACTCCCAAAAACACGAAATATGATGTATTTGGTGCTAGATTTTGCCATATAACGCACTTTTGAAGCAAAATCTTGCTTTTGAGCAGATATACAAAGTCGCAAAATCCTCAAAGATACTCGGAAAAAACGCTGATAACTCGCTAGAAACGCAAAATTTTGTGCATTTGAGGACAGATTCTTGCGTATTATGTTGTATTGGATAGATTAATGTGATTCGCGATACTTTGAAACTGCTCAGAATGTGGTAATTTTGACTTATTTCAAACTTCATATAACTGCAGATAGCGCTCTGAAAACACGATATATAATGTTTTTGTCGATAGATTCATAACATATTATGAGGTCTTGAATAGGAATATGACCTTTTTGATTGGCGGAAAAGCGTGATTTCGACTTATTCCAAAGTTTGTAAAACTGCAAATAGCACTCTAAAAACATGAAATATGATGTATTTGATGCTAGATTTTGCCATATAACGCACTTTTGAAGCAAAATCTTGCTTCTGAGCAGATTGACAGAGTCAAAAATTCCTCAACGAGACTCAGAAAAAACGCTGATAACTCGCTGGAAACGCAAAATTTTGTGCATTTTAAGACGGATCCATGCGTATTATGTTGCATTGGATAGATTTATGTGATTCGCGATACTTTGAAACTGCTCAGAATGTGGTAATTTTGACTTATTTCAAACTTCATATAACTGCAGATAGCGCTCTGAAAACACGAAATATGGTTTTTTTTGTCGATAGATTCATACGTACTATGAGGTCCTGAATAGGAATATGAACTTTTTGATTGTGAAAATCTGCACGGAGAAGCGTTATTCTTACTTATTCCAAAGTTTGTGAAACTACAAATAGCACTCTAAAAACACGAAATATGATGTATTTGGTGCTAGATTCTGCCATATAACGCACTTTTAGAGCAAAAGCTTGCTTCAGAGCAGATTTACAGAGTCAAAACTCGCTGGAAACGCAAAATTTTGTGCATTTGGGGACGGATTCATGCGTATTATGTTGTATTGTATAGATTTATGTGATTTGCGATACTTTCAAACTGCTCAGAATTTGGTAATTTTGACTTATTCCAAACTTCATGTAACTGCAGATAGCGCTCTGAAAACATGGAATATAATGTTTTTGTCGTTAGATTCATACATATTATGAGGTCCTGAATAGGAATATGAACTTTTTGATTGTGAAAATCCGCACGGAAAAGCGTGATTTCGACTCATTCCAAAGTTTGTTAAACTGCAAATAGCACTCCAAAAACACGAAATATGATGTATTTAGTGCTAGATTCTGCCATATGACGCACTTTTGAAGCAAAATCTTACTTCTGAGCAGATTTACAGAGTCAAAAATTTCTCAACGAGACTCAGAAAAAACGCTAATAACTTGCTAGAAACGCAAAATTTTGTGCATTTTAGGACGGATTCATGCGTATTATGTTGTATTGGATAGATAAATGTGATTTGCGATACTTTGAAACTGCTCAGAATGTGGTATTTTTGACTTATTTCAAACTTCATATAACTGCAGATAGCGCTCTGAAAACACGGAGTATGATGTTTTTGTTGATAGATTCATATATAATTCAAGGTCCTGAATAGGAATATGAACTTTTTGATTGTGATAATCTGCGCGGAAAAGCGTGATTTCGACTCATTCCAAAGTTTTAAAACTGCAAATAGCACTTTAAAAACACAAAATATGATGTATTTGGTGCTAGATTCTGCCATATAACGCACTTTTGAAGCAAAATCTTACTTCTGAGCAGATTGACAGAGTCAAAAATTTCTCAACGAGACTCAGAAAAAACGCTAATAACTCGCTGGAAACGCAAAATTTTGTGCATTTGAGGACATATTCATGCGTATTATGTTGTATTGGATAGATTCATGTGTTTTGCGATACTTTGAAACTGCTCAGAATATGGTGATTCTGACTTATTTCAAACTTCATATAACTGCAGATAGCGCTCTGAAAACACGGAATATGATGTTTTTGTCGATAGATTCATACATATTATAAGGTTCTGAATAGGAATATGAACTTTTCGATTGTGAAAATCTGCGCGGAAAAGCGTGATTTCGACTCATCCCAAAGTTTGTAAAACTTCAAATAGCACTCTGAAACCACAAAATATGATGTATTTGGTGCTAGATTCTGGCATATAACGCACTTTTGTAGCAAAATCTTCCTTCTGAGCAGATTTACAGAGTCAAAAAATCCTCAAAGATACTTAGAAAAAACGCTGATAACTCGCTAGAAACGCAAAATTTTGTGCATTATTTCAAACTTCATATAACTGCGGATAGCGCTCTGAGAACACAAATTACTATGTTTTTCTCGATAGATTTATACATATTATGAGGTCCTTGATGGGGATATAAGTTATTTGATTGTGAAAATCTGCGCGGAAAAGCGTGATTTTGATTTATTCCAAAGTTTGTGAAACTGCAAATAGCACTCTAAAAACACGAAATATGATGTATTTGGTGCTAGATTCTGCCATATAACGCAATTTTGAAGCAAAATCTTGCTTCTGAGCAAATTTACAAAGTCAAAAATTCCTTAACGAGACTCAGAGAACGCTGATAACTCGCTGGAAACGCAAAATTTTGTGCATTTGAGGACGGATTCATGCGTATTATATTGTATTGGATAGATTCATGTAATTTGCGATACTTTGAAACTGCTCAGAATGTGGTAATTTCGACCTATTTCAAACGTCATATTACTGCAGATAGCGCTCTGAAAACACGAAATATGATGTTTTTGTCGATAGATTCATACATATTGTAATGTTTATTGCTCGGCGAAGTCTAGTTCGTAATCAAATAAAAGTCACTACTCAAGAATCTAAATGAAATAAAATCTTTAATTCTTCTTATATCACTAATAACACTATATTCATATATTAATCACCTAATTCTAATTTTATCAAGGTCACAGATATTTATATTTCACTATTTATATGCACTGTTCACTTTACTGGTTACTTCATCATTTATTCCACACTAATACTCTTATTACTGTACCGTACTACACGTCTTTGGCTTCGCTTCATAAAGAGGAACACTGTCCTTCTCGAATTCTCGATTTCCCATTTCTTGGAATCACTAGAGGCTTCCTTTGGGAGGGGTGATGTGCTGCGACGTGGCGCGGCGTAAGAGGCGACAAGAAGCCCCTTCCCATACTGCGTCGTCTTCACGAGCTCCCCTCTCGCTCTCGCCCGTCACAATATCATGATGTCCTGAATAGGAATATGAACTTTTAGATTGTGAAAATCTGCGCGGAAAAGCGTGATTTCGACTTATTCCAAAGCTTGTAAAACTGCAAATAGCACTCTAAGAACACGAAATATGATGTATTTGGTGCTAGATTCTGCCATATAACGCATTTTTGAAGCAAAATCTTGCTTCTGAGCAGATTTACAGAGTCAAAAATTTCTCAACAAGACTCAGAAAAAACGCTGATAACTCGCTGGAAACGCAAGATTTTGTGCATTTGAGGACGGATTCATGCGTATCATGTTGTATTGGATAGATTTATGTGATTTGCGATACTTTGAAACTGCTCAGAATATGGTGATTTTGACTTATTTCAAACTTCATATAACTGCAGATAGCGCTCTGAAAACACGAAAT
Source organism: Dromius quadrimaculatus (assembly GCA_963989225.1). Classification (NCBI taxonomy): domain Eukaryota; kingdom Metazoa; phylum Arthropoda; class Insecta; order Coleoptera; family Carabidae; genus Dromius; species Dromius quadrimaculatus. Next base: position 33,234,676 of record OZ022327.1, read on the forward strand.
ATGATGTTTTTGTCGATAGATTCATACATATTATGAGGTGCTGAATGGGAATATGAACTTCTTGATTGTGAAAATCTGCGCGGAAAAGCGTGATTTCGACTTATTCCAAAGTTTGTAAAACTGCATATAGCACTCCAAAAACACGAAATATGATGTATTTGGTGCTAGATTCTGCCATATAACACACTTTTGAAGCAAAATCTTGCTTCAGAGCAGATTTACAGAGTCGAAAATTTCTCAACGAGACTCAGAAAAAACGCTGATCATTCGCTGGAAACGCAAAATACTGTGCATTTGAGGACGGATTCATGCGTATTATGTTGTATTGAATAGATTTATGTGATTTGCGATACTTTGAAACTGCTCAGAATATGGTGATTTTGACCCATTTCAAACTTAATATAACTGCAGATAGCGCTCTGAAAACACTGAATATGATGTTTTTGTCGATAGATTCATACATATTATGAGGTCCTGAATAGGAATATGAACTTATTGATTGTGAAAATCTGCGCGGAAAAGCGTGATTTCGACTTATTCCAAAGATTGTAAAACTGCAAATAGCACTCTAAAAACACGAAATATGATGTATTTGGTGCTAGATTCTGCCATATATTGCACTTTTGGAGCAAAATCTTGCTTCTGAGCAGAATTACAGAGTCTAGCATTTCTCAACGAGACTCAGAAAAACGCTGATCCCACGCTGGAAACGCAAAATTTTGTGCATTTTAGGACGAATTCATGCGTATTATGTTATATTGGATAGATTTATGTGATTTGCGATACTTTGAAACTGCTCAGAATGTGGTAGTTTTGACCTATTTTAAACTTCATATAACTGCAGATAGCGCTCTGAAAACACGAAAAATGATGTTTTTGTCGATAGATTCATATATAAAATGAGGTCCTGAATAGGAATATGAGCTTTTTGATTGTGAAAATCTGCGCGGAAAAGCGTGATTTTGACTTATTCCAAAGTTTGTAAAACTGCAAATAGCACTCTGAAAACACGAAATATGATGTATCTGGTGCTGGATTCTGCCATACAACGCACTTTTGAAGCAAAATCTTGCTCCTGAGCAGCTTTACAAAGTCAAAAATTACTCAACGAGACTCAGAAAAAACGCTGATAACTTGCTGGAAACGAAAAATTTTGTGCATTTTAGGACGGATTCATGCGTATTATGTTGTATTGGATAGATTTATGTGATTTGCGATACTTTGAAACTGCTCAGAATATGGTGATTTTGACTCATTTCAAACTTAATATAACTGCAGATAGCGCTCTGAAAACACGAAATATGATGTTTTTGCCGATAGATTCATATATAATATGAGGTCCTGAATAGGAATATGAGCTTTTTCATTGTGAAAATCTGCGCGGAAAAGCGTGATTTCGACTTATTCCAAAGTTTGTGGAACTGCAAATGGCACTCTAAAAACACGAAATATAATGTATTTGGTGCTAGATTCTGCCATATAACGCACTTTTGGAGCAAAATCTTGCTCCTGAGCAGATTTACAGAGTCAAAAATTTCTCAACGAGACTCAGAAAAAACGCTGATGCCTCGCTGGAAACGCAGAATTTTGCGCATTTTAGGACGGATTCATGCGTATTATGTTGTATTGGATAGATTTATGTGATTTGCGATACTTTGAAGTTGCTAATAATGTGGTAATTTTGACTTATTTCAAACTTCATATAACTGCAGATAGCGCTCTGAAAACACGAAATATGATATTTTTGTCGATAGATTCATATATATTATGAGGTCCTGAATGGGAATATAAGCTTCTTGATTGTGAAAGTCGGCGCGGAAAAGCGTGATTTCGACTCATTCCAAAGTTTGTAAAACTGCAAATAGCACTCTGAAAACACAAAATATGATGTATCTGGTGCTGGATTCTGCCATACAACGCACTTTTGAAGCAAAATCTTGCTTCTGAGCAGATTAACAGAGTCAAAAATTACTCAGCGAGATTAAAAAAAAACGCTGATAACTCGCTGGAAACGCAAAACTTCATGCATTTTAGGACGGATTCATGCGTATTATGTTGTATTGGATAGATTTATGTGATTTGCGATACTTTGAAACTGCTCAGAATATGGTGATTTTGACTCATTTCAAACTTAATATAACTGCAGATAGCGCTCTGAAAACACGAAATATTATGTTTTTGTTGATAGATTCATACATATTATGAGGTCCTGAATAGGAATATGAACTTTTTGATTGTGAAAATCTGCGCGGAAAAGCGTGATTTCGACTTATTCCAAAGTTTGTAAAACTTCAAATGGCACTCTAAAAACACGAAATATGATGTTTTTGGTGCTAGATTCTGCCATATAACGCACTTTTGGAGCAAAATCTTGCTTCTGAGCAGATTTACAGAGTCAAAAATTTCTCAACGAGACTCAGAAAAAACGCTGATCCCTCGCTGGAAACGCAAAATTTTGTGCATCTTAGGACGGAGTCATGCGTATTATGTTGTATTGGATAGATTTATGTGATTTGCGATACTCTGAAACTGCTCAGAATGTGGTAATTTTGACTTATTTCAAACTTCATATAACTGCAGATAGCGCTTTGAGAACACGAAATATGATGTTTTTGTAGATAGATTCATACGTATTATGAGGTCCTGAATAGGAATATGAACTTTTTGATTGTGAGAATCTGCGCGGAAAAGCGTGATTTTGACTCATTCCAAAGTTTGTAAAACTGCAAATAGCACTCTAAAAACACGAAATATGATGTATTTGGTGCTGGATTCTGCCATACAACGCACTTTTGAAGCAAAATCTTGCTTCTGAGCAGATTAACAGAGTCAAAAATTACTCAGCGAGACTCAAAAAAAACGCTGATAACTCGCTGGAAACGCAAAATTTCATGCATTATAGGACGGATTCATGCGTATTATGTTGTATTGGATAGATTTATGTGATTTGCGATACTTTGAAACTGCTCAGAATATGGTGATTTTGACTCATTTCAAACTTAATATAACTGCAGATAGCGCTCTGAAAACACGAAATATTATGTTTTTGTTGATAGATTCATACATATTATGAGGTCCTGAATAGGAATATGAACTTTTTGATTGTGAAAATCTGCGCGGAAAAGCGTGATTTCGACTTATTCCAAAGTTTGTGAAACTTCAAATGGCACTCTAAAAACACGAAATATGATGTTTTTGGTGCTAGATTCTGCCATATAACGCACTTTTGGAGCAAAATCTTGCTTCTGAGCAGATTTACAGAGTCAAAAATTTCTCAACGAGACTCAGGAGAAACGCTGATAACTCGCTGGAAACGCAAAATATTCTGCATTTGAGGACGGATTCATGCGTATTATGTTGTATTGGATAGATTCATGTGATTTGCGATACTTTGAAACTGCTCAGAATGTGGTAATTTTGACTTATTTCAAACTTCATATAGCTGCAGATACCGCTCTGAAAACTCGAATATGATGTTTTTGTCGATGGATTCATACGTGTTATAAGGCCCTGGATAAGAATATGAACTTTTTGATTGTGAAAATCTGCACGAAAAGCGTGATTTCGACTTATTCCAAGTTTGTAAAACTGCAAATGGCACTCTAAAAACACAAAATATGATGTATTTGGTGCTAGATTCTGCCATATAACGCACTTTTGGAGCAAAATCTTGCTTCAGAGCAGATTTACAGAGTCAAAAATTTCTCGAGACTCAGAGAAAACGCTTATAACTCGCTGGAAACGGAAAATTTTGTGCATTTGAGGACGGATTCATGCGTTTTATGTTGTATTGGATAGATTTATGTGATTTGCGATACTTTGAAACTGCTCAGAATGTGTTGATTTTGACTTATTTCAAACTTCATAAAATTGCAGATAGCGCTCTGAGAACACGAAATATGATGTATTTGTATATAGATTCATACGTATTTTGAGGTCCTGGATAGGAATATGAGCTCTTTGATTGTAAGAATCTGCGCGGAAAAGCGTGATTTCGACTTATTCCAAAGTTTGTAAAACTGCGAATAGCACTCTGAAAACACGAGATATGATGTATTTGGTGCTAGACTCTGCCATATATCGCACTTTTGAAGCAAAATCTTGCTTCTGAGCAGATTTACAGAGTCCAAAATATCCTCAACGAGACTCAGAAAGAACGCTGATAACTCGCTAGAAACGCAAAATTTTGTGCATTTGAGGACGGATTCATGCGTATTATGTTGTATTGGGCAGATTTATGTGATTTGCGATACTTTGGAACTGCTCAGAATGTGGTAATTTTGACTTATTTCAAATTTCATATAGCTGCAGATAGCGCTCTGAAAACTCGGAATATGATGTTCTTGTCGATAGACTCATACGTATTATGAGGTCCTGAATAGGAATATGATTTTTTTGATAGTGAGAATCTGCGCGGAAAAGCGTGATTTCGACTTATTCCAAACTTTGTAAAACAGCAAATAGCACTCTAAAAACACGAGATATGATGTATTTGGTGCTAGATTCTGCCATATAACGCACTTTTGGAGCAAAATCTTGCTTCTCAGCAGATTTACAGGGTCAGAAATTCCTCGACGAGACTCACAAAAAAACGCTGATAACTCGCTAGAAACGCAAAATTTTGTGCATTTTAGGACGGATTCATGCGTATTATGTTGTATTGGATAGATTTATGTGAT
>OZ022327.1:33239554-33347046 GCA_963989225.1 Dromius quadrimaculatus
ATCACGCTTTCCCGCGCAGATTTTCACAACTAAAAAGTTCATATTTCTATTCAGGACCTCATAATATGTATGAATCTATCGACAAGAACATCATATCTCGTGTTTTCAGAGCGCTATCTGCAGTTATATGAAGTTTGAAATAAGTCAGAATTACCACATTCTGAGCAGATTCAAAGTATCGCAAATCACATAAATCTATCCAATACAACATGATACGCATGAATCCGTCCTTAAATGCATAAAATTTCGCGTTCCCAGCGAGTTTTCAGCATTTTTTCTGAGTCTCGTTGAGAAATTTTTGCCCCGGTAAATCTGCTCAGGAGCAAGATTTTGCTTCAAAAGTGCGTTATATGGCAGAATCTAGCACCAAATACATCATATTTTGTGTTTTTAGAGTGTTATTTGCAGTTTTTACAAACTTTGGAATAAGTCGAAATCACACTTTTCCGCGCAGATTTTCACAATCAAAAAGTTCATATTCCTATTCAGGACTTCATAATATGTATGAATCTATCGACAAAAACATCATATCTCGTGTTTTCAGAGCGCTATCTGCAGTTATATGAGTTTGAAATAAGTCAGAATTACCACATTCTGAGCAGTTTCAGAGTATCGCAAATCACTTAAATCTATCCAATACAACATAATACGCATAAATCCGTCCTCAAATGCACAAAATTTTTTGTTTCCAGCGAGTTATCAGCGTTTTTTCTGAGTCTCGTTGAGTAATTTTTGACTCTGTAAATTTCCTCAGAAGTAGGATTTTGCTCCAAAAGTGCTTTATATGGCAGAATCTAGCACCAAATACATCATATTTCGTGTTTTTTAGAGTAATATTTGCAGTTTCACAAACTTTAGAATAGGTCGAAATCACGCTTTTCCCCGCTGTTTACAATCAAAAAGTTCATATTCCTATTTAGAACCTCATAATATGTATGAATCTATCGACAAAAACATCATATTCCGTGTTTTTAGAGCGCTATCTGCAGTTATATGAAGTTTAAAATAAGTCAAAATTACCACATCCTGAGCAGTTTCAAAATATCGCAAATAGCATAAATCTATCCAATACAACATAATAAGCATGATCCGTCCTCAAATGCACAAAATTCTGCGTTTCCAGCGAGTTATCAGCGTTTTTTCTGAGTCTCGTTGAGTAATTTTTGACTCTGTAAATCTGCTCAGAAGCAAGATTTTGCTTCAAAAGTGCGTAATATGGCGGAATCTAGCACCAAATACATCATATTTTGTGCTTTTAGAGTGCTATTTGCAGTTTTACAAACTTTGAATAAGTCGAAATCACGCTCTACCGCGCAGATTTCCACAATCAAAAAGTTCATATTTCTATTCAGGACCTCATGATATGTATGAATCTTCCGACAAAAACATCATATTTTGTGTTTTCAGAGCGCTATCTGCAGTTATATGAAGTTTGAAATAAGTCAAAAAACCACATTCTAAGCAGTTTCAAAGTATCGCAAATCACATAAATCTATCCAATACAACATAATACGCACGAATCCTTTCTCAAATGCACAAAATTTTGCGTTTCCAGCGAGTAATCAGCGTTTTTTCTGAGTCTTGTTGAGAAATTTTTGACTCTGGAAATTTTCTCAGAAGCAAGATTTTGCTCCAAAAGTGCGTTATATGGCAGGAATCCAGCACCAAATACATCTTATATCGTGTTTTTAGAGTGCTATTTGCAGTTTTACAAACTTTGGAGTAAGTCGAAATAACGCTTTTCCGCGCAGATTTCCACAATCAAAAAGTTCATATTCCTATTCAGGACCTAATAATACATATGAATCTATCGACAAAAACATCATATTCCGTGTTCTTAGAGCGTTATCTGCAGTTCTATGAAGTTTGAAATAAGTCAAAAAACCACATTCTGAGCAGTTTCAATGTACCGCAAATCACATAAATCTATCCAATATAACATAATACGCATGGATCCCCCCTCAAATGCACAAAATTTCGCGTTTCCAGCGAGCTATCAGCGTTTTTTTCTAAGTCTCGTTGAGAAATTTTTGACTCTGTAAATTAGCTCAGAAGCAAGATTTTGCTTCAAAAGGTGCGTTATATTGCAGAATCTAGCACCAAATACATCATATTTTGTGTTTTTAGAGTGCTATTTGCAGTTTTACAAACTTTGGAATAAGTCGAAATCACACTTTTCCGCGCAGATTTTCACAATCAAAAAGTTCATATTCCTATTCAGGACTTCATAATATGTATGAATCTATCGACAAAAACATCATATCTCGTGTTTTCAGAGCGCTATCTGCAGTTATATGAAGTTTGAAATAAGTCAGAATTACCACATTCTGAGCAGATTCAAAGTATCGCAAATCACATAAATCTATCCAATACAACATAATACGCATAAATCCGTCCTCAAATGCACAAGATTTTTTGTTTCCAGCGAGTTATTCGCGTTTTTTCTGAGTCTCGTTGAGAAATTTTTGACTCTGTAAATCTGCTCAGAAGCGAGATTTTGCTTCAAAAATGCATTATATGACAAAATCTAGCACCAAGTACATCATATTCCGTGTTTTTTGAGTGCTATTTGCAGTTTTACAAACTTTGGAATAAGTCGATATCACGCTTTTCCGCGCTGATTTTCACAATCAAAAAAGTTCATATTCCTATTCAGGATCTCATAATATGTATGAATTTATCGGCAAAAACATCATATTTTGTGTTTTCAGTGCGCTATCTGCAGATATATGAGGTTTAAAATAAGTTGAAATTACCACATCCTGAGCAGTTTCAAATCATCGCAAATCACATAAATCTATCCAATACAACATAATAAGCATGAACCCGTCCTCAGATGCACAAAATTCCGCGTTGCCAGCGAGTTATCAGCGTTTTTTCTGAGTCTCGTTGAGTAATTTTTGACTCTGTAAATCTGCTCAGAAGCAAGATTTTGCTTCAAAAGTGCGTAATATGGCAGAATCTAGCACCAAATACATCATATTTCGTGCTTTCAGAGTGTTATTTGCAGTTTTACAAACTTTGGAATAAGTCGAAATCACGCTTTTCCGCGCAGATTTTCACAATCAAAAGGTTCATATTCCTATTCAGGACCTCATGATATGTATGAATCTTTCGACAAAAACATCATATTTTGTGTTTTCAGAGCGCTATCTGCAGTTATATGAAGTTTGAAATAAGTCAAAAAACCACATTCTGAGCAGTTTCAAAGTACCGCAAATCACATAAATCTATCCAATACAACATAATACGCATGAATCCGTCCTCAAATGCACAAAATTTCGCGTTTCCAGCGAGTTATCAGCGTTTTTTCTGAGTCTCGTTGAGAAATTTTTGACTTTGTAAATCCGCTCAGAAGAAAGATTTTGCTTCAAAAGTGTGTTATATGGCAGAATCTAGCACCAAATACTCCATATATCATGTTTTTAGAGTACTATTTGCAGTTTTATGAACTCTGGAATAAGTCGAAATCACGCTTTTCCCCGCAGATTTTCACAATCAAAAAGTTCATAGTCCTATTCAGGACCTCATAATACATATGAATCTATCGACAAAAACATCATATTCCGTGTTTTCAGAGCGTTATCCGCAGTTATATGAAGTTTGAAATAAGTCAAAAAACCACATTCTGAGCAGTTTCAATGTACCGCAAATCACATAAATCTATCCAATACAACATAATACGCATGGATCCCCCCTCAAATGCACAAAATTTTGCGTTCCCTGCGAGTTATCAGCGTTTTTTCTGAGTCTCGTTGAGAGATTCTTGACTCTGTAAATCTGCTCAGAAGCAAGATTTTGCTTCAAAAGTGCATTATATGGCAAAATCTAGCACCAAGTACATCATATTCCGTGTTTTTTGAGTGCTATTTGCAGTTTTACAAACATTTGAATAAGTCGATATCACGCTTTTCCGCGCTGATTTTCACAATCAAGAAGTTCATATTCCTATTCAGGATCTCATAATATGTATGAATTTATTGGCAAAAACATCATATTTTGTGTTTTCAGAGCGCTATCTGCAGTTATATGAGGTTTGAAATAAGTCAAAATTACCACATCCTGAGCAGTTTCAAAGTATCGCAAATCACATAAATCTATCCAATACAACATAATAATCATAGATCCGTCCTCAAATGCACAGAATTTTGCGTTTCCAGCGAGTTATCAGCGTTTTTTCTGAGTCTCGTTGAGATATGTTTGACTCTGTAAATCTGCTCAGAAGCAAGATTTTGCTCCAAAAGTGCGTTATATGACAGAATCTAGCACCAAATACATCATATTTCGTGTTTTTAGAGTGCTCTTTGCAGTCTTACAAACTTTGGAATAGGTCGTGATCACGCTTTTCCGTGCAAATTTTTACAATCAAATAGTTCTTATTCCTATTCAGGACCTCATAATATGTATGAATCTATCAACAGAAACATCATATTCCGTGTTTTCAGAACGCTATCCGCAGTTATATGAAATTTGAAATAAGTCAAAATTACCACATTCTAAGCAGTTTCAAAGTATCGCAAATCACATAAATCATACCAATACAACATAATACGCATGAACATGTCCTCAAATGTACAGAATTTTGCATTTCCAGCGAGTTATCAGCGTTTTTTCTGAGTCTCGTTGAGAAATTTTTGACTCTTGTAAATCTGCTCAGAAGGAAGATTTTGCTTCGAGAGTGCGTTATATGGCAGGATCTAGCACCAAATACATCATATTTCGTGTTTTTGAAGTGCCATTTGCAGTTTTACAGACTTTAGAATAAGTCGAAATCACGCTTTTCCGCGCAGATTTTCACAATCAAAAAGTTCATATTCCTATTCAGGACCTCATAAAACGTATGAATCAATCGACAAAAACATCATATTCCGTGTTTCCAGAGCGCTATCTGCAGTTATATGAAGTTTGAAATAAGTCAAAATTACTACATTCTGAGCAGTTTCAAAGTATTGCAAATCACATAAATCTATCTAATACAACATAATACGCATGAATTCGTCCTAAAATGCACAAAGATTTGCGTTTCCAGCGAGGGATCAGCGTTTTTTCTGAGTCTCGTTGAGAGATTTTTGACTCTGCAAATCTGCTCAGAAGCAAGATTTTGCTTCAAAAGTGCGTTATATGCCAGAATCTAGCACCAAATACATCATATTTTGTGGTTTCAGAGTGCTATTTGCAGTTTTACAAACTTTGGGATAAGTCGAAATCATGCTTTTCCGCGCCGATTTTCACAATCAAAAAGTTCATATTCCTATGCAGGACTTAGAAATATGTATGAATCTGTCGACAAAAACATTATATTCCGTGTTTTCAGAGCGCCATCTGCAGTTATATGAAGTTTGAGATAAGTCAAAATCACCACATTCTGAGCAGTTTAAAAGTATCGCAAATCACATAAATCTATCCAATACAACATAATATGTATGAATCCTTCCTCAAATGCACAAAATTTTGCGTTTCCAGCAAGTTATCAGCGTTTTTTTTGAGTCTCGTTGAGAAATTTTTGACTCTGTAAATCTGCTCAGAAGCAAGATTTTGCTTCAATAGTGCGTTATATGGCAGAATCTAGCACTAAATACATCATTTTTCGTGTTTTTAGAGTGCTATTCGCAGTTTTACAGACTCTGGAATAAGTCGGGATCACGCTTTTCCGCGCAGATTTTCACAATCAAAAAGTTCATATTCCTATTCAGGACCTCATATTATATATGAACCTATTGACAAAAACATCATATCACGTGTTTTCAGAGCGCTATCTGCAGTTATATGAAGTTTGAATAAGTCAAAACTACCACATTCTGAGCAGTTTCAAAGTATCGCAAATCACATAAATCTATCCAATATAACATAATACGCATGAATCCGTCCTCAAATGCACAAAATTTTGCGTTTCCAGCGAGTTATCAGCGTTTTTTTTGAATCTTGTTGAGAAATTTTTGACTCTGGAAATTTTCTCAGCAGCAAGATTTTGCTTCAAAAGTGCATTATATGGCAGAATCTAGCACCAACTAAATCATATCTCGTGTTTTTAGAGTGCTATTGCAATTTTACAAACTTTTGAATAAGTCGAAATCACGCTTTTCCGCGCAGATTTTTTACAATCAAAAAGTTCATATTTCTATTCAGGACCTCAAAATATGTATGAATCTGTCGACAAAACATTATATTTCGTGATTTCAGAGCGCCATCTGCAGTTATATGAAGTATGAGATAAGTCAAAATCACCACATTCTGAGCAGTTTCAAAGTATCGCAAATCACATAAATCTATCCAATACAACATAATACGCATGAATCCTTCGTCAAAAGCACAAAATTTTGCGTTTCCAGCGAGTTATCAGCGTTCTTTCTGAGTCTTGTTGAGAAATTTTTGACTCTGGAAATTTTCCCAGAAGCAAGATTTTGCTCCAAAAGTGCGTTATATGGCAGAATCCAGCACCAAATACATCATATATCGTGTTTTCAGAGTGCTATTTGCAGTTTTACAAAGTTTGGAATAAGTCGGATTAACGCTTTTCCGCGCAGATTTTCACAATCAAAAACTTCATATTCCTATTCAGTACCTCATAATATGTATGAATCAATCGACAAAAACATCATATTTTGTGCTTTCAGAGCGCTATCTGCAGTTATATGAAGTTTGAAATAAGTCAAAATTACCACATTCTGAGCAGTTTCAAAGTATCGCAAATCACATAAATCTATCCAATACAACTTTATACGCATGAATCCGTCCTCAAATGCACAAAATTTTGCGTTTCCAGCGAGTTATCAGCGTTTTATCTGAGTCTCGTTGAGGAATTCTTGACTCTGTAAATCTGCTCAAAAGCAAGATTTTGCTTCAAAAAAGCGTTATATGGCAGAATCTAGCACCAAATACATCATATTCCGTGTTTTTAGAGAGTGCTATTTGCAGTTTCACAAACTCCGGAATAAGTCTAAATCACGCTTTCCCGCGCAGATTTTCACAATCAAAAAGTTCATATTCCTATTCAGGACTTCATAATATGTATGAATCTATCGACAAAAACATCATATCTCGTGTTTTCAGAGCGCTATCTGCAGTTATATGAGTTTGAAATAAGTCAGAATTACCACATTCTGAGCAGTTTCAGAGTATCGCAAATCACTTAAATCTATCCAATACAACATAATACGCATAAATCCGTCCTCAAATGCTCAAAAATTTTTTGTTTCCAGCGAGTTATCAGCGTTTTTTCTGAGTCTCGTTGAGTAATTTTTGACTCTGTAAATTTTCCTCAGAAGTAGGATTTTGCTCCAAAAGTGCTTTATATGGCAGAATCTAGCACCAAATACATCATATTTCGTGTTTTTTAGAGTAATATTTGCAGTTTCACAAACTTTAGAATAAGTCGAAATCACGCTTTTCCCCGCTGTTTACAATCAAAAAGTTCATATTCCTATTTAGAACCTCATAATATGTATGAATCTATCGACAAAAACATCATATTCCGTGTTTTTAGAGCGCTATCTGCAGTTATATGAAGTTTAAAATAAGTCAAAATCACCACATCCTGAGCAGTTTCAAAATATCGCAAATAGCATAAATCTATCCAATACAACATAATAAGCATGAATCCGTCCTCAAATGCACAAAATTCTGCGTTTCCAGCGAGTTATCAGCGTTTTTTCTGAGTCTCGTTGAGTAATTTTTGACTCTGTAAATCTGCTCAGAAGCAAGATTTTGCTTCAAAAGTGCGTAATATGGCGGAATCTAGCACCAAATACATCATATTTCGTGCTTTTAGAGTGCTATTTGCAGTTTTACAAACTTTGGAATAAGTCGAAATCACGCTCTACCGCGCAGATTTTCACAATCAAAAAGTTCATATTTCTATTCAGGACCTCATGATATGTATGAATCTTTCGACAAAAACATCATATTTTGTGTTTTCAGAGCGCTATCTGCAGTTATATGAAGTTTGAAATAAGTCAAAAAACCACATTCTAAGCAGTTTCAAAGTATCGCAAATCACATAAATCTATCCAATACAACATAATACGCACGAATCCTTTCTCAAATGCACAAAATTTTGCGTTTCCAGCGAGTAATCAGCGTTTTTTCTGAGTCTTGTTGAGAAATTTTTGACTCTGGAAATTTTCCCAGAAGCAAGATTTTGCTCCAAAAGTGCGTTATATGGCAGAATCCAGCACCAAATACATCTTATATCGTGTTTTTAGAGTGCTATTTGCAGTTTTACAAACTTTGGAGTAAGTCGAAATAACGCTTTTCCGCGCAGATTTCCACAATCAAAAAGTTCATATTCCTATTCAGGACCTAATAATACATATGAATCTATCGACAAAAACATCATATTCCGTGTTCTTAGAGCGTTATCTGCAGTTCTATGAAGTTTGAAATAAGTCAAAAAACCACATTCTGAGCAGTTTCAATGTACCGCAAATCACATAAATCTATCCAATATAACATAATACGCATGGATCCCCCCTCAAATGCACAAAATTTCGCGTTTCCAGCGAGCTATCAGCGTTTTTTCTAAGTCTCGTTGAGAAATTTTTGTCTCTGTAAATTAGCTCAGAAGCAAGATTTTGCTTCAAAAGTGCGTTATATTGCAGAATCTAGCACCAAATATATCATATTTTGTGTTTTTAGAGTGCTATTTGCAGTTTTACAAACTTTGGAATAAGTCGAAATCACACTTTTCCGCGCAGATTTTCACAATCAAAAAGTTCATATTCCTATTCAGGACTTCATAATATGTATGAATCTATCGACAAAAACATCATATCTCGTGTTTTCAGAGCGCTATCTGCAGTTATATGAAGTTTGAAATAAGTCAGAATTACCACATTCTGAGCATATCCAAAGTATCGCAAATCACATAAATCTATCCAATACAACATAATACGCATAAATCCGTCCTCAAATGCACAAGATTTTTTGTTTCCAGCGAGTTATTCGCGTTTTTTCTGAGTCTCGTTGAGAAATTTTTGACTCTGTAAATCTGCTCAGAAGCGGGATTTTGCTTCAAAAATGCATTATATGGCAAAATCTAGCACCAAGTACATCATATTCCGTGTTTTTCGAGTGCTATTTGCAGTTTTACAAACTTTGGAATAAGTCGATATCACGCTTTTCCGCGCTGATTTTCACAATCAAAAAGTTCATATTCCTATTCAGGATCTCATAATATGTATGAATTTATCGGCAAAAACATCATATTTTGTGTTTTCAGTGCGCTATCTGCAGATATATGAGGTTTAAAATAAGTTGAAATTACCACATCCTGAGCAGTTTCAAATCATCGCAAATCACATAAATCTATCCAATACAACATAATAAGCATGAACCCGTCCTCAGATGCACAAAATTCCGCGTTTCCAGCGAGTTATCAGCGTTTTTTCTGAGTCTCGTTGAGTAATTTTTGACTCTGTAAATCTGCTCAGAAGCAAGATTTTGCTTCAAAAGTGCGTAATATGGCAGAATCTAGCACCAAATACATCATATTTCGTGCTTTCAGAGTGTTATTTGCAGTTTTACAAACTTTGGAATAAGTCGAAATCACGCTTTTCCGCGCAGATTTTCACAATCAAAAGGTTCATATTCCTATTCAGGACCTCATGATATGTATGAATCTTTCGACAAAAACATCATATTTTGTGTTTTCAGAGCGCTATCTGCAGTTATATGAAGTTTGAAATAAGTCAAAAAACCACATTCTGAGCAGTTTCAAAGTACCGCAAATCACATAAATCTATCCAATACAACATAATACGCATGAATCCGTCCTCAAATGCACAAAATTTCGCGTTTCCAGCGAGTTATCAGCGTTTTTTCTGAGTCTCGTTGAGAAATTTTTGACTTTGTAAATCCGCTCAGAAGAAAGATTTTGCTTCAAAAGTGTGTTATATGGCAGAATCTAGCACCAAATACTTCATATATCATGTTTTTAGAGTACTATTTGCAGTTTTATAAACTCTGGAATAAGTCGAAATCACGCTTTTCCCCGCAGATTTTCACAATCAAAAAGTTCATAGTCCTATTCAGGACCTCATAATACATATGAATCTATCGACAAAAACATCATATTCCGTGTTTTCAGAGCGTTATCCGCAGTTATATGAAGTTTGAAATAAGTCAAAAAACCACATTCTGAGCAGTTTCAATGTACCGCAAATCACATAAATCTATCCAATACAACATAATACGCATGGATCCCCCCTCAAATGCACAAAATTTTGCGTTCCCTGCGAGTTATCAGCGTTTTTTCTGAGTCTCGTTGAGAAATTCTTGACTCTGTAAATCTGCTCAGAAGCAAGATTTTGCTTCAAAAGTGCATTATATGGCAAAATCTAGCACCAAGTACATCATATTGCGTGTTTTTTGAGTGCTCTTTGCAGTCTTACAAACTTTGGAATAGGTCGTGATCACGCTTTTCCGTGCAAATTTTTACAATCAAATAGTTCTTATTCCTATTCAGGACCTCATAATATGTATGAATCTATCAACAAAAACATCATATTCCGTGTTTTCAGAACGCTATCCGCAGTTATATGAAGTTTGAAATAAGTCAAAATTACCACATTCTAAGCAGTTTCAAAGTATCGCAAATCACATAAATCATACCAATACAACATAATACGCATGAACATGTCCTCAAATGTACAGAATTTTGCATTTCCAGCGAGCTATCAGCGTTTTTTCTGAGTCTCGTTGAGAAATTTTTGACTCTGTAAATCTGCTCAGAAGGAAGATTTTGCTTCAAGAGTGCGTTATATGGCAGAATCTAGCACCAAATACATCATATTTCGTGTTTTTGAAGTGCCATTTGCAGTTTTACAGACTTTGGAATAAGTCGAAATCACGCTTTTCCGCGCAGATTTTCACAATCAAAAAGTTCATATTCTCATTCAGGACTTCATAATATGTATGAATCTATCGACAAAAACATCATATCTCGTGTTTTCAGAGCGCTATCTGCAGTTATATGAAGTTTGAAATAAGTCAAAAAAACCACATTCTGAGCAGTTTCAAAGTATCGCAAATCACATAAATCTATCCAATACAACATAATACGCATGAATCCGTCCTCAAATGCACAAAATTTTGCGTTCCCAGCGAGTTATCAGCGTTCTTCCTGAGTCTCGTTGAGAAATTTTTGACTCTGTAAATCTGCTCAGAAGCAAGCTTTTGCTTCAAAAGTGCGTTATATGGCAGAATCTAGCACCAAATACATCATATTTCGTGTTTTCAGAGTGCTATTTGCAGTTTCACAGACTCTGGAAAAAGTCGAAATCACGCTTTTTCGAGCAGATTTTAACAATCTAAAAGTTCATATTCCTATTCAAGACCTCATAATATGTATGAATCTATCGACAGAAACATCATATTTTGTGTTCTCAGAGCGCTATCTTCAGTTATATGAAGTTTGAAATAAGTCAAAATTACCACATTCTGAGCAGTTTCAAAGTATCGCAAATCACATAAACCTATCCAATACACTATAATACGCATGAATCCGTCCTCAAATGCACAAAATTATGCGTTTCCAGCGAGTTATCAGTGTTTTTTCTGAGCCTTGTTGAGAAATTTTTGACTCTGTCAATCTGCCCAGAAGCAAGATTTTGCTTCAAAAGTGCGTTATATGGCAGAATCTAGCACCAAATACATCATATTTCGTGTTTTTAGAGTGCTATTTGCAGTTTTAGAAACTTTGGCATAAGCCGAAATCACGCTTTTCCGTGCAAATTTTCAAAATCAAAAAGTTCATATTCCTATTCAGGACCTCATAAAACGTATGAATCAATCGACAAAAACATCATATTCCGTGTTTCCAGAGCGCTATCTGCAGTTATATGAAGTTTGAAATAAGTCAAAATTACTACATTCTGAGCAGTTTCAAAGTATCGCAAATCACATAAATCTATCTAATACAACATAATACGCATGAATTCGTCCTAAAATGCACAAAGATTTGCGTTTCCAGCGAGGGATCAGCGTTTTTTCTGAGTCTCGTTGAGAGATTTTTGACTCTGCAAATCTGCTCAGAAGCAAGATTTTGCTTCAAAAGTGCGTTATATGCCAGAATCTAGCACCAAATACATCATATTTTGTGGTTTCAGAGTGCTATTTGCAGTTTTACAAACTTTGGGATAAGTCGAAATCATGCTTTTCCGCGCCGATTTTCACAATCAAAAAGTTCATATTCCTATTCAGAACCTCATAATATGTATGAATCTATCGACAAAAACATCATATTTCGTGTTTTCAGAGCGCTATCTGCAGTTATATGAAGTTTGAAATAAGTCAAAATCTCCACATTCTGAGCAGTTTCAAAGTATCGCAAATCACATGAATCTACCCAATACAATATGATACGCTTGAATCCGTCCTCAAATGCACAAAATTTTGCGTTTCCAGCGAGTTATTAGCGTTTTTTCTGAGTCTCGTTGAGAAATTTTTGACACTGTAAATCTGCTCAGAAGCAAGATTTTACTTCAAAAGTGCGTTATATGCCAGAATCTAGCACTAAATACAACATATCCCTTGTTTTTAGAGTGCCATTTGCAGTTTTACAAACTTTGGAATGAGTCGAAATCACGCTTTTCCGCGCAGATTTTCACAATCAAAAAGTTCATATTCCTATTCAGGACCTCATAATATGTATGAATCTATCGACAAAAACATCATATTCAGTGTTTTCAGAGCGCTATTTGCAGTTATATTAAGTTTGAAATGAGTCAAAATTACCATATTCTGAGCCATTTCAAAGTATAGCAAATCACATAAATCTATCCAATACAACATAATACGCATGAATCCGTCCTAAAATGCACAAAATTTTGCGTTGCCAGCGAGTTATCAGCGTTTTTTCTGAGTCTCGTTGAGTAATTTTTGACTCTGTTAATCTGCTCAAAAGCAAGATTTCGCTTCGAAAGTGCATTGTATGGCAGAATCCAGCACCAGATACATCATATTTTGTGTTTTCAGAGTGCTATTTGCAGTTTTACAAACTTTGGAATAAGTCGAAATCACGCTTTTCCGCGCAGATTTTCAAAATCAAGAAGCTCATATTCCTATTCAGGACCTCATATTATATATGAATCTATCGACAAAAATATCATATTTCGTGTTTTCAGAGCGCTATCTGCAGTTATATGAAGTTTAAAATAAGTCAAAATTACCACATTATTAGCGGTTTCAAAGTATCGCAAATCACATAAATCTATCCAATACAACATAATACGCATGAATCCGTCCTAAAATGCACAAAATTTTGCGTTTCTAGCGAATTATCAGCGTTTTTTCTGAGTCTCGTCGAGGAATTTCTGACCCTGTAAATCTGCTCAGAAGCAAGATTTTGCTTCAAAAGTGCGTTATATGGCAGAATCTAGCACCAAATACATCATATTTTGTGTTTTTAGAGTGCTTTTTGCTGTTTTACAAAGTTTGGAATAAGACGAAATCACGCTTTTCCGCGCAGATTCTCACAATCAAAAAAATCATATTCCTATTCAGGACCTCATAATACGTATGAGTCTATCGACCAAAACATCATATTTTGTGTTTTTAGAGCGCTATCTGCAGTTATATGAAGTTTAAAATAAGTCAAAATTACCACATTCTGAGCAGTTTCAAAGTATCGCAAATCACATAAATCTATCCAATACAACATAATACGCATGAATCCGTCCTAAAATGCACAAAATTCTGCGGTTCCAGCGAGGCATCAGCGTTTTTTCTGAGTCTCGTTGAGAAATTTTTGACTCTGTAGATCTGCTCAGAAGTAAGATTTTGCTCCAAAAGTGCGTTTAATGGCAGAATCTAGCACCAAATACATCATATTTTGTGTTTTCAGAGTGCTATTTGCAGTTTTACAAACTTTGGAATAAGTCTAAATCACGCTTTTCCGCGCAGATTTTCACAATCAAGAAGTTCATATTCCTATTCAGGATCTCATAATATGTATGAATCTATCGACAAAAACATCATATTTAGTGTTTTCAGAGCGCTATCTGCAGTTATATTAAGTTTGAAATGAGTCAAAATCACCATATTCTGAGCAGTTTCAAAGTATCGCAAATCACATAAATCTATCCAATATAACATAATACGCACAAATCCGTCCTAAAATGCACAAAATTTTGCGTTTCCAGCAAGTTATCAGCTTTTTTTCTGAGTCTCGTTGAGAAATTTTTGACTCTGTAAATCTGCTCAGAAGCCAGATTTTGCTCCAAAAGTGCGTAATATGGCAGAATCTAGCACCAAATACATCATATTTTGTGTTTTTAGAGTGCCATTTGCAGTTTTACAAACTTTGGAATAAGTCAAAATCACGCTTTTCCGCGCAGATTTTCACAATCAAAAAGCTCATATTCCTATTCAGGACCTCAAATTAAATATGAATCTATCGACAAAAACATCATATTTGGTGTTTTCAGAGCGCTATCTGCAGTTATATGAAGTTTGAAATAAGTCAAAATTACCACATTATTAGCAGTTTCAAAGTATCGCAAATCACATAAATATATCCAATACAACATAATACGCATGAATCCGTCCTTAAATGCACAGAATTTTGCGTTTCTTGCGAGTTATCAGCGTTTTTTCTGAGTCTTGTTGAGGAATTTTTCACTCTGTTAATCTGCTTAGAAGCAAGATTCTGCTTCAAAAGTGCGTTATATGGCAGAATCTAGCACCAAATACATCATATTTCGTGTTTTTAGAGTGCTATTTGCAGTTCTACAAACTTTGGAATAAGTCGAAATCACGCTTTTCCGCGCAGATTCTCACAATCAAAAAGTTCATATTTCTATTCAGGACCTCATAATACGTATGGATCTATCGACAAAAACATCATATTCCGTGTTTTCAGAGTGCTATATGCAGTTATATGAAGTTCAAAATAAGTCAAAATTACCACGTTCTGAGCAGTTTCAAAGTATCGCAAATCACATGAATCTATCCAATACAACATAATACGCATGTATCCGTCCCAAAATGCACAAAATTTTGCGTTTCCAGCGAGGGATCAGCGTTTTTTCCGAGTCTCGTTGAGAAATTTTTGACTGTGTAAATCTGCTCAGAAGTAAGATTTTGCTTCAAGAGTGCGTTATATGCCAGAATCTAGCACTAAATACATCATATTACGTGTTTTCAGAGTGCTATTTGCAGTTTTACAAACTTTGAAATAAGTCAAAATCACGCTCTTCCGTGCAGATTTTCACAATCAAAAAGTTCATATGAATATTCAGGACCTTATAATACGTATGATTCTATCGACTAAAACATCATATATCGTGTTTTCAGAGCGCTATCTGCAATTATATGAAGTTTGAAATAAGTCAAAATTACCACATTCTGAGCAGTTTCAAAGTATCGCAAATCACATAAATCTATCCAATACAACATAATACGCATGAATCCGTCCTCAAATGCACGAAATCATGCGTTTCCAGCGAGTTATCAGCGTTCTTTCTGAGTCTCGTTGAGGAAATTTGGACTCTGTATATCTGCTCAGAAGCAAGATTTTGCTCCAAAAGTGCGTTGTATGGCAGAGTCTAGCACCAAATACATCATATTTCGTGTTTTTAGAGTGCCATTTGCAGTTATATGAAGTTTGAAATAAGTCAAAATTACCACATTATTAGCAGTTTCAAAGTATCGCAAATCACATAAATCTATCCAATACAACATAATACGCATGAATCCGTCCTTAAATGCACAGAATTTTGCGTTTCTAGCGAGTTAGTAGCGTTTTTTCTGAGTCTTGTTGAGGAATTTTTGATTCTGTAACTCTGCTTAGAAGTAGGATTTTGCTTCGAAAGTGCGTTATATGGCAGAATCTAGCACCAAATACATCATATTTTGTGTTTTTAGAGTGCTATTTGCAGTTTTACAAACTTTGGAATAGGTCGAAATCACGCTCTTCTGCGCAGATTCTCACAATCAAAGAGTTCATATTCCTATTCAGGACCTCATAATATGTATGAATCCATCGACAAAAACATCATACTTGGTGTTTTCAGAGCGCTATCTGCGGTTATATGAAGTTTGAAATAAGTCAAAATTACCACGTTCTGAGCAGTTTCAAAGTATCGCAAATCACATAAATCTATCCAATACAACATAATACGCATGTATCCGTCCCAAAATGCACAAAATTTTGCGTTTCCAGCGAGGGATCAGCGTTTTTTCTGAGTCTCGTTGAGAAATTTTTGACTGTGTAAATCTGCTCAGAAGTAAGATTTTGCTCCAAGAGTGCGTTATATGCCAGAATCTAGCACTAAATACATCATATTACGTGTTTTCAGAGTGCTATTTGCAGTTTTACAAACTTTGGAATAAGTCAAAATCACGCTTTTCCGTGCAGATTTTCACAATCAAAAAGTTCATATGAATATTCAGGACCTTATAATACGTATGATTCTATCGACTAAAACATCATATATCGTGTTTTCAGAGCGCTATCTGCAATTATATGAAGTTTGAAATAAGTCAAAATTACCACATTCTGAGCAGTTTCAAAGTATCGCAAATCACATAAATCTATCCAATACAACATAATACGCATGAATCCGTCCTCAAATGCACGAAATCATGCGTTTTCAGCGAGTTATCAGCGTTCTTTCTGAGTCTCGTTGAGGAAATTTGGACTCTGTATATCTGCTCAGAAGCAAAATTTGCTTCAAAAGTGCGTTGTATGGCAGAGTCTAGCACCAAATACATCATATTTCGTGTTTTTAGAGTGCCATTTGCAGTTTTACAAACATTGGAATAAGTCGCAATCACGCTTTTCCGCGCAGAGTTTCACAATCAAAAAGTTCATATTCCTATTCAGGACCTCATAATATGTATGAATCTATCAAGAAAAACATCATATTTCGTGTTTTCAGAGCGCTATATGCAGTTATATGAAGTTTGAAATAAGTCAAAATTACCACATTCTGAGCAGTTTCAAATTTTTGCAAATCACATAAATCTATCCAATACAACATAATACGCATGAATCCGTCCTAGAATGCACAAAATTCTGCGTTTCCAGCAAGTTATCAGCGTTTTTTCTGAGTTTCGTTGAGAAATTTTTGACTCTGTAAATCTGCTCAGAAACAAGATTTTGCTTCAAAAGTGCGTTATATGGCAGAATCTAGCACCAAATACATCATATTTTGTGTTTTTAGAGTGCTATTTGCAGTTTTACAAACTCTGGAATAAGTCGAAATCACGCTTTTCCGCGCAGATTATCACAATCAAAAAGTTCATATTCCTATTCAGGACCCCATATTATGTATGAATCTATCAACAAAAACATCATATCTCGAGTTTTCAGAGCGCTATCTGCAGTTATATGAAGTTTGAAATAAGTCAAAATTACTACATTCTGAGCAGTTTCAAAGTACCGAAAATCACATTAATCTCATTACAACATAATACGCATGAATCCGTCCCCAAATGCACAAAATTTTGCGTTTTCGGCGAGTTATCAGCGTTTTTCTGAGTCTCGTTGAGAAATTTTTGACTCTGTTAATCTGCTCAAAAGCAAGATTTTGCTTGAAAAATGCATTATGTGGCAGAATCTAGCACCAAATACATCATATTTCGTGTTTTTAGAGTGCTATTTGCAGTATTACAAACTTTGGAATAAGTCAAAATCACGCTTTTCCGGGCAGATTTTCACAATCAAAAAGTTCATTCGCCTATTTAGGACCTCATAATATGTATGAATCTATCGACAAAAACATCATATTTTGTGTTTTCAGAGCGCTATCTGCAGTTATATGAAGTTTGGAATAAGTCAAAATTACCACGTTCTGAGCAGTTTCAAAGTATCGCTGATCACATGAATCTATCCAATACAACATGATACGCATGGATCCGTCCTTAAATGCACAAAATTTTGCGTTTCCAGCGAGTTATCAGCGTTTTTTCTGAGTCTCGTTGAGAAATTTTTGATTCTGTAAATCTGTTGAGAAGCAAGATCTTGCTTCAAAAGTGCGTATTATGACAGAATCTAGCACCAAATACATCATATTTCGTGTTTTTAGAGTGCTATTTGCAGTTTTACAAACTCTGGAATAAGTCGAAGACACGCTTTCCCGCGCAGACTTTTACAATCGAAAAATTCATATTCCTATTCAGGACCTCATAATATGTATGAATCTATCGGCAAAAACGTCATATTTTGTGTTTTCAGAGCGCTATCTGCAGTTATATGAAGTTTAAAATAAGTCAAAATTACCACATTCTGAGCAGTTTCAAAGTATCGCAAATCACATAAATCTATCCAATAAAACATAAAACGCATGAATATGTCCTCAAATGCACAAAATTCTGCGTTGCCAGCAAGTTATCAGCGTTTTTTCTGAGTCTCGTTGAGAAATTTTGGATCCGTAACTCTGCTTAGAAGTAGGATTTTGCTTCGAAAGTGCGTTATATGGCAGAATCTAGCACCAAATACATCATATTTTGTGTTTTTAGAGTGCTATTTGCAGTTTTACAAACTTTGGAATAGGTCGAAATCACGCTTTTCTGCGCAGATTCTTACAATCAAAGAGTTCATATTCCTATTCAGGACCTCATAATATGTATGAATCCATCGACAAAAACATCATACTTGGTGTTTTCAGAGCGCTATCTGCGGTTATATGAAGTTTGAAATAAGTCAAATTTACCACATTCTAAGCAGTTTCGAAGTTTCGACAATCACATAAATCTATCCAAAAAAACATAATACGCATGACGCCGTCCTCAAATGCACAAAATTTTGCGTATCCAGCGAGTTATCAGCGGTTTTTCTGAGTCTCGTTGAGAAGTTTTTGACTCTCTTAATCTGCTCAGAAGCAAGATTTTGCTTCAAAAGTGCATTATATGGCAGATTCTAGTACCAAATACATCATATTTCGTGTTTTTAGAGTGCTATCTGCAGTTCTACAAACTTTGGAATAAGTCGAAATCACGCTTCTCTTGCGCAGATTTTCACAATCAAAAAGTTCATACTACTATTCAGGACCTCATAGTATGTATGAATCTATCGACAAAAACATCATATTCCGTGTTTTCAGAGCGCTATCTGCAGTTATATGAAGTTTGAAATAAGTCAAAATTACCACATTCCGAGCAGTTTCAAAGTATAGCAAATCACATAGATCTATCCAATACAACATGATACGCATGACGCCGTCCTCAAATGCATAAAATTTTGCCAAGTTATCAGCGTTTTCTCTGAGTCTCGTTGAGAAATTTTTGACTCTGTAAATATGCTCAGAAACAACATTTTGCTTCAAAAGTGCGTTATACGGCAGAATCTAGCACCAAATACCTCATATTTCGTGTTTTTAGAGTGCCATTTGCAGTTTTACAAACTTTGGAGTAAGTCGAAATCACGCTTTTCCGCGCAGATTTTCACAATCAGAAGGTTCATTTTACAATTCACGAACTTATAATAGGTATGAATCTATCGACAAAATCATCATATTTTGTGTTTTCAGAGCGCTATCTGCAGTTATATGAAGTTTGAAATAAGTCAAAATTACCACATTCTGAGCAGTTCCAAAGTATCGCAGATCACATGAATCTATCCAATACAACACAATACGCATGAATCCGTCCTCAAATGCACAAAATTTTGCATTTCCAGCGAGTTATCAGCGTTTTTTCTGAGTCTCGTTGACGAATTTTTGACTCTGTAAATCTGCTCAGAAGCAAGATTTTGCTTCAAAAATGCGTTATATGGCAGAATCTGGAACCAAATACATCATATTTCGTGTTTTTAGAGTGCTACTTGCAGTTTTACAAACTTTGGAATAAGTCGAAATCACGCTTTACTGCGCAGATTCTCACAATCAAAAAGTTCATATTCCTATTCAGGACCTTATAATATGTATGAATCTATCGACAAAAACATCATATTCCGTGTTCTCAGAGCGATATCTGCAGTTATATGAACTTTGAAATAAGTCAAAATTACCACATTCTTAGCAGTCTCAAAGTATCGCACATCACATGAATCTATCCAATACAACAGAATACGCATGAATCCGTCCTCAAATGCACAAAATTTTGCGTTTCCAGCGAGTTATCAGTGTTTTTTTTGAGTCTCGTTGAGAGATTCTTGACTCTGTAAATCTGCTCAGAAGCAAAATTTTGCTTCAAAAGTGCGTTATACGGCAGAATCCAGCCCCGAAAACATCATATTTCGTGTTTTCAGAGTGCTCTCTGCAGTTTTACAAACTTTGGAATAAGTCGAAATCACACTCTTCCGCGCAGATTTTCACAATCGAAAAGTTCATATTCCTATTCAAGACCCTATAATATGTATGAATCTATCGACAAAAACATCATATTTAGTGTTTTCAGAGCGCTATCTGCAGTTATATGAAGTTTGAAATAAGTCAAAATTACCACATTCTGAGCAGTTTCAAAGTATCGCAAATCACATAAATCTATCCAATACAGCATAATACGCATGAATCCGTCCTCAAATGCACAAGATTTTGCGTTTCCAGCAAGGTATCAGCGTTTCTTCTGAGTCTTGTAGAGAAATTTTTGACTCTGTAAATCTGCTGAGAAGTAAGATTTTGCTTTAAAAGTGCATTATATGGAAGAACCTAGCACCAAATACATCATATTTCGTGTTTTTAGAGTGCTATTTGCAGTTTTACAAACTTTGGAATAAGTCAAAATCACGCTTTTCCGCGCAGATTTTCTCAATCAAAAAGTTCATATTCCTATTCATGACCTCATATTATATATGAATCTATCGACAAAAACATCTTTTTCCGTGTTTTCAGAGCGCTATCTGCAGTTATATGAAGTTTGAAATAAGTCAAAATTACCACATTCTGAGCAGATTGAAAGTATCGCAAATCACATAAATCTATCCAATACAACATAATACGCATAAATCCGTCCTCAATTGCACAAACTTTTGGGTTTCTAGTGAGTTATCAGCGTTTTATCTGAGTCTCGTTGAGGAATTCTTGACTCTGTAAATCTGCTAAGAAGCAAGATTCTGCTTTAAATGTGCGTTATATGGCAGAATCTAGCACCAAATACATCATATTTCGTGTTTTTAGAGTGCTATTTGCAGTTTTACAAACTCTAGAATAGGTCAGAATCACGCTTTTTCCTGCAGATTTTCACAATCAAAAAGTTCATATTCCTATTCAGAACCTCATAATATGTATGAATCTTTCGTCAAAAACATCATATTTCGTGTTTTTAGAGCGCTATTTGCAGTACTATGAAGTTTGAAATAAGTCAAAATCACCACATTCTGAATAGTTTCAAAGTATTGCAAATCACATAAATGTATCCACTACAACATAATACGCATGAATCCGTCCTCAAATGCACAAAATTTTGCGTTTCCAGCGAGATATCAGCGTTTTTTCTGAGTCTCGTTGAGAAATTTTTGACTCTGTGAATCTGCC
The DNA here is from genome assembly GCA_963989225.1 of Dromius quadrimaculatus. NCBI lineage: Eukaryota > Metazoa > Arthropoda > Insecta > Coleoptera > Carabidae > Dromius > Dromius quadrimaculatus. The sequence goes on from OZ022327.1 coordinate 33,260,968, forward strand.
CAGAAGCAAGATTTTGCTTCAAAAGTGCGTTATATGGCAGAATCTAGCACCAAATACATCATATTTTGTGTTTTTAGAGTGCTATTTGCAGTTTTACAAACTCTAGAATAAGTCGAAATCACGCTTTTCCCCGCAGATTTTCACAATCAAAAAGTTCATATTCCTATTCAGAGCCTTATAATATGTATGAATCTATCGTCAAAAACATCATATTTCGTGTTTTCAGAGCGCTATCTGCAGTTATATGGAGTTTGAAATAATACAAAATCCCCACATTCTGACCAGTTTCAAAGTATAGCAAATCACATAGATCTATCCACTACAACATAATACGCAAGAATCCGTCCTCAAATGCACTAAATTTTGCGTTTTCAGCGAGTTATCAGCGTTTTTTCTGAGTCTCGTTGAGTAATTTTTGACTCTGTAAATCTGCTCAGAAGCAAGATTTTGCATCAAGAGTGCGTTATATGGCAGAATCTAGCACCAAATACATCATATTTCGTGTTTTTGGAGTGCTATTTGCAGTTTTACAAACTTTAGAATAAGTCGGAATTACGCTTTTCCCCGCAGATTTTCACAATCAAAAAGTTCATATTCCTATTCAGAACCTCATAATATGTATGAATCTATCGACAAAAACATCATATTTCGTGTTTTCAGAGCGCTATCTGCAGTTATATGAAGTTTGAAATAAGTCAAAATCACCGCATTCTGAGCAGTTTCAAAGTATCGCAAATCACATGAATCTATCCAATACAACATAATACGCATGAATCCGTCCTCAAATGCACAAAATTTGGCGTTCCCAGCGAGTTATCAGCGTTTTTTCTGAGTCTCGTTGAGAAATTTTTGACTCTGTAAATCTGCTCAGAAGCAAGATTTTGCTTCAAAAGTGCGTTATATGGCAGAATCTAGCATCAAATACATCATATTTCGTGTTTTCAGAGTGCTATTTGCAGTTTTACAAACTTTGGAAAAAATCGAAATCACGCTTTTCCGCGCAGATTCTCACAATCAAAAAGTTCATATTCCTATTCAGGACCTCATAATACGTATGAATCTATCGACAAAAACAACATATTCCGTGTTTTCAGAGCGCTATCTGCAGTTATATGAAGTTTGGAATAAGTCAAAATTACCACATTCTGAGCAGTTTCAAAGTATCGCAAATCACATGAATCTATCCAATACAACATAATTCGCATGAATCCGTCCCGAAATGCACAAAATTTTGCGTTTCCAGGGAGGGACCAGCGTTTTTTCTGAGTCTCGTTGAGAACTTTTTGACTCTGTAAATCTGCTCAGAAGCAAGATTCTGCTTCAAAAGTGCGTCATATGACAGAATCTAGCACCAAATACATCATATTTCGTGTTTTTAGAGTGCTATTTGCAGTTTTACAAACTTTGGAATGAGTCAAAATCACGCTTTTCCGCGCAGATTTTCACAATCAAAAAGTTCATATTCCTATTCAGGACCTCATATTATATATGAATCTATCGACAAAAACATCATATTTCGTGTTTTCAGAGCGCTATCTGCTGTTATATGAAGTTTGAAATAAGTCAAAATTACCACATTCTGAGGAGTTTCAAAGTATCGCAAATCACATAAATCTATCCAATACAACATGATACGCATGAATCCGTCCTCAAATGCACAGAATTTTGGGTTTCCACTGAGGTATCAGCGTTTTTTCTGAGTCTCGTTAAGAAATTTTTGACTTTGTAAATCTGCTTAGAAGCAAGATTTTGCTTCAAAAGTGCGTTATATGGCAGAAACTAGCACCAAATACATCATATTTCGTGTTTTTAGAGTGCTATTTGCAGTTTTACGAACTCTAGAATAAGTGGAAATCACGCTTTTTCCCGCAGATTTTTACGATCAAAAAGTTCATATTTCTATTCAGAACCACATAATATGTATGAATCTATCGTCAAAAACATCATATTTCGTGTTTTCAGAGCGCTATCTGCAGTTATATGAAGTTTGAAATAAGTCAAAATCACCACATTCTGAGCAGTTTCAAAGTATCGCAAACCACATAAATCTATCCACTACAACATAATACACATAAATTTGTCCCCAAATGCACAAAATTTTGCGTTTCCAGCGAGTTATCAGCGTTTTTTCTGAGTCTCGTTGAGAACTTTTTGACTCTGTAAATCTGCTCAGAAGCAAGATTCTGCTTCAAAAGTGCGTCATATGACAGAATCTAGCACCAAATACATCATATTTCGTGTTTTTAGAGTGCTATTTGCAGTTTTACAAACTTTGGAATGAGTCGAAATCACGCTTTTCCGCGCGGATTTCCACAATCATAAAGTTCATATTCCTATTCAGGACCTCATATTATATATGAATCTATCGACAAAAACATCATATTTCGTGTTTTCAGAGCGCTATCTGCTGTTATATGAAGTTTGAAATAAGTCAAAATTACCACATTCTGAGCAGTTTCAAAGTATCGCAAATCACATAAATCTATCCAATACAACATAATACGCATGAATACGTCCTCAAATGCACAAAATTTTGCGTTTCCAGCGAGTTATTGGCGTTTTACCTGGGTCTTGTTGAGAAATTTCTGACTCTGTGAATCTGCTCAGAAGCAAGCTTTTCCTCCAAAAGTGCGTTATATGGCTGAATCTAGCACCAAATACATCATATTTCGTGTTTTTGGAGTGCCATTTGCAGTTTTACAAACTTTGGGATAAGTTGGAATCACGCTTTTCCGCGCAGATTCTCACAATCAAAAAGTTCATATTCCTATTCAAGACCTCATAATAGTAGTAAGTGTGAGCGCTTCCCCGGCAGACTTAATTAATTAGATGCGAGGGTAATTAGATTTGAAAGGGTTGATTGATGGGGGCGGCATTTGTGCAAAGGGGATGTGATTAATGGTAGGCAGGTGTTCAACCGAAAAAAGGGGGTGTTTTGATTATAGGTATACTTTGATGATTGCGGCATGTGTAAGGCTAGCAGATGAAAGGGTTTTTATATGTAAGCGGGTCTATTGGAATGCGCGTCACTGAATAGATTTGATTTTTTTGGAGATAGAGCGTCTGGCGCGATTATATAATTAATCGAGATCTCAAACAAAATGAATCGTTGGTGGATATTCGAAAGGGGTGAAGCAGGTGCAAGTATTTTGTATCTGTTGGTGGGGGATATAAATATGTTCCGAACGAAGCGTGTTTTTTCACATCCAAAGTAGCTGCAGCAAAACACGTAACAACGTCTGTGCCATCATCGTATTCTGAGGTAAGAAAATATTCGTCTTAGATAATTTTGAATCTCAATATTATTATTTTATGTTTAGAAAAATGGATTTCGACATGCTTTGCGCCATCGGTCAGTTGAAGAACATCAAGCCGAAAATTAGAGCCCAGGAGTTGGAGCTGAATAAAATGTATGAATTACGCGACATTAAAAGTGTGAAAACAAAGTTTGGTAGAAAAATTATTGTGGAGTGTGAAAAATTCATTCTGTACCTGCCAAGTCGATTGGATCCGTTAACAGAGGACCAGATTCAGAACTTACAACAGACTGTTCAGCAATGGAGTATCAAATGCACAGGACTACAAGACATCGGCGCTGGAAACCAAACACCCTTATTAGAGTTTGTTAAAAACAAATAGTTATTCCTGTACATATTGTATCTATCATACTAATCTATAAATAAATTACTGGAAATATACCTATTCTAGTTTATTCGAAAATCTTTCCCCCGACGTCAGTTGCTTTGTAAAGCGTTGTATTTAGTTCACGGTGTGGTGTTGAGAAGTAAAGATGTGTACAAAATTCAAACATCCGTTTTCTGCATTAATTGCAGGCCCTTCAGGTTGTGGAAAGTCATATTACGTCAATAATTTCATTTCAAATATTAATAACATGTGCGATACGCCATTCCGGAAGATTTCTTGGCATTATGGCACCTGGCAAGATCTTTATAACAAAATTCAGGGAGTTAGTTTTGTTGAAGGACTACCTGATGTGGAAAATTTAGATGGAAAAGATCCTCAGTTGATAATTATCGACGATCTTATGAGAGAGGCTGATGAGCGCGTTGTAGATATTTTTACTAAATGGTCTCACCATAAGAATTTATCCGTATTTTTCCTAACTCAAAATTTGTTCCATCAAGGGCGCGGACAGAGAGACATATCCTTGAATGCAAATTACATAATCTATTTCAAAAATCCTCGCGACAGAGCTCAGATCTCGCATCTCTCGAGGCAAATCTGCCCGGAAAATACAAAATTTATTCAAGAAGCATATGAAGACGCTACATTCGAACCCCATGGCTACATAATTTTTGACTTAAAACAGAATACACCTGATTGGCTGCGCTTTCGCACATGTCGCGACGGGTTGACTTTTGTTTATTTACCTAAGAAAAAGTATAAATACTGTAGTAAAAGCATTCCCGAAGTCATATCGTAAAAATGAGTTCAACTATCGGCAACAATGCAGAATTATTAAGAGCCTTACATAAACTGAAACCAAAATATAGGTTAGCTATTTTGAAGAATGCAGATCCCGAATCAGTCAAATGTATCTGCGAGTGCGTATATAATATTTTACACGGTAACGTGCCTCTCAGTAGCAAGCAGCGTACAGCTCTTGGGCGACATAGAAAGGTATTAGGAAATCTTATTAAGCGCGGCGACACTTGGCAGAAAAAGAAGCGCGTTTTAGTTCAATCTGGTGGTGCTTTCTTACCTTTACTGCTGGCCCCTTTATTAAGTGGAGTACTAGGCTCTCTATTTAGAAGCTAAGAATGGAGCATACTAAAAAGATGGTGTTAATATCACCAGAAAATCTGAGTCGACTGCGACAAAGCAATTCTCATGAAGATAATGTAACTACACAGCTCGATGAAGATATGAAAAAAATCATAAGTTCAAAATTAACTGAATCTGAGAAATGGGCCTTGTATCAGGAAACCCTACAAAGATATCTTTATTTTCAAAAAAGGAACAGAGAGCCTATTCAACTCCCTATAGAATCACAAGAAAATAGAGAACCGTCCGAGAGCAGCCCCACGATGGTGGACGAGGTTGACAATATCGTGAGAGTTCTGCCTAAAACACATCAAGATAAAGCTCGTATACTAGTGGATTTGCTGAAGAGTGATAAAACAATCACATGGGATGCTAAAGGCTTAGTATCTATAAATGATAAGCAAATACCAAATTCGAATATATCAGATCTTATTGCCGATGCTGTCAGACATAGAAAATACAGTAATCCAACGGGGTGGGAGCATTTTATCAAAGCGTTAAAAACAGTCAATATACCTTTAGAATTGATAAATAGTCCGCGACGGCGGAAATTTTTCCTTTCTCAACCTTACGCAGACACTCCACCAAAAAAAGAAAGACAATTGAGCGAAATCTCACAGCCGTTCATCAGAAAAACTCCTAAAAATAAGAGACAACTAGATTTCAGTACGGAGAACGATTCGGATAACGAGGAAGAGGGGCTTCCAAAAGTCAAAAAAATTCATTGGAAACGATTTACATTATAAAGACAGAGAGAGAGGGAGAGAAAGAGATGGAAGAAAAATTAACTAAGATCTACTTTGATGCTTCACACCCAGCGGGTTTTTCGGGTGTTGATAAAGTAAGCAAAGCTGTGCAAGGTCTGTATAATAAGAAGGAAGTACGTAACTGGCTGAGCTCGCAAGATACATACACACTACATAAGCCAGCAAGAAAACGTTTCCCTAGAAACAAGTACAGAGTTTCTAATATAAATGACCTTTTCCAAGCCGATCTGAATGATATGAGATCCCTTTGTCGTTATAATGATAGCTACAAATATATTTTGACAGTTATCGACGTGTTTAGCAGGTACGCTTGGGCGGTGCCTCTCCGAGACAAAAAACCTTTGTCGGTCATCGCAGCGCTTAGAATTGTATTCAAGGATAGCACCCCAATTCATTTACAAACGGACAAAGGCGGGGAATTTCTTAACCGACCTGTTACCGCATTCTTGAAACAAAATGAGGTCAAACATTATGTGACACAAAATCCTGACATAAAAGCCAGCCTCGTTGAAAGACTCAATAGAACTCTGAAAAATAAAATGTATAAATATTTCACTTATAAAAACACATACAGATATATTGATGTACTTCAAGATCTCGTTGCTAGCTATAACAAAGCAAGACATCGTGTGATAAAATTAGCGCCTCGTGATGTGAATGACAAAAATGTGCTGCAGGTATGGAGGAATCAGTACGAAACTGCGGCAAACTCAAGATACAGACAGCCAAAATATGCAATAAACGATTTGGTACGGATTTCAAAGTACAAACATATATTTGCTAAGGGATATGAAGCTAGCTGGAGCGAGGAAATGTTTAGAATTCATGCTATTGCAAAACGAAAGATTGTTGTTTATAGATTGAAAGATTTGAATGGCGAGATGATTGAAGGAACATTCTACGAGCACGAACTGCAAAAAGTGAATGCTACCCCCGATAAGACATATAAAATTGATAAAATTCTAGCTGAAAGAGGAAGAGGAAGCAGACGGGAGTTGCTGGTCCGCTGGGTAGGTTATAACGACAAATTTAACTCCTGGATCAAAGCAAACGAAGTGAAATCAATAGAATAATGATAAATGAAAGAGAATTTTTTATTACATTACCAAGTAATAGCTCCATGGAGTACTTTGTTAATAATAAGACGTCTAATTTTTCTACTCAACTCCCTCAAAATGTTAAATTGGAGGGTACGTGGCAAGTTGCGCTAACTGAAATAATTTTTCCATGTACTTTCTACAATGTTAACGATCAAGAGAATGAAGTGAATATCGTAACAAATAGAGTGCAAACCACAAAAAAAAACAGACATACTACCATACAACATCAACGGGGAAAGATTCCAACTAAAAATTATGAAAATGTTGATCAAATTTTACATGAGATGAATAATGACTCTATAATCAATAAATATACAGCTTTTACGTTCAATAAGGAAAAAAAGCGCGTAGAAGTGAAAATTAAAGATACCAGCGTCTCATCTTTGAAACTGTCTCCGAAATTGGCGCTCCAGCTAGGATTCAACCCCTTTAATGATTTATACAGTGACAGAGTAGCGATTAACCTTCCGAATCTGCTGCTGGGCATACCTACTCAACTATATATCTATTGTGATATTATCGAACCACAAGTGATTGGAGATGTCTTTACACAATTATTAAGAATAGTCCCGATAAACACCGAGAAATATGTTTTTGGATCCAGTCAGATGATTTCATTCCACCAACCACATTTTATCCCAGTTTTGAGAAAAGAGTTTACAAATATAGAAATTGATATAAGGGACAGCAGTGGATTTACGGCTCCATTCTTATTCGGCGTTTTATGTGTTAAACTTCACTTTAAACGGCTCGCATGATGAAGGCTTGTCCCTACCAGCAATATTATAACCTGCAAGCAGGCAGTGGTATCGGTGTTGTATATAGGGGGAGTCAATTTCAGAGGGGCCACGGGATCGGGAGTTTTTTCAGCGGCCTGTTTCGAAATATTATGCCGTTGATTAGACGGGGTGTTGGAGCAGTTGGTAAACAAGCACTTAACACAGGAATGCAATTTCTCGGTGATTTGAGTGAAAATCAACCTGTAAGGGAATCATTTCAACGGCGTGTAGTGGAGGCTGGAGAAAATCTGAAGCGAAAAGCCGAATCAAAAGTGGATCAATTGATAAATGGCGGCGGTTATAAAAAGAAACGTTTGGTATCTAAAACTACTCATTTGAAAGCGTCACCTGGTAGAGTGAACAAGAGGCAGAGGACTAGACGCTTGAAACAGTCAGATATTTTTGGTTGAAATGGCGTTCCTTCACTCTCAGTCGTGTGAATGCGTTAAAACAGAATTAGACTTATTCGCTTTACCTCCAACCCAAACAAGTATTGAGAACGGACAATGGATCAATTACAAGCCTCTATCATCAATCACTGAAGATGGTCCCATTGAATTTGTGGTTCCAGGAAATGGTGAAGAGTACATAGACTTATCTCAAACTATGTTATATATAAATGCAAAAATTATAAAATCTGACGGCACACAGCTAACCGATACGGATAATGTAGCCCCCATTAATAACTGGCTGCACTCACTATTCAGTCAAGTGGATGTATGCTTGAATCAAAAACTAGTATCGCCACCCAATAATACTTATGCTTATCGAGCTTATCTGGAAACATTACTGAATTACGGAAGTGATGCGAAAAAATCGCATCTCACCTCGTCGTTGTGGTATTCTGATGACGCTGGAAAAATGAACAATACAGATGTGGGAGGGAATTCAGGATACAACAAACGCCAGAAATATACTGCCCGGAGTCAAAATATTGATATGATAGGGCATTTACATGTGGATTTATTCAATCAAGAGAAATTCCTTCTAAATGGGGTGGAAATTCGTCTTCGTATGGTACGTTCTCGTGATAGTTCCAATCTTCTCTCAACCGCAAACACTTATAAAGTTCAAATAACTGAGGCCACCCTATATGTGCGTCGGGTAAAATTGAATCCTAGCATTCTGCTTGCCCATAGTAAGGCCTTGGAAATAAGTACTGCTAAATATCCAATAACACGCTCAGAAGTAAAAGCGATCACCATTCCTTCAGGGGTACAAGGAAAATCATTGGATAATATATTTTTGGGTCAGCTTCCAAAACGCTGTATCATAGGATTTGTATCAAATCAAGCCTTTAATGGAGATTATACAAAGAATCCCTTCAATTTTGAGCATTTCAAAATAAATTATTTGTCTTTATTTGTGAATGGACAACAAATACCCACAAAACCCCTGCAGCCATCCTTCACTGACAAGAAGACCTATACACAGATGTTCAATACGCTGTTCTTAGGGACAGGTATAAATTTCGGTAACACAGGTAACGAAATAAGCAGGGACGATTATTCAGGAGGCTACTGTCTATCAGCGTTCGACTTGACACCCGATTTAGCGGCAAATTCAATGCTCTCCTGGAATTTAACACGCCACGGTTCATTAAGAATTGAAGTAGGATTTGAAACAGCTCTCGTGCAAACATTAAATTGTGTTATTTACGCTGAATTTGATAATATCATTGAAATAGATAAGAATAGAAATGTAATTGTAGACTATGGTAGTTAAGTATATATCTAGCTTTATGTATTGATGAAATAAATAAACTATCTTGTGAATTGATTATTTTTAATTTAAATCTTGAATAAATACCTGACCCTGAAGACACGACATAAATATATTATAAGAAAGGAGTAACTTCTAAATTCATCAGTACTTTGCGAGCATTTGCTATGACAAGTTATATAATTGATGTCCAGGGTTTTTATGGAAATGCAGCGGAATATATCATCAAGGAACTTGCTGTTATTTCTTTAGATAGGTTATATTCGCAGCATTATGTATTCAAAGCACCAGTCCATCTGAGAGAATTGAGTGAGAAATTCCAAAAGCAGACTCATTGGTTGAGAAATGATCTTCATGGCTTCGCATGCGTGGATGGTTATACAGAATATGATCAAATATTCGGCATATTGAAGAACATTTTTGAGACCGCTGATAGAATTTATATTAAAGGAGGTGATAAAAAGAGCTTCATCGAGAGAGTCTTGGGTCGAGACGATCTAATTGACCTATCAGAGTTGGGGTGTCCTTCTTTAAAAGTGTTATCTAAAGATTACAACGTCCCCAGCTGCATGATACCACAATCGCACGAAGGGAAAGTGTGTGCCGTGAGGAATGTGAATCTTCTCAAACAGTGGCTAGCTCAAAATAACCATAATGAACGCCGCTCAAATAGAAGCCGTATTTCACGAATATTTTCGAAATTTGGCCTACTATGGAGTTTATGCTTCAAATAGACTGCCGCAACGAGTAAACTATCCATGCACGATAATTGCAAATACCGATCCCGACACCAAACCCGGGGCTCACTGGATTGGGATATTTATTGATCGCAAAGGCCACGGAACTTATTTCGATCCATACGGAAGACGGCCACTCGTTAAAAGTCATGAGAACTTTTTGAATCGAAATACCCGAACATGGACATACAACAGTACTATTTTGCAAGATTACGCTACAGACGTTTGTGGAAACTATTGTTTGTTGTATCTAATATTTAGAATAAATAACTATAATCATGATGACTTTATTGGATTATTCAGTAAGTCTGATCCCTATGAAAATGATGTACTGATAAAATTTATGTTTGATTACTATTTCACGAAATATGTTTAATATGTAGGAGGTGAGACTAGAGGCACTAGTAAACAATAATAAAATCATAATTAAGAATTGAATATCTTTATTATCAAATATCATCGTAGCTTATTCTAACCTTGATCTTTTCAGACCGTACGAATATGATTTCGAATAATCAACTAATCTACGCTTCATAGCATTAATTCTAAATAATTTATTCTCTTTTTTCGTTACAACACTATGGTCTAGAGTACTTCTTATATTATAACTACTCAACACAACATCCGTATCACGGTTACCTAAGATTAATTCCTTCATACAGCTAAAATTTATTTTTTTCGAATTTCTATAGGTCAACGTGAAACCTTTGACCTTACAAATCTCTTGATAAGTATCCTGCACTGGTGAATACGTTTTAAAAGCATAATTTTTTGGACCCCCGCATACGAATTCGGTAATGTAGGTTCCCGAACCCAAAGAAGCTAATTCATTCGTGAGATCACCCATGAAATCACCTGTTTGTGGCTCGTATTGTCCAGGTAGATGCGAGTATATGATTGAATCAGTGTCATAATATAAAACTCTATCGCCCAAGGCGTCCAGGTGGCGGTAAAGATCAAGTCGGGCGAGCGCTGTTGTATAAGCGGCAATAACGACATTCACTGTGGGAAGAGGCTCCACTGACTCGTCACGATACTGCCAATTAACGTACATCAACTGTTGTCCAGCGGGGATTATTTTATTTACAATAATGGCCGGATTAGCCAGTAGTTCATAAAGCTCAGCAGGGGCTGCAACTGTTGTAGTGCGCGGTCTATTTTCAGCCTGGGCAAATTTACCTGTAAGCATTATATCATTTGTTAGTTCCAAGCACGATAAAAAATATGTTGCATAACTAACTCACCCCATAAAGAGTTCAGACAAATTTTTGCGACAGCACGCCTACCCGAATTCTTTGTAATTGAATCTGCATCCAACTGGATCCCTTCTTTCTCTAGAAACATCCTGATATACGCATCTTTTGACTCATCAGAGGTACATTCTTCTGGATAGCCAGATGACTCCTGTTTTATCTTCAAGAAAGTGTCTATATATCCCGCAAATATACCGCCCGTTTTGACGTTTTGTTGTATTCCGTAGTCTTGTATTGCCATACTTCATGAACTTCCAGTATTTTATAACCATGACGTACAGCCGCCTGCACTTCAACCGACACCCATGTGCCAACAAATTGCCTCTCACTATCAGAGTGTGTACAGTCTTGTGTTTCTAACGTATCGCAACATTTTCTACATAGGACGAACATGAGTTTACCATGAGCTTTTCGTGGTAATAACGGGTGATAAAGGTCGCCAGGCGGGAGTACAGTACACTTTATCAAACCTTCCACACGATCTATATTATTATTTGGACAAATTGTAGCGCATTCTGCGCCGACAAAAATTTCAGGATGTCCAATTGGGTATTTTCCATATTTACAGATGTAAGGGTAGAGAGAGCATACGTCGACATATTTTATTTTCTCAGGATCATCTGCTTTTTTATATAGAACAGTATTTCCGGTTCTTCCGCCATAAAGAGCGTCTCGGGGTTTCAAAGGTGTGTTATTTAGAAGCTGATGATTCTGCAACACTGTTTCCAATTCTTTATGCTGCTGCAGATAATTTCTGAATCTGCATTCCCATATACTTATCAAATTGTAGCCTAATTTTTTTATTTTCTCTGATTTATCAAGAGTACGCTGGTATCTAAATTCCATAGTTTCTTTTGTCGAAGTGTAAATTTGTTTATTCCTAAAGGTTTTATAGCATGATGGGCACCCGTGCCAGAAGCAACCCCAAAATTCGAATACTAACTTATCGGGCGCGTAAAATCCGTCAACTTTCAAATTGTTCGCGAGAACGATTTCACCGCCACGCGCTGCATGTTCAATACGAATGCTTCGTTGATCCTCTTGTAATAGCAGCCATTGTAACGCTATCTTGGACTGGTTTTCTTTCAGTCTATATCCTTTAATAGGTATGAGCCCGATTGTGTTTTCTTCCAAAAATAAACGCCGGAACGCTTTGTTGCATGCTGATGCAATAGTAACGGCTTCTGAAAATGGGCAAACACGACAATCATTTATAAAAGTTTGTCGAAATTTGGTACAAGACCGACGTAAAATATCTACATCCGATATACAGTATTCTCTAATCTCTCTTTGTAAATCAAACATTACACCCTTTTCAATTTGCTGCTTATACCAAGCCAGAAATTTTTGTCTTTCTAAAGTTTTCATACTGTCCGCGCCATAATATTCAATGGATGGCAGAGGTCCAAAATATTCAGCATTCTCTGAAGTATTAAACAGATGCGGAAAATACCCTTTTTTTACAGTACCTGCCAGACCCATGGCTTCAGGTAAAGACGCTAAAGGCATACCCATGTAATTCAAGGAATCTATGAATCTTATTTTGCTATTGATCTCGATTAATAAAATTTTGTTACCGTTCAAAATTATATTTGGTTTTAGGTTCATTTTCTCTACAAGATATTTCAATACGAACTGAGCGTCAAATGACTTAGCATTATGTGCAATACATGTTACAGAAGAAAATGATATTCGCGGAGCTAAAGCATACAAGAGAAAATTTTCAATTGGGTTTTTTTTGAATACCTGTTGTCGAACACCGCACGAGGAGCAGAAAGATCTTAAATCATCTATATTACAGCATGCATTGCACGATTGTTGAATTACGCATAAGTCAACTTCATGTAATCTATGTTTGTCAAGAAAATTTTCTTGTCGTGTCTCTAGATCGTAATAAATAAATAAAGTATTGTCTTTCAATTTATTTTTATCCGGTTTCATGAAGCATTTATGGTTGGGTTTCCTATAACAATCACAGATTTTGCAAAAAATTTCACCACAAATATGATTCTTATTTTTTTGACAGTTATAAGTTTTTAAACACTGTTTACATGTTTTCAGCAGACCACAAACATTCTTTCTTTTGTGATTATCATAACAAATCTGTCCTCGAAAATTTCTGTTACAGTCCGGGCATTTTTTCAATTGCAGTGTACAAACACACGCTGGAGATTCTTTACAAAAAATGCAGATATTTTGACAAGTGTGTGCTAATAGCCTGTTGTACCCTGTATGACAAGGTTTGCAAAAATACTTGCATGTAAAGGCAGCTGTTAAACTCTTTATGACCGAATAATGATTCTGATAATGTAAAAGGTTCAGTCGTGGTAAGTCTCCATCGGGTGCTCCTTCGAAAATTAGGTCACCGCGCTTATTATACGCGTATACACATATGTTGTACTGCTTATAAAAATTTTGAAATTCCTTCAATTCAGGTATACCGGCTCCGCCCGCATCTATTTTAATACCGGTATCGCATAATAACTTGTTTACGCGTGTCTGTTGATCAATGTGGCCGTCTTTTCTGATATTCTCAAAAATTTCATCTTTCGTAACGAATGCTTCAGCGACAACTAAAGCTCTAGGTAGGCAAAGATTATCGACGTTGTTAATTTCTATGATACCGTGTTTCCTGCGACATAATTCCGCGTAGCTAAGCCCGTGACCGTTTAGATGTCTTCCGTTTCCTACTGGCATGGCTATGTGTGTCATCTCCATTGTGAATGCTCCGTCGGAAAACAACTCAGCGTTGCTTTGAAGAATTTTTTCGATCGCATCCCATATGACGTCGACGTGAATTTGGTCGCGTCTTCGGAACGACATCCAGGCTGGCCCGTGCTCCATGTGAGGGGTGTAGAATGTGAACCCGACAAAATCTGCAGGATTCATGTCGTTCAACATATCGGTCAATACCTGAGAAATTTTAACATTAAATATATCAGCATAATTACAACCATGAGAATATTCGTACTTGTTCAATGCTTCCATAGAACCATTTGATAGGATTTTCTCCAGGAGGCGGGTCCGTCAGGTGGAAGACCGTTCGAAATCCACGCATCGCGAATCTTTTCACGTGATACTCTCTATTTTCTATGATTTCATAACGTTTAATAGCCCCTAGGCCGTCCTGAATGTCTGAACTAGGAATCACTGACACTTCACTTTCACTCACAATTGAATTCACATCTTCTTCGGTAAGAGCTGAATCGATAATATTTTCACATAGCTCGAAAAAAGAATCAAAATTCTGCTGTGGACACGTTTCAGATGATCTAGTGGCATCTGTCTCTGTTTCGTTGTTTTCACCGATATTATGACAGATTAAGTCTTCATGATTGGTATTTTCTGTTGACTCGTCATTCATAAGAGCTGAATCGATGAGCTTCTCACAAATCTCGAAGAAAGAATCAAAATTTTGTTGATAGCTCATTTTAACTCTGACTGTAAACTAGGTTGCTACACACTGAAGCAAATTCGAGACGCTCTCACCCTTTTATGAACAGGTTTTTCTACCAGCCACAATCGCTGGCGGTCTGAGAAAATAGCTAGCTTTGTTCTGAATTTGATTTTCTAAAGACCTATGAAAATCTAAAGTTATTGGAGGATCGGTGTGTCACTTCGTGACTAAAAAAGTGATAGTTATTACGTATTCCTTCATGAAACAGTTTTAAAGAATTAGAATTTTCAGTTCTTATATCTAATTAGAAATTGTTTACTCAATTAGAAATTTTCATATCAATAAATATATTTTACATTTATTTCCTGAATTCAATTTTATATTCGCTTCATATGAATAAAATACATCAGTACCGTATTTGATATTATTTATTTTTGTGTTTGATTTTAGATTGAATCAGGAAAGTTCTTAATTGAAAAAAGTTCACATTATATTTTTCTATATCAAATTAGAGATTTAATACTTCATCAGAAAATTTTCATATCAATGAAAAGGTTGAAAATAATATTTCACGTTTATTTTCAGAGTTTTATATTTGCTCAGGAAGGTTTTCATATGAATAAGAATACAACAACAATACCGTATTTCACATTATTTATTTTGTATTTGATTTTATTTTGAATAAAGGAAGCTTTTGGATGAAAGCAGGCTCACATTTTATTTTACAAATATTTTTCTGTTATAAAAGTATACACATAATGTTCAAAATCAAGAAATGCACAACATTTCATTTTACATATATTTTTCTCTCATAAGAGTATGAACATAATCTAAGTCTTTTCTCATTCTATTATTGTGATAAATATACATGTCTACAAAAACGTCTCTTAAATAAATGTTTCCGGTAATGAAATATTTGAATAAACTCAAATTCATTGGTAAATTATATCTCAACTTATTGACTACAGTATATTTCAGATTGTTTTTATACTGTTCGTAAATATCATCATATAATTTATTGTAATGTCTCAAATCCACGAATATGCTCTTACCTAAGCAGATAAGAGTTTCAATATTCAAATTATTCAGTGCCAGAAACACGCTTCCCGAACTACACTGTAACTGCTCTTTTGGTAATAAATTCAGATCTATTCCATTGATTTTATATTTATAGTTGATTTCTGATTCACTACACTTCTTCTTTAGCACAAGTATTTTTATAAGCTCGTAGAACTCTGTGAAGTCCGGTATATCTAAGTATAGTTTCTGGCGCGCACTTCCAAACAGGCGGACGGTCACTTTCAAGTAATTATTAGCATTTAGTCCAATAGCTATGTAACGGTTACATGTCATATCCAGGGGAACAATTTTACACACCAGCAAACGATCCCAATTGTCTCGATAGTCCCGGTTATTGGGAAGTTTGAACCGTATGCTCTCTACCGATCCCAATAAGATGTCAAGATGATTGTTCACATGGAGTTCGTCCTCATTGAATATCCTCTCTGCTTCTTGGTGGTTCGCCGAGGGCACTTCCATATCTTCGGACCAGCGTTGGCCACACTCATCGAAACTTTCTTCTTCTGCAGGTTTTTGATAACATGGCAGCAGACTGCTTTCGGAATCGCTGTCATAAATTGATATAGCAGGCGATGTAGCCCGCTGCACAGCTTCGTCCTGGAGCGATCTTGTAGTTGTTGATGACGTTTGCGACGAAGTCGAATTCTCCGGTGATGACAAGAGAGGCATTGATGGCCTATAAAAATTTATTAAACAATAATAAATTGATTATATTAGCATTCAAACCAAAGACTTACCGTTTCTCTCGTGGGAAGCTATCTTCAAAATTCATTCTGGAGTCTTGAGCAACAGGCTATACGAAACAGACTGGTACTTCACCCACCCCTACCGAACGCTTTTATATTCGGCCCCATAGAATGACGTCACGCATCACATGATCGCTTGCTGAAAGGCGTCCAGCCTGCGATGATCTGTTTTTACCCGGAGCTCTCAACTAAATTCTTTTATATATATATATATATATATATATATATATATATATATATATATATATATATATATATATATATATATATATATATATATATATATATATATATATATATATATATATATATATATATATATATATATTCATTTACTTATTTCAAACTGTTTCGAGATGGATAAATGACTCTCTAACGTAATATCATGGAGATAGGACATCCTTTAAATGAAAGTGAACAAGTTGTTTATATTTTTTATTTGTATTCTAATTACATTTAAAACTAATATTAACTAAACAACTAATATATGCTAAACAAATATAAAATGAAAATTAAAATTAACTTAACTACAAAAATAATTGAATTTAAACTAAAACTACGTTCGACGCCTCTTCACAGACCCCTCTTGTTTTTGGGCTGCGTCTAAAGTCACACAAAATAATATAAAAACCACAAACATGTATTATTGAATAATGTTACCTTGTTCATCTTTTTTAACGCGCTCCCATTCCAGTTTCTTCTCCGCCAGCAGCCTCTGGAGCCGTACCGACGACTCGTAATTAAAATCGTCCCAGTTTTCGGACGCCTGTACTTGGTACGGCTCCATGTTTTGCGGCTGCTGCTGGTGCTGCTGCGGAAGCTCGCGAGCCTCCTCGAAAACCCATTCAAATCTATCGGCCATTTTACTAAAACAGCAACACGCAAACACTTAGAAATTTCGTATCCACAACACAACACATGTTCACACTTGTAAAACTCGCAAACTTACCTTAGTGTTCAACAGGTGAAAATTATAACTGAAGATTTCTATGGGTCGATTCAATTTTTAAAGTAGCATTCGGTGACGTCACAGGGCTCTGGAAGGGATGCAAACTATCCCTCTCCACCCGATAAAAAATATTCCCACCCTATTTGAGGTCCGAAATTTTTCACAAAGATCGTATTGGAGCCTTTGTTTCAATTCAAAAGTTGGAACATGTGTCTTCGAATGAAAAAACGATTTCAAAGTTGAAATTCCGTTCCCACAGAAACCTTAAACTACCTAATAATGGAATTCCAAAAGCCGCCCCAAAGAATCAAATTTTCAATCTAAACACGGGGCAAGGGCTGATTGCTAATCAAGATAGCTCACCATCATCTTCTCACGGTAAACGTAAACATAAATTCAATAAATAGTCGTCGTGTTCTAACGATAATCTGAAATAGCCCTGATTTCTCAGAAGAAACCGCTGCATCCAATCTAAATGCCTTGCCCTTTTGATAATTTATTAAACTGTATAATAACAATTCCCGAAGTTTTAAAATATATGAACGAAGCACCTGCTTGTAAGATTTTAAATAGAAACCATTCATCCCCAAGCTCAGGTAGAGCAGCCCTTGACCAAGGGTTGATTGCTAATCAAGATAGCTCACCATCATCTCCTTCTCACGGTAAACGTGAACATAAATTCAATAAATAGTCGTCGTGTTCTAACGGTAATCTGAAATAGCCCTGATTTCTCAAAACAAATCGCTGCATCCAATCTAAATGCCTTGCCTTTTTAATAATTTATTAAACTGTATAATTACGACATCAGTTGATCTTCGCTTAACATAAATATACCAAGACATGCCCTTAGAAACTCTCGAATTGGCTTCTATTGTTAACAATTCCCGAAGTTTTAAAATATATGAACGAGGTACCTGCTTGTAAGATTTTAAATAGCAGCCATTCATCCCTAAGTCCCGTTAGAGCGGCTAGACCCAAGCTTGTATCTCATCTTCCAGAGGCGTATCATTTTTATTTCTTAGGGGTGCTAGCAAGTCATGTGTATTATTTCAGTAATTG
Source organism: Dromius quadrimaculatus (assembly GCA_963989225.1). Classification (NCBI taxonomy): domain Eukaryota; kingdom Metazoa; phylum Arthropoda; class Insecta; order Coleoptera; family Carabidae; genus Dromius; species Dromius quadrimaculatus. Next base: position 33,279,342 of record OZ022327.1, read on the forward strand.
TAGAACCCTTTAATCAAAAAATTCCTATCTAACGAACACCTGCCCACCCCATTAATTATAACCACCCTTGTTAAGCGAACATCCAACCGCCCATAAATCAACCCTTTCAAATCTAATTACCCTCGCATCTAATTAATTAAATTAAGTCTGCTGCGGAAGCGGTATCTCTTACTACTCATAATACGTATGAATCTATCGACACAAACATCATATTTCGTGTTCTCAGAGCGCTATCTGCAGCTATATGAAGTTTGAAATAAGTCATAATTACCACATTCTGAGCAGTTTCAAAGTATCGCAGATTACATGAATCTATCCAATACAACATAATACGCATGAATCCGTCTTGAAATGCACAAAATTTTGCGTTTCTAGCGAGTGATCAGCGTTTTTTCTGAGTCTTGTTGAGAAATTTTTGACTCTGTATATCTGCTCAGAAGCAAGATTTTGCTTCAAAAGTGCGTTATATGCCAGAATCTAGCACCAAATACAAAATATTCCGTGGTTTCAGAGTGCTATTCGCAATTTTACTAACTTTGGAATAAGTCGAAATCACGCTTTTCCGCGCAGATTTTCACAATCAAAAAGGTCATATTCCTATGCAGGACCTCAAAATATGTATGAATCTGTCGGCAAAAACATTATATTTCGTGTTTTCAGAGCGCCATCTGCAGTTATATGAAGTTTGAGATAAATCAAAATCACCACATTCTGAGCAGTTTAAAAGTATCGCAAATCACATAAATCTATCCAATACAACATAATACGCATGAATCCTCCCTCAAAAGCACAAAATTTTGCGTTTCCAGCGAGTTATCAGCGTTTTTTCTGAGTCTCGTTGAGAAATTTTTGACTCTGTAAATCTGCTCAGAAGCAAGATTTTGCTTCAATAGTGCGTTATATGGCAGAATCTAGCACTAAATACATCATTTTTCGTGTTTTTAGAGTGCTATTCGCAGTTTTACAGACTTTGGAATAAGTCGGGGTCACGCTTTTCCGCGCAGATTTTCACAATCAAAGAGTTCATTTTCCTATTCAGGACCTCATATTATACAGGGTGTAACAGAAATAAGTACATTAATTTTAACAAGTTATAGTTCTCGTCAAGCCTAACAATTTTTCTTAGTATCTTTTTCCCGAATTCTCATCTTTTTTTTAGCATTTTTTATCCCCTATAATTTAACGAGGCGTTCAGGTTCATAGTTATCGGATCCAGTAGCAGTTGCAATAGAACAATAATTGATTTTGACATACTTATGTGAGTAATCAATTCCTTCAAATAAATTCTGGAATAAAACAGATTATAATTTATTAATTCTGTGTACGATTTCATGGGCACTTTAGGATTAGATTACCAAGTTTATTTGGAACGATCTCCGAATTGTCATTCTTCACTAAAAATTGAATTATTGTGGTTATGGTAATGTGTTTAATGTCAAAATATTATGCACTTATACATTACGATGAGAATATCATGGGATATTTAGAACCTAACGTTTATCTGGAACGTAAAACAGCAGACGAGATGAATGAAATACATCAATTTATAAATGAAGCATCTGTGCATTAGATTTTCTCATATAATTACAAACTTCACACTTCACACTCAGGTCGTTTCAATAAAGTATGCCCCGTGAATTGGTCTGCTGAATAAGCAAAATATTGTATCATATATTTCAGAAAATATTTGGAATCAATTACCAGATTCAGTTTGATACATTTATAGGTTATATTTTCTGTTCTTCAAGAATAGAATCTTCCAAATTTCATGTAGCAATATTTCTATTGAATTATTAAGTGAATTGATTAATTTAGAATTACATTCCATTCAATATTTTACCGTTTTCTTCAAATAAATCGTTGAATGATTTTCTCTTTATGTTTATGATGAAGTAGGTTAGGAACAGCAACTACTTGTCGAGCTGCTTGTAGATGGCAGCACAGTCTGACTCTCCTGACACAGTGACACAGTTTCAGACAATTCAAATCAGCTGATTCAAATGCGATGAACTTGTGCAGACAATCTTATGTTTAAGAAATGTACTATCCGAAAATATACGTGAAATCCCTAAATAAAAATCAAACTTCTTAAAAATGACATAAAAATACGACTAAAAGACCAAATTGTTGATTATAGAGACAAATTCAGTCTTTCTTCCAACATATACAAAAATAGAATAATCAAGGTGAGCGAATAACAATGTATTGCCAAAATACTAATATTTCTCCAGTTTCAAATGAATGATTGATAAGACTACGATGGCTCAAAGTTGTAAAATATTCCTTACAATCGACAGCTGTCATTCTTCCAACAAATAAGGAACATTCAGTTTGAACCATAGGCGCACTATGAAATTTTTGACTGAACTTTGATGAATTTTTACTCTGTATCCAGAGGATTTACGGAAAAAAGTTATTAGGAAAAATTGTTATGCTTGACAAATTGCATCACAGGTTAAAATTAATGTACTTATTTCTGTTACACCCTGTATATGAATCTATCGACAAAAACATCATATCACATGTTTTCAGAGCGCTATCTGCAGTTATATGAAGTTTGAAATAAGTCAAAAAACCACATTCTGAGCAGTTTCAAAGTATCGCAAATCACATAAATCTATCCAATACAACATAATACGCATGAATCCGTCCTCAAATGCACAAAATTTTGCGTTTCCAGCGAGTTATCAGCGTTTTTTCTGAGTCTCGTTGAGAAATTTTTGACTTTGTAAATCCGCTCAGAAGAAAGATTTTGCTTCAAAAGTGTGTGATATGGCAGAATCTAGCACCAGATACTTCATATATCGTGTTTTCAGAGTACTATTTGCAGTTTTATAAACTCTGGAATAAGTCGAAATCACGCTTTTCCGCGCAGATTTTCACAATCAAAAAGTTCATATTCCTATTCAGGACCTCATAATACATATGAATCTATCGACAAAAACATCATATTTCGTGTTTTCAGAGCGTTATCCGCAGTTATATGAAGTTTGAAATAAGTCAAAAAACCACATTCTGAGCAGTTTCAATGTACCGCAAATCACATAAATCTATCCAATACAACATAATACGCATGGATCCCCCCTCAAATGCACAAAATTTCGCGTTTCCAGCGAGTTATCAGCGTTTTTTCTGAGTCTCGTTGAGAAAATCTTGACTCTGTAAATCTGCTCAGAAGCAAAATTTTGCTCCAAAAGTGCATTATATGGCAAAATCTAGCACCAAGTACATCATATTCCGTGTTTTTTGAGTGCTATTTGCAGTTTTACAAACATTGGAATAAGTAGAAATCACGCTTTTCCGCGCAGAGTTTCACAATCAAGAAGTTCATATTCCTATTCAGGACCCCATAATATGTATGAATCTATCGACAAAAACATCATATTTCGTATTTTTAGAGCGCTATCTGCAGTTATATGAAGTTTGAAATAAGTCATAATTACCACATTCTGAGCAGCTTTAAAGTATCGCAAATCACATAAATCTATCCAATACAACAAAATACGCATGAATCCGTCCCCGAATGCACAAAATTTTGCGCTTCTAGCGAGTTATCAGCGTTTTTCTGAGTCTCGTTGAGAAATTTTTGACTCTCTAAGTCTGCTCAAAAGCAAGATTCTGCTTCAAAAGTGCGTTATATGGCAGGATCTAGCACCAAATACATCATATTTCGTGTTTATGAAGTGCCATTTGGAGTTTTACAAACTTTGGAATAAGTCGAAATCACGCTTTCCCGCGCAGATTTTCACAATCAAAAAGTTCATATTCCTATCCAGGACCTCATAATATGTATGAATCTATCGACAAAAACATCATATTTCGTGTTTTCAAAGCGCTATCTGCAGTTATATGAAGTTTGAAATAATTCAAAATTACCACATTCTGAGCAGTTTCAAATTATCGCAAATCACATGAATCTATCCAATACAACAGAATACGCATGAATCCGTCCTCAAATGTACAAAATTTTGCGTTTCCAGCGAGTTATCAGTGTTTTTTTTGAGACTCGTTGAGAGATTCTTGACTCTGTAAATCTGCTCAGAAGCAAGATTTTGCTTCAGAAGTGCGTTATACGGCAGAATCCAGCCCCAAATACATCATATTTCGTGTTTTTAGAGTGCTTTTTGCAGTTTTATAAACTTTGGAATAAGTCGAAATCACACTCTTCCGCGCAGATTTTCACAATCAAAAAGTTCATATTCCTATTCAAGACCTTATAATATGTGTGAATCTATCGACAAAAACATCATATTTGGTGTTTTTAGAGCGCTATCTGCAGTTATATGAAGTTTGAAATAAGTCAAGATTACCACATTCTGAGCAGTTTCAAAGTATCGCAAATCACATGAGTCTATCCAATACAACATTATACGCATTAATCCGTCCTCGAATGAACAAAATTTTGCGTTTCCAGCAAGGTATCAGCGTCTTGTTGAGAAATTTTTGACTCTGTAAATCTGCTGAAAAGTGAGATTTTGCTTTAAAAGTGCATTATATGGAAGAACCTAGCACCAATTACATCATATTTCGTGTTTTTAGAGTGCTATTTGCAGTTTTACAAACTTTGGAATAAGTCAAAATCACGCTTTTCCGCGCAGATTTTCTCAATCAAAAAGTTCATATTCCTATTCAGGACTCCATAATATGTATGAATCTATCGACAAAAACATCATATTTTGTGTTTTCGGAGCGCTATCTGCAGTTATATGAAGTTTGAAATAAGTCAAAATTACCACATTCTGAGCAGTTTCAAAGTATCACAAATCACATGAATCTATCAAATACAACATAAGACGCATGAATCCGTCCTCAAATGCACAAAATTTTGCGTCTCCAGCGAGTTATCAGCGTTTTTTCTGAGTCTCGTTGAGGAATTTTTGACTCTGGAAATCCGCTCAGAAGCAAGATTTTGCTTCAAAAATGCGTTATATGGCAGAGTCTGGAACCAAATACATCATATTTCGTGTTCTCAGAGTGCTTCTTGCAGTTTTACAAACTTTGGAATAAGTCGAAATCACGCTCTCCCGCGCAGATTCTCACAATCAAAAAGTTAATATTCCTATTCAGGACCTTATAATATGTATGAATCTATCAACAAAAACATCATATTCCGTGTTCTCAGAGCGATATCTGCAGTTATATGAAGTTTGAAATAAGTCAAAATACCACATTCTTAACAGTTTCAAAGTATCGCAGATCACATAAATCTATCCAGTACAACAGAATACGCATGAATCCGTCCTCAAATGCACAAAATTTTGCGTTTCCAGCAAGGTATCAGCGTTTCTTCTGAGTCTCGTTGAGAGATTTTCGACTCTCTAAATCTGCTCAGAAGTAAGATTTTGCTTTAAAAGTGCATTATATGGCAGAAGCCAGCACCAAATACATCATATTCCGTGTTTTTAGAGTGCTATCTGCAGTTTTACAAACTTAGAATAAGTCAGAATCACGCTTTTCCGCGAAGATTTTCTTAATCAAAAAGTTCATATTCCTATTCAGGACCTCATAGTATGTATGAATCTATCGAAAAAACATCATATTTTTTGTTTTCGGAGCGCTATCTGCAGTTATATGAAGTTTGAAGTAAGTCAAAATTACCACATTCTGAGCAGATTGAAAGTATCGCAAATCACATAAATCTATCTAATACAACATAATACGCATGAATCCGTCCTCAAATGCACAAAATTCTGCTTCAAAAGTGCGTTATATGGCAGAATCTAGCACCAAATACATAATATTTCGTGTTTTCAGAGTGCTATCTGCAGTTTCACAAACTTTGGAATAAGTCGAGATCACGCTTTTCTGCGCAGATTTTCACAATCAAAAAGTTCATGTTCCTATTCAGGACCTCATAATATGTATGAATCTATCGACAAAAACATCATTCTCCGTGTTTTCAGAGCGCTATCTGCAGTTATATGAAGTTTGAAATAAGTCAAAATTACCTCATTCTGAGCAGTTTCAAAGTATCAAGAATCACAAAAATCTATCCAATACAACATAATACGCATGAATCCGTCCTCAAATGCACAAAATTCTGCGTTAGCAGCGAGTTATCAGCGTTTTTTCTGAGTCTCGTTGAGAAATTTTTGACTCTGTAAATCTGCTCAGAAGCAACATTTTGCTTCAAAAGTGCGTTACATGGCAGAATCCAGCACCAAAAACATCATATTCCGTGTTTTTAGAGTGCAATTTGCAGTTTTACAAACTTTGGAATAAGTCGAAATCACGCTTTTCCGCGCAGATTTCCACAATCAATAAGTTCATATTTCTATTCAGGACCTCATAATATGTATGAATCTATCGACAAAAACATCATATATCGTGTCTTCAGAGCGCTATCTGCAGTTATATGACGTTTGAAATAAGTCAAAATTACCACATTCTGAGGTGTTTCAAAATATTGCAAGTCACATAAATCTATCCAATACAACATAATACGTGAGAAATTTTTGAGTCTTTAATCTGCTCAGAAGCAAGATTTTGCTTCAAAAGTGCGTTATATGGCAGAATCCAGCACCAAATACATCATATTTTGTGTTTTTAGAGTGCTATTTTCAGTTCTACAAACTTTGGAATTAGTCGGAATCACGCTTTTCCGCGCAGATTTTTACAATCAAAAAGTTCATATTCCTATTCAGGACCTCATAATATGTATGAACCTATCGACAAAAGCATCATATTTCGTGTTTTCAGAGCGCAATCTGCAGTTATATGAAGTTTGGAATAAGTCAAAATTACCACATTCTTAGCAGTTTCGAAGTATCGTGATCACATAAATCTATCCAGTACAACATTATACGCATGACGCCGTCCCCAAATGCACAAAATTCTGCATTTCAAGCGAGTTATCATCGTTTCTTTTAAGTCTCGTTGAGGAATTTTTGACTCTGTAAATCTGCTCAGAAGCAAGATTTTGCTTCAAAAGTGCGTTATATGGCAGAATATAGCACCAAATACATCATATTTTGTGTTTTTAGAGTGCCATTCGCAGTTTTACAAACTTTGAAATAAGTCGAAATCACGCTTTTCCGCGCAGATTTTCACAATCGAAAAGTTCATATTCCTATTCAGGACCTCATAATATGTATGAATCAATCGACAAAAACATCATATTTCGTGTTTTCAGAGCGCTATCTGCAGTTTTATGAAGTTTTAAATAAGTCAAAATTACCACATTCTGAGCAGTTTCAAAGTATCGCAAATCACATGAATCTATCCAATACAACATAATACGCATGAATCCGTCCTCAAATGCTCAGAATTTTTGCGTTTTCAGCGAGTTATCGGCGTTTTTTCTGAATCTCGTTGAGAAATTTTTGATTCTGTAAATCTGCGCAGAAGCAAGATTTTGCTTCAAAAGTGCGCTTTATGGCAGAATCTAGCACCAAATACATCATATTCCGTGTTTTTAGAGTGCTATATGCAGTTTTACAAACTTTGAAATAAGTCTAAATTACGCTTTTCCGCGCAGATTTTCACAATCAAAAAGTCCATATTTCTATTCAGGACCTCATAATATGTATGAATCTATGGACAAAAACATCATATTTTGTGTTTTCAGAGCGCTATCTGCAGTTATATGAAGTTTGAAATAAGTCAAAATTACCACATTCTTAGCAGTTTCAAAGTTTCGCAGATCACATAAATCTATCCAGTACAACATAATACGCATGAATCCGTCCTCAAATGCACAAAATTTTGCGTTTATAACGAGATATCAGTGTTTTTTCTGAGTCTTGTTGAGAAATTCTTGACCCTGTGAATCTGCTCAGAAGCAAGATTTTGCTTTGAAAGTGCGTTATATGGCAGGATCCAGCACCAAATACATTATATTTCGTGTTTTTAGAGTGCTATTTGCAGTTTTACAAACATTGGAATAAGTCGAAATTACGCTTTCCCGCGCAGATTCTCACAAGCAAAAAGTTCATATTCCTATTCAGGACCTCATAATATGTATGAATCTATCGACAAAAAATTCATATTCCGTGTTTTCAGAGCGCTATCTGCAGTTATATGAAGTTTGAAATAAGTAAAAATTACCACATTCTGAGCAGTTTCAAAGTATCGCATGTCACATAGATCTATCCAATACAACATAATACGCATGAATCTGTCCTCAAATGCACAAAATTTTGCGTTTCCAGCGAGTTATCAGAAAGTTCATATTCCTATTCAGGACCTCATAATATATATGAATCTATCGACAAAAGCATCATATTTCGTGTTTTCAGAGCGCTATCTGCATTTATATGAAGTTTGAAATAAGTCAAAATTACCACATTCTGAGCAGTTTCAAAGTACCGCAAATCACATAAATCTATCCAATTCAACATAATACGCATGAATCCTTCCTCAAATGCACAAAATTTTGCGTTTCCAGCGAATTATCAGCGTTTTTTCAGAGTCTTGTTGAGAAATTTTTGACTCTGTAAATCTGCTCAGAAGCAAGATTTTGCTTCAAAAGTGCGTTTTATGGCAGAATCTAGCACTAAATACATCATATTTCGTGTTTTTAGAGTGCTATTTGCAGTCTTACAAACTTTGGAATGAGTCGAAATCACGCTTTTCCGCGCAGATATTCACAATCAAAAAGTTCATACTCCTATTCAGGACCTCATAATATCCACTATACTAAAAGGCCAAGTGTAAGGATTACTTATTTGACTTTGCTCGAGGCTAGAGCTTAAACGGTTCAGTTGATTTTCGAAATTTTTTTTTTATAAATTGCGTATTCACGAGGAGTAGTGTTTTTTATAAGTTAGAAAATTATTACATGTATAGTATTCACAGGAAAAATCCAAAACCATCAGTGAGAACTTTTAAAAGTGACAGTTCGAGAAAATATCAAGCTATCAATGCTAGAAAATTGATGAACATCGGGTCGCTTCTGTCAAGTTTGACATACAGGTATTTGAAATAACATTTATAATATCACAAAATTTACTATTGAATCAAGTTATTAAGTATTGTTATATGGATAAAACATTTAAATGAATAATTTGTAATGTATTCAAAGCTTTCATTGAGCTTATTCCAATTAAAATAAATTTTTTGACATTCAATAGAATGTCAGTGTTGCCAACTTATTTCCCAATCGGAAACTGCACATCTGTACTCGCTTTGACGCAAAATGTCAATGCCAGTTCAAAACAATGTACACATCTTATGAATAATAAGTAAGTAATTTAATTGAATAATATTAACAAAATGACGATTTTATGTTATATTTTTTAGGCTATGCTCAAACATTTTTTGGAATAAAGTATAATGTCATAATGCCCATGCATTTTTAGCACAAAATAGAAAACAGGCATATTTTGTACAACATAAATCCTCTCAAACAAGCGATCGCATAAGTTTCAAGATGATTTCAACATGTAATTGTTATAAGGAAATCGATTCTTATGATCAAGAAATTCTTGGAGTGTAACTCCATGTAATATTTTTAAGGTTATGCTCAAGGATTTATTGGAAGCTGCTATAGCAGAATGATGAATGATGGATACGATTCCAAAGTGATATTGTTGAAGAAAATTCAATTATTTGTAGGCACTGAAGAAGAATTAATGAGTTTCAAAATTTTTGCTCAAGTGATATGAATTTAATTCACTAATACTGATTCATCCATTTTCCGACGATCCATCATTTGATTTTACTATTTTCAAGATACGATTTCTACTCTAATTTACAATATTGTTTCCCTATAAAATAAGTATTGAAGATTAAATGCCACTTGGAATATGTCAAGTAACTATAGTCTGGTACATGTGGTAAATATTCTGCGATGAAAAAATAAATATTCTGATTAACTTTGTATTTGAGGTTATATGAAAGATAATCCTCCTGAAACCTGCATTGCGCTTATGAAACACGATAAGTTTGGGTGTAAACGATTTAAATAATAAACTAATACTCAGATAAACTGTACGTATATACCTATTCTGTATATCCACTACAATCATTTAATAATATTGAAAATTTCTTAGAAAGTGTAGGAGACACATGATATAAATAGATTAAAAGTAGTTATTCTAAAAAGAGTTTTCGCGGAAAATGTTGGTAGATTATACGGGTTACGATAAGTAAGAATTTACTGTTGTAATCAGCTGATTTGAAACAATCAACACAGACATCTGTTCCAACAGTTGGTAACATTGTTAGGTGTGACGTAGACGCTTGAATGCGCATGCGTAATATAGAGTGGATAGAGATGTTTTGCAAGAGTCAGATATTATTGTTCTTTCATTGTTTGTTCATAATATCTGTTATTGAAATATATTGTAATTGTGAAAAACAAGAATGTTTTGTTGAATATAAAGGAGTCGGATGATGAGTAGTCAGATGATAGAACAGCTGTCAGCATTTTCATTGATTCATTTCGATTTTATTATTTTGATCAATCCCTAAATATCGTATTCGATTGAATAGGCACTTCGAACAACTAATATTGATTTAATGAATAATTTTGCTGTTCTCATCAACAAGACTGCAACAGCAATTTCTTTCAAACTAGTACTGTTATTGTAGTGATTATTATGATCATATTATCAACAATAATTCCTGAGTAGAAATCATCGATTGTAGATTATTACGGGCAACAATCATTTGTTGTGATCAACTCAAGTTCGATTTTAATTGTGAAGTTATTGCTGATTCATTAGATAAACGATGAAAACTTGGTAAAAATTATTGTTGTCATCTACTCAATTCCAATTGTGATCAATGGTTGATTGTTGCAATCGGTAGAATGACTATTCAATGGATATTGTATTATCAACCACATACTATGATGGAAAAGTTATTAGTATAATCAACAAAAAATGCTACCTAATAGCCACTATCAACAATTGATAATTAGGATTACCCTCTCTATCATTGCTATCAACAAAATATTGTTTCAATCAGCCCATCTATTGTTCTGATCAACCAATAATAATTTATTGCTTGCAGCAAACAACAATGGAGAAGAAATGTGTATTATTGTAATTACTCTCAATTTTTTTTCCGCTATTGGTATGCAACTTCATTTAAAATTGAAATCAAAATCAATCACTGAGATGCATTCACGAAAAAGTATGAGGACAGCTAACGCTTTCAATGAATCTCTACGTTTTAGACCCTACTGAACCCAAAAAAACATAATTTAAAAGAAAGTCAGTCGTTGTGTTTGTTTATTTCTAAAAGCACGATAACTTGAGAACGGCTAGAAATTTTCGACTAAAATTTCACATTCAAGTTTTTTATCAAAAAAATAGGTTCATATTCATGAATAAGATATATACAATCGGTGGAACCAAAACTTCTTCGATGGAACTTTAGAGTTCTTTGCATTTATTTCATAAACGGTAGTACCCATCCAAGAATAAAATAGTATATTGTGCAACAAATGCGATAAGTTTTTGATTGCCCACGAGAGCGAAGTGGGCAATTGACAATACTGCACGAGTTGGGGATACTAATTTTTTTTTACGAATGCGGGATAAGTACTATTTCGCACTTATTTTTCCGAGCGATAAATGGTTTGCGTGAGTTATGTATGCTTAAAGTTGTAAGACGATTCCATTCTCTTACTCATCAATTATTATGTATAAATACTGTAAAACAACATGTAACAAGTATAGTTCTCTGTCAACAGTCATTCAGTAAAATAAATCTTTTTAAAAACCAAATTCTTGGTTGCTATTACTTAGCTGGCGCAGTCGGTAGGATTCGTAGAAAAGCAGCTGATCGAAAACTTGTAAAAAGTTAAATTCGTTATTATCATCGCTTTTTGGTTTCTACCATTAACTACGAATATCCAAATATAAATATTATAAGAAGAGCCTACAGAGCCGCTAGAAGCAGAGCCCCAGGTCTTCCAAGCCGAAACGACAGTACATAGAACTCCGTACCACAGAGCCCACAAAACGAGAGCCAGGTCCGTTAACCTCCGGAAAGACAACACCGCTCAGATCCCGTAAACCGAGTCAGCGAGTGTCTAATTCCAATGCAGACTTTCGCAGTGTTAGTAAGCATAATATCATTGTAAGTGGGAAAAACTATTTACAAAATAATATATAAAAACATATTATTAATAAAATAGAATATTATTTACTAACAACAAAATACACAGGGGTTTCCTGAACGGCCAACGCTGTTAAGACGGAAACCGAGCTCCGGCACAGAGCCACTTTCAATACACTACACACATTTATTTACTAACTTATTAATTCCAAGTAATTATAAGTAAAAGAAATATTTTATTGCGAATATAAGAATAAATAATATAAATATTCAAACTGGAAGATAATACAGCGCTATTAGAATCAATTCTAGAAATTGAAAACGTTATTACCTATAATCCAGCAGTAATGGATAATAGAACCGGAAAAATTAATTTTGCCCTAAACTCAATTCCAACATACAATGGCGATCCGAATAAATTAAGTAATTTTTTTAACGCAGTAAATACAGTTCAGGATCTCTTTGGCACGTTAAATCCACCGTTAGATGATTTTGACAAATCAATTACATTTTTGAACATTAAGAATAAAATTACTGATAAAGCATTAGATAGTATAAAATATCTCCATTTCACCAATTGGAACGAATTACGTTCACACTTAGTAAGTAACTTCAAAGATAAAACGAATTCGGTCACAATTATTAATGAAATTTTGAAAATACAAAATATTAGAAATCCATACAAATTGCTAGAAATCACGAAGGAGAAACTCCTCAGTTTTAAATCTAGAATAAGTATAGAAGAGAATGATCCAGGCACTAAACTAGTAACTATAAGATTCGCTGAAAAATTGATCATAAATAATTTTATTTCCACTATCAGCGATCCATACAGAAATAACCTGGCAACTAGGAATCCACAGAACTTAGCGGACGTAGAAACGTTATTACAAAATGACTTTCAATATTTAAAATCAAACATCAATACAAATACAATTAACAAACCTAATACTAATACCGTAACTAGACATTTATCAAACAGTCCTCCTCGAAGATTTCCCGGTACAAGCTTCCCGACTGGACCGATAAATATCCATAATAAAAACTTGTCCAATAACCAAAGATTTGCTCCTAAGCAACAAGTCAGAAATGCTCAAAGGATTCAACCAACTTCTATGTCTACACAAACGAGACAGTCATTCCAACCCAGACCAGGCCCTAGCAACTATTTCACGCAACAAAATAGGCAGTTCGGAGCGTATCAGCCAAATTATATTGTTGAAGAAAGAAATAATACAGAAAACTCCGACGAAAATAATGATTATGATCCCGAAAACTCAAATGAACAAAATTGCGACAATTTTACTGAGGAAATCTTAGAAAATAACCACGAGATTGAAAATACTCGCGACGGCGAATATTTTTTAGAGAACCCTCCGAATATCCACGAGAAATCTTGAACATTTTTCCAAACTCTCGATTACCATTCCTGAAAATGAAAGACTATTACATGTTGATCGACACTGGTTCTACCATTAATTTAATTAGTAAAACTTACGTTTATAAAAATAAAAATAAATTCAAAATTCACAAAGAAAATTTTAATTTCAAAACTGCTATCGGAGAACACAGTGGAAACGAATATGTCATCCTGCAGTTCGAAGGTGAAGATTTGAAATTTTATTTACATGATTTTCATAGTCAGTTTAATTTACTACTCAGTTTGCCGACCATGATTGAAATGCGAGTTAAAATTGATTTCAGTATCAACGCTATTACAATCCAAAACAAGAAATATAAATTGCAGTATTTTGATAATCAAAATTCTGGTAATAGTATTGAAGAAATAAAAATTAGAGCCGAACATTTGAACTCGGAAGAAAAAAACGAACTTTATAAATTATTAAAGGAATATGAGAATATTATCCCAAGAGCAAACGAGATTTTAACACATACGGATGTCGTTCAACACAAAATTATTACTAAAGATGACACACCTATTTATACAAGACCTTACCGTTACCCGGAAGTTTATAAAAAAGAAATTAATAATCAAATTGAAGATTTATTAGAGAACAAAATTATCCAAGAGAGCCACTCGCCGTGGTGTTCTCCAGTCTGGCTTGTTGAGAAGAAAGCAGACGCCTCCGGAAAAAGAAAATTCAGAATGGTCATTGATTATCGAAAGGTTAATTCGAAAACGATTGATGATAAATTCCCGATTCCAAATATTTCAGAAATATTAGATAAATTAGGCAAAAACATATATTACACCACATTAGATTTAACTTCTGGATTCCATCAAATCCAAATGCACCCAGATTCTATTCCAAAAACAGCCTTTTGTACAGATAAAGGACATTTTGAATTCACCCGCATGCCTTTTGGTTTAAAAAACGCTCCAGCCACGTTCCAGAGATTAATGAATTATGTTTTGAGAGAATATATAAATAAGATATGTCTTGTATACTTGGACGATATCATAATATTAGGGACATCACTTCAAGAGCATTGCCAAAACATCCGTAAAATATTTTCGAAATTAAAAGAATATAATTTAAAAATCCAGTTGGATAAATCAGAGTTTATGCGCGAAGAAGTAGCTTTTCTCGGTCATGTAGTTTCACAGGAAGGTATAAAACCAAATCCAGCAAAGATCGAGGCAGTGAAAAATTTGCCTATTCCCAAGACACAGAAAGAAATAAAACAATTTTTAGGCCTTTTAGGGTATTACAGAAAATTTATTCCAAATTTCGCGAAGCTCACTAAACCTATAACCAGATATTTGAAGAAAGGACAGATAGTAAATATAAATAATGATGAGTATAGACAAAGTTTCAACGATAGTAAAAATTTATTGATTAATGCCCCTATTTTACAATACCCGGATTTTGAGAAACAGTTTATTGTTACCACTGACGCGAGTAACTTTGCTATCGGTGCAGTTTTGAGCCAAAACATTAACGGTAAAGATATGCCCATTGCTTACGTATCACGAACATTGAACGATCATGAAATCAATTATAGCACCACAGAGAAAGAATTATTGGGAATAGTTTGGTCCGTGAAATACTTTAGGCCATATATATATGGAACAAAATTTAAAATTCGTACAGACCATCGACCTTTAACATGGCTGATGAGTCTAAAAGATCCAAATTCGAAATTAATGCGATGGCGAATAAAATTGGATGAATATAATTACGATATAGAATACAAGAGAGGTACTTTGAATTCAAATGCTGATGCACTTTCAAGAATAAGACCTCAATTCCAAATTTTTAAAACACAACACGATATTTTCGAAAAACCGCAAAATCTAGTACATTGTATTTCACAAGATTTCAAACTTGGCACAGGATTTGCAAAACAAGTGGATGCAAACTTTAATAGCAAAAATTATTTAATAAATAAGAATAGTAAAAACGAAAGTTCATTAATTCAACCTATTTCCGACAAATATAAATTATTTCATTTGGTAACAAAACAAAATTATTATGATAAACCCACACTAAATAATATAAAACAATGTTTAATAAAATTACGGAACTATTTAATCCAAAACGATATTTTCGAAATACATATGCCGAAAATTTGCTCCGGTTGCGATAAAATTTCCTTCCCCTTAATAGAAAATTTATTGCAAGAAATATTCAAAGAAACTCATGTGAAATTAGTAATTCACGAAAAAATTCGCGAAGAAATTAACATGAATGACGAAACTGAAAGCATAATAGCTAATATCGACGAAGAAAATTCAGATGCGGCACACTCAGCAGACGAAAATGAAACTAACGGAATATCATATAAGGACACATGTATAAATGTTGGCAAAAATCAAATTATTATCAAAAAACATGACGCTGAAACAAATTGCACCTTGAAAAAATTATTTGGCACTCAGAAACAAAGACTAATCATCAGTTTAAGCGGCGTCAATATGAAAGATGAAATATTTAAGTTTATAAAAGATTTTTGCGTACCTCACGTGAACTATTATTGTTTAATCGATAAAGATTTGATAATCCCTATAAATGAAGTGTTACAAGAAATGTTTAGTGAAGATACGTACAAATTTTTTCAGTGTATAGAAGTATTAGAAGACATTCTTACACCCGAAGACCAATTAGAAATTGTTCAAAATTATCATTCAGGAAAAACTAATCATAGAGGTATTCTAGAAACTTATCGAAAACTAAAACGTAGATTCTATTGGCCAAAAATGTTTCTAGACATTCAAAAATATATAAACAATTGCGATATTTGTCAGCAAAACAAATATGAAAGAACTCCATATCAAGTCCCCGACAATCTCACACCAACCCCTAAATATCCTTTCGACATGTTACACATTGACACACTGACATTAGAAAATAGAAAATATTTAACCCTTGTAGACTCATTTTCCAAATTCGGACAGATATTTTATGTCAAAACACTTGCAGCTACAGAAATAACAGACGCACTTTTAAATTACTTTTCTCAGTATCAAACTCCGAATGAAATAACCTTCGACAGTGGCACCGAATTCAACAACCACTTAGTAAAAGATCTTTTGAGAAGTTATAGTATCAAAATTCACATGACTTGTGTTGATAATCCAAAATCAAATGGAATAATAGAAAGGTTTCATTCTACTTTAATCGAGCATTTAAGAATTTTGAACCAACGACCTGAATTTAAAGAACAAAAAATATCCAGAAAAATACAATTAGCCTTAATAGCTTATAATAATTCTATAAATTCAACTACTAAATTAACACCAAACGAAATATTATTTGGCTCTGAAAAGGATAACAATATTTTAAAATTAAAAAATAGTAATGAGGATTATTTACAAGAATGGCAAAATAACCTTATTGTGTTAAGAGAGAATGTGAATAAGAATATTCAAGTAGAGAAGAATAAAAGATTTTTAAAACAAAAACCGTCCAAACAAAATTTAGATACTTTGAAATTTGATACAGCACTTATTAAAGAAGGCAAGAGAAGGATACAAAAAATAAAAAAGCCATTATTCAAAATCCATAAGATCGAGGAATATAACCCTAGATTAGGGATAATAAAAGTAAATGCAAATAAAAGACATAAAATTGATAAAATTAAAAGAAAGCGATTATTTGTTGCAGATGCTTCTGCACAAGCACAGGAGAAGAATTGACCGAAATTAAAGACAATCCTGGAATAAATATTTTAGATTTAGGCCGGGCAAATATTTATAAATCATCTTACTATTCATATTATAATTATAAGATTAATAATCTAGAGTTAGAATATCATAAGATAGTCGATTATAAGAATGAAGTACTGGCAAATTTAAATAATAAAGAAACCATAGATTTTAACTATAAAGAGGAAGCACAGACTTACTTGAACATTTTGAATTTTAATATACATAGATTAGAAAACAAGATTAATAATTTATTTAAACATGAGCGTAGCAAACGTGGATTAATAAACGGATTAGGATCAATTATCAAAAGTATCACTGGGAATTTAGACTCATATGATTCTGAGAGATATGATAAATTATTTGAAACCATAAATAATAATCAAAATATACTTCAAGCACAAAATCTGGGAAATATCCGTGTTAATAAAGAAATGATTTCAAAATTTAATAAACAACTTCAAAGTATTCAGCATAATGAAAATGTATTAAAGTCCCAAATCACAGAAATGAATAATGTGTTAGGAGAGGTCATGAATTGGCATAATATATCGAAAATTAAAGATATCATTGATCAACTAATACTATTAAGTATTAACTTGATTGAAATATTAGATGAAATTAAAATTAGTTTAACTTTTTGTAATTTGAATAGAATTCATAGTTCTATAATATCTAAAGATGAATTAAATACATTAATCAAAGAAACTAACCAAACATTAAATTTTTGGGAATTATCTGAACAAATTACAAGCCATTGTAGAATTACACAAAACCAGATTGAATATTTATTGGAAATACCTATTTACGATAGTAACAATGATTACAAATTATTGCAAATAACCCCTATACCAAATATTAACAACACAGAAATGTTTATTGTAAATGAAGAAAAGGAATTATTAATTTTGTATCCAAATAAATTATTCAATACACATGATTGTAACAAGGCGAATAGTAATTATTTTTGCAAAACAAATTACATGGAAAGTAATAACTGTATAAAGAATATTGTTATAAATCACAATAACAAAGATTGTGAGTATCACAAGATAAGTGACGCATTTATAATTATTGAAATAGAAAATCAAAATTTGGCAGTAATTGCTAGTACTATAAATAGAAATATAGAAATAAAATGTAAGAATAGTATTACACATAAACGAATCAAGGGAGTTTATAGATTTTTAACAAATGATAATTGTAAAATAGATAATTATAATTTGGGAAAAATAGGTATTGAAGCAAAGGAAATAATATTTGAAAATCTAAATTTCAGCATAAATAAAAATCAATTTAGTAACAAAACTTTAAAATTAAAACAAGTAAATGAAGAAAATATTATTGGTAAAGAGATTCCAAGACTTCAGGACATTATAGTTGATGAAAATTATCATGGTTATATTAATTCCTTTGTAATTATTATTTTTGTTGTTATTTTTATAATATTTTATGTAGTATATAGAATAAGAATTCGAAATAAACGCGAAAGGACTTCTAAACCAATTAATAATATTGAATTAACAAATTTGAATGAAAATCAAAATAGAAATCCTTTCTAAAGAATGGAATCCTCTTCTAAAGAAGGGAGGAGTTATGTATGCTTAAAGTTGTAAGACGATTCCATTCTCTTACTCATCAATTATTATGTATAAATACTGTAAAACAACATGTAACAAGTTTAGTTCTTTGTCAACAGTCATTCAGTAAAATAAATCTTTTTAAAAACCAAATTCTTGGTTGGTATTACTTAGCTCGTGCGACAAGTTTTCTTGTCGCACATAAATTATACCTGGCACACTCAAAAACCAAAGAGCTATTTACGTGCGCAAAGTAGTACGAATTCTGCATGAGTAATAAAAAATAACTTAGATTGATTCCTTTATGAATTGGCACAACATTCACCTGGAACATTTCCCAAAATAATTTGCGGTTTTATTTCATTCATTATAAAATTCGATAAATTCTTTTAAAGTAGGGAAATAATTATTATCAATGTGGAATAAGAGTTATTTATACTCATATTTGGACGTCGCAAGCCAAGGTTTGACGATGGTAGCGTTGACGATGAGTTCGACAGAACATGTTGCAAATTAGAAGGAACAACATGAATGTACAAGAAATAAATGATGTTCGCCAACTCTTACATTGTTGCAAATTTAATACATGAAGTAAAGTATTTTCACAGGGGTATTAGCAATTTGGAAAACTTTTGCAGTTTCCGATGCAAGATTAGAGCATGTTAATTCACGCACCATGGTCTTATATATAGGACTTGACACTAGCATCTCACTACCATTGGCAAGGGATTGACTCTTATTGAAGTATTTAGTTATTATTAGCTCCTCAAAATGTGAGAAGCTGTAATATATTGTAGTTGATGATTATAAATCTACTTATGATAATGGTTTGAGGGAGATTGAGGGAAACATTCATTTGTCACAAGTTCAAATATCCATTTTTGTGAATACAAAGGAATTAAATGTAATTATTATGAAATATTAGAAATTCTATTGCTATTTGATGGCAATATTCTGAATATTATTGATATTGAGTGCTACATATCAATACATTTTAGGATGTAAAATTAAATATTCAATCCAGACTTGAATTATTCGAATCGCTGTTTCTTGTCTTTCTGATGCACACTTTCTGTTTTCCTCGCACACTTATTTTGTCGATCGTAACGCCGTCTGTAGTAGTTTGAATAACTAATAAGCTGCTTTAATGATGGAAACCCTTACTGGTGAGTATCAAGACCTATGTATAATATTGGAAATTGTGCGGCAAGAGTGGTTCTTTTGAAGAGATAGTTCTACTAGAGAAACAATCTCGCCATCTCATCGCTAATCCTTAAAGGGAATGAAATCGATGATTTTCTTAAGGTTTTATACCTAAATATGTTTGGAAACTGTCAATCAATGTAATCACGGGCAGGGAAAAGTGTAGTAAAATAATATGAATCAGGGAAATTACGTGAGCTCAATTCACATCCGAGATTGATCTTGTCAAGGAAGAATTCTTGTCAGAGAGGCGGTACATATTTGGAGCTGCGACTAGAGTCTCTGTAATTCGTGAAGAAGTTGAAATCAATAATTTTTCTCTAGATGAATACATGAAATAACATTGGGAATTGTCTATAAAAAAGAGTGAAATCACGAATAGGGAAAAATGCAGAAATATTATATGGAGCAGGAGAATTCTGTACGCTGAAATTATGATTGGGACTAATCTTATTGAGAAATTATTTTTGCCGGAGGCGGTTCACATATGGAGCCGCGAAGCCTAGCGCTTAGACCTGCGAAGCAGGTCGAAACGCTTGTCTTCTTATATACTAAAAGGCATAAGGTACACTTCCTGTTAACCACGGCTACAGCCTAAACGAGAACTCTGATTTACATGATTTTTTTTTTATAAATTTGATATTCTTGACGAGCAGTGCCTTTTGAGGGTATCAATTCTTTCAGTCTTATAGATTTCGTGTAAAAAATCAAAAATTGTCAGAAATTCATCCTGGACATAGTAGTTATGTACAAATAATTGTTGAACATCGATGACATCTGTCAGCTTTGACGTTCAGGTTTCAATATTATTTCATCGAATATTGCAAAATGAGGAAGATTTCCACAAATTTATGTATTAATACATCTATTACAAACATGAGCAAATCACTTGTGATACATTTTGAGCTAATATTATGCTTAAACATTAAAATTGTTATTTTTTTGACATTTTGATAAATTCAGTATTGCCAACTTATTTCTCAAGCGAAGAATGTACATGCGTACTCGCTTCCACGTAAAAATAGTAGCCATGTACAAATAATTGTTGAACATCGATGATATCTGTCAGCTTTGACGTTTAGGTTTCAATATTATTTCATTGAATATTGCAAAATGAGAAAGATTTCCACAAATTTATGTATTAATACATCTATAACAAACATGAGCAAATCACTTGTGATACATTTTGAGCTAATATTATGCTTAAACATTGAAATTGTTATTTTTTTGACATTTTGATAAATTCAGTATTGCCAACTTATTTCTCAAGCGAAGAATGTACATGCGTACTCGCTTCCACGTAAAAATAGTAGCCATGTACAAATAATTGTTGAACATCGATGATATCTGTCAGCTTTGACGTTTAGGTTTCAATATTATTTCATTGAATATTGCAGGATGAGAGGAATTTTCACAAATTTATGTATTAGTACATCTATAACAAACATGAGCAAATCACTTGTGATACATTTTAAGCTAATATTACGCTTAAATATTGAAATTACAATTTTTTTGACATTTCAATAAATTCAGTGTTGCCAACTTATTTCCCAAGCGAAGAATGTACATGCGTACTCGCTTTTACGCAAAATTCCAATTCCAGTTTTCAACAATGTACACATCTAATGAATAGAAAGTAGGTAGTTCAATTAAATAATATTAACATAATGACAATTTTATGTAATATTTTTTAGGCTATGCTCAAACATTTTTTGAAATAAAGTAATATGTCGCGATATTCATGCATTTCTAACGCATAATATGCCTGATCGCAAAATGGATTAGTTGTTGGCCAAGTTATAGAATGATTTCAACATATAATTGCTATGCAGAAATCGATTCTTATAATCAAGGGATATTTTGATTCATGATGTTTCTCTGTTGTGGATGAAATAAGTACTGAAGATTGAATGAAGTTTGAAACATGTCAAGTATAGCTTAGCTGGTACATGTGCTAAATATTCAACAATACACGAGTATTTATTTAGATTTTCAATATTGTTTAGTAATAGTTTAGTTTATGCTATTCTCACATCTCTTTCAGTTGAATAAATTTGAGTTGAAGACTTGATAAACCCAGCCAATCGAACATTTTGCTTTAGTCAACAATGAAACAAGCAATAATCAACTGATTATAATATTACGATAATAGAGCCATCAATCAATGTTTTGTACTTGTTGAAAGATATAAATCATACATCACTCAATGAACATCTATTAGAGTGTGAATATCTTCGATAAACTCGTATTTGAGGTTATGTAGAGAGTGATTTTACTAGAAGCGGCATTGAGCTGATGAAACACACTGAGCTTGGGTGAGAACGATGATGAAAATATCGATTGTCATCATTTATTTTTTAAAAAATGTAAATTATAACATATAACTGAAATAAACTGTACCTAAATGTTCTGTATAATACATATCATTTTATTACAATATCAAAAGTCACTAATTTCTTATTCAGTGTAGATGTTCCTATTCAATTGGTATACAAAATTGGATATGAAATATTTTCTTGATGACTCTGACATATTAAGTGCATTGGGGAGAGTAGCAAATCTCAGTGGTTCTGAAACTTTGATTTGTAGTAGACATCTAATAGTCTAGGCTCCAATGTTGATTCATTTCATGAGCTGATGTTTAAATACGTAATATAGGCAATTCTGATGTATGCACTAGAGACTATAGTGTGATTGTTGGAATCATGAATTCATTATTGTACACAGGTTGTACACAACAAACATAGCCTCTATGGACTACAGAAGATAAGTACCTGAATATTGCTTTTTTCAAATGATTCTCTTCTTGAAGAAGTCTTCAATAATAGCGTTGTACGAATTATTCAATTCAAACATTTTTGCTCTCTTTACGTTTCAAATGAGTAAATAAGACATAGACATATATATTGCAAGGACCATGAGATCTGAAACTGAAAGTTGAAACGTGCATCACTGCTATTAGTGGTATATTTTAGGACTAAATTTCATTAACCCTTAGATAAGATCCTTGTAAGAATAGACATATACGAACAAGATTTTAGAACCAAATTAATTCATCTACTTACATACAGGCCTGTCAAATTGTTAAATATTAACGAGATTCATGGCTTTTTAGATATTATTTGCCTCAAATTGTACAATTTTATTAAACATCAACAAAATATATCTTTGTATTCAAAAACTACAAATACGATGGAATGGTAGATGACGTGAACGAAGATAAAACGAAATAAGAATTATTGGTTAGAACTTCCAATTTATTAATAATCGGCAATATCGATGAGAAAAATCATATATGGGATTGGAAAAGATCAATTTCTCAAGAAATGTAGGAGACACATGATATGGATGGATTCAGTGCTTTATTCTCAGATTATACGTATTTAAGAAAGGGTTTTTGCGGAAAATGTTGATAGATGATACGGGTTGCTGCAAGTGAAATTTCACTGTTGTAATCAGCTGATTTTAATGAATGTCATTGAAACAATCAACACAGACATCTATTCCAACAGTTGATAACATTGTTAGGTGTGACGTAGACTCTCGGGTGCGCATGCGCAGACGCGTGCGTAAGAAAGAGTGGATAGAGATATTTTGTGAGAATCAGATATTATTTTTCTTTTTGTGTTTGTTCATAATATCAGTTATTGAAATATATTGTAATAGTTGAGAGACATCATACGTGGGATTGAAGAAAATTAATTTCTCAAGAAGTGTAGGAGACACATGATATAGATAGATTCAATACTTTATTCTCAGATTGAACGTAGTTATTCAAGAAAGAGTCTTCGCGGAAAATGATGATAGATGATACGGGTTGCTGCAAGTGAAAATCTACTGTTGTAATCAGCTGATTTTAATGAATGTCATTGGAACAATCAACACAGACATCTATCCCAACAGTTGGTAACATTGTTAGGTGTGACGTTGACGCTCTTGTGCGCGTGCGCAGGCGCGTGCGTAAGAAAGTGTGGATAGAGATATATTGTGAGAGTCAGATATTATTTTTCTTTTAGTGTTTGTTCATAATATCTGTTATTGAAATATATTGTAATTGCGAAGAGCAAGAGTTTTTTGTTGGATATTAAGGAATCAGATGACGAGTAGTCAGATGATACAACAGCTGTCAACATTTTCATTGCTACATTCATCAATTCCATTATTTTGATCAATTCCTTAATATTGTATTTTATTAAATAGGCACTTTGAACAACTAATATTGATTCAATGAATAATTTTACTGTTCTCATCAACAAGACTGCAACAGCAATTTCTTTGTTATAATCAACAAGCCATCATTTTCATCAACATTGGTATTGTTATAATTGGTAGTTTGGACGTTTTAGTTACCTTATACTGTTGTTTTAATGCTACGACCAAATTGTATACTCAAATCCACAATTTTATTGTAGGAATAAATGATTTTATTGTTGTATTCGATAATATTTTTATTATAATCACATGACTCCTTCAAACTAGTATTGCTATTGTAGTGGTTATCATGATCTTATAATCAACAATAATTGCTGAGTAGAAATCATCAATTGTAGATTATCACGGGCAACAATCATTTGTTGTGATCAACTAAATTTTGACTTTAATCGTGAAGTTATTGTTAATTCATGAGATAAACGATAAAAACTTACTGAAAATTATTGTTGTAGTTTACTCAATTCCAATTGTGATCTATAGTTGATTGTTGCAATCGATGGATTGACTACTCAATGGATATCGTACTATTGGTATAATCAACAAAAAATACTATGTACAAGTCATTATCAACAATTTATAATTAGGATAACCTTCTCTTCCGTTGCTTCCGACAAAATATTGTTTTAATCAGTCCACCTTTTGTAGTGATCAACCAGCAATGATTTATTGATAAGGATGAGCAGAATATTGTTGCAATCGATTGCAAACTGATAGCTGTGATCATTCAATGATCACTGAAGTGAAATAAATTGTTGACATCAATATCAATTTCAAAATACAAAGCATAGATGATTTATTCAGCAATCCAGGGTTGTTATCTGATTTATTTCCGTTGTGGTCAGAAGAAAAAACTGATTGGTTCTATATTCGAGCAATTTATTATCGATTTCCGAATGCTGTCTTAGATGTGAAAAATGAGTTAGCATAACATCTGAGACGTTGATCATATTCACCAGTTTTTCTGAATGAATAAATTAAAGCTACTAAATTGGGTCTTAACTTTGATTTGATATGAAACAAATTCGCTTTGAACTCAAAATATTCTTGGAGATAACTTTGAAGCCAATTTGCTTCTTGTAATAGAATTTCGCATACATATATTAGGTTTTTCCACAGCTGTGAGTAAATTAGGCATTTCGCGCATCGCTAACAATGCGAATACATTCAAGGCATTATTGAATTATTCCAACGATTCTACGTACATCTAATTATATTCCACTCTCGTACATATTCCGGAAAAGGAACCATTTGTCAACTAAAACACCAATGTTTAGCGTTTGCAGACGACATAACGTTAATAACCCGAACAAAAACAGAACTGAAGGAGGTATGCAAACGTTTAGCCCAAACGGCGGAGGAAATGGGATTAAAAATAAACGAGGACAAAACCAAATACATGGAGATAGAGTCGGAACATCAAGAAACACAAGAAGAGTCTCTTAAAATACAGGAGGAGGTAAAACCTACGCATTCGAGAAAGTTAAAAATCTTGTTTACTTAGGTGCTACGGTAACAAACAACAATAGCGAAGAGCGGGATATTATAACACGGATAACGAAAGGAAACAGAAGTGCGGGAGCTATGGGGAAACTATTAAAATCGAAAAGTGTGTCAAGAAGTGCAAAAAAGCGGTTATATAAAACCATTATAAGACCAGTGGTACTGTACGGTAGTGAAATGTGGGTGCTAAACAAGACTATGCAAAATAAACTAGAAGTGTGGGAGAGACAAATTCTGAGGAAGATTTATGGTGGTAAAAAAGAGGGTGATGTGTGGTTAAGACGAACTAATACCAAGCTAATAGAACTCTATGGTGAGCCTGGAATAGTGGAAGTGGCTAAAGCACAAAGGTTGCGGTGGCTAGGGCATGTGCTGAGACTACCAGAGGACAGAGTAGTAAGAAAGATGTTAGACGGAGGTGTTGTGAAAAAAAAAAGAAGGGGAAGACCAAAGGAGAGGTGGTATGACGCGGTGAAAAAGGACTTAGAGACACTAGGGATTACGAACTTTGAGCGATTAGCACAGGACCGTAAAAAATGGCGAAAAATTGTAACAGAAGCCATAGGCCTACTTGGCCTGCAGCGCTAAATTATATATATATATATACATATTCCGCTATTCTTCATGATCTATTGATTGGCAAGAAAGTGAGTCACTATCTCAAAAACTGCAGGAAGAGTACCGGAAACATTTGACATGAAAGTGAGGATCATAGCGTTTTTGCTTGTGTGGAAATATACATCCCAAGAAAAATTTGGATTCTCAAAATTACATTAAAAATAAGAAGAGGTCCTGATTCTTTGTTCAGACATGGAAGAGAAGTTTCTCATTTAACTCGATCATTGTGTCACACCGTATATCCTGATTATTTTACAACGGTCAAAATTAATTAGAAAATGAACTTATTGAATGGCTTATAAATCGGGTGTAGAAGACAATGGAGAAGAAATGTGTATTATCGTGATGACTACTTAATATTTTTTCCGCTATTGGTATGCAACTCCATTTAAAATTAAAATTGAAATTAACCACTGAGATGCATCTACAAAAAAGTATGGGGACAGTTGCCGCTTCAAATGAATCTCTACGTTTTAGACCCTATTGAACACAGAAAAAACATAATTACAACTGAAGTCAGTAGCTGTGTCTGTCTATTTTTGAAAGCACGATGACTTGAGAAAGCCTAGAAATCTTTGACTTAAATTTCATATTCAAGTTTTTTATCAAAAAAATTAGTTCATATTCATAAATAAGGTATTTTTAATCTGTAAAGTAAACTTGTCGCACTCAAATTATTCTTGGCGTATTCAAAAGTCAAAGAGCCATTTACCGCCCAGAAAAACGTGCGCAAAATAGTATTTATCCTGCATGAGTAATAAAGAATAACTTAGATTGATCCCAGAATAAATTGGCACAACATTTACCTGGAACATTTCCCAAAATTATCAGCAGTTTTAGGAAAAACATGCTGCAAATTAGAAGGAATAACATAAATATATAAGAAAAAAATTATGCTCGGTAGCTCTTTCATTGTTGCAATCTTAATACGTAAAGTAAAGTATATTTACAGCGGTATTAGCAATTTGTAAAGCTTTTGCAGTTTTCGATGCAAAAATAGAGCATGTTAATCCACGCATCACGGTCTTATATACAGGTCTTAACTCTAGCATCCCACTACCGTTGGTAAGGGGTTGACTCTTATTCAAGTATTTAGTTATTATCAGTTCCTCAAGATGTGAGAAGCTGTAATATATTGTAGTTGATGATTATAAATCTACTTATGATAATAGTTTAAGGGAGATTATTTTTATGAAATATTAGATATTCTATTGCTATTTGATGGCAACATTTCAAATATTATTGATATTGAGTTCTATATATCAATAAATTTTGGAATATAAAATTGAATATTCAATCCAGACTTGAATGATGCGAATCGCTGTTTCTTGCCTTTCTGATGCACACTTTCTTTATCTCGCGCACACCTACTCTGTTGATCGTAAGGCCGTCTGTAGTAGTTCAAATAACTAATGAGCTGCTTTAATAATGAATACCCTCACTGGTAAATATCAAGACCTGTGGAAAATATTAGAAATTGTGCGGCAAGAGTGGTTCTTTTGAAAAGATAGTTCTACTAGAGCAACAATCTCGCCATCTCGTCGCTAATCCTTAAAGGGTATGATATCGATGATTTTCTTAAGGATTTATACCTGAATATGATTGGAAACTGTCAATCAATATAATCACGGGCTGAGAACAGTGTGGTAATATAATATGAAGCAGGGGAATTACGTGAGCTCAATTCACATCCGGGATTGATCTTGTCAAAGAAGGATTCTTGTCAGAGAGGCGGTACATATTTGGAGCTGCGAAGCCTAGAGTCTCTGTAAATCGTTTAGAAGTTGAAATCAATAATCTTTCTCCGGATAAATACATGAAATTACATTGGAAATTGTCTATATGAAAAAGAGTGGAATCACGTATAGGAAAGAATGCAGAAATATAATATGGAGCAGAAGAATTCTGTAGGCGGAAATTATAATTGGAACTAATCTTATCAAGAAATTATTTTTGCCGGAGGCGGTTCACGTATGAAGCTGCGAAGCCTAGCGCTTAGACCCGCTCAGAAGCTAGATTTTGCTCCAAAAGTGCGTTATATGGCAGAATCTAGCACCAAATACATCATATTTCGTGTTTTTAGAGTGCTATTTGCAGTTCTACGAACTTTGGAAAAAGTCGAAATCACGCTTTCCTGCGCTAATTTTCACAATCAAAAAGTTCATACTACTATTCAGGACCTCATAATATGTATGAGTCTATCGACAAAAACATCATATTTTGTGTTTTCAGAGCGCTATCTGCAGTTATACGAAGTTTGAAATAAGTCAAAATTACCACATTCTAAGCAGTTTCAAAGTATCGCAAATCACATAAATATATTCAATACAACATATATCGTATGAATATGTCCTCAAATGCACAAAATTTTGCGTTTATAGCGAGTTATTAGCGTTTTTTCTGAGTCTCATTGAGAAATTTTTGATACTGTAAATCTGCTCAGAAGCAAGATTCTGCTTTAAAAGTGCGTTATATGGCAGAATCTAGCACCAAATACATCAGATTCCGAGTTTTCAGAGTGCTATTCGCAGTTTCACAATCTCTAGAATAAGTCGAAATTACGCTATTCGCGCAGATTTTCACAATCAAATAGTTCATATTCCTATTCAGGACCTTATAGTATGTATGAATCTATCTACACAAACATCATATTTCGTGTTTTCAGAGCGCTATCTGCAGTTATATGAAGTTTGAAATAAGTCAAAATCACCACATTCTGAGCAGTTTCAAAGTATCGCAAATCACATGAATCTATCCAATACAACATGATACGCATGAATCCGTCCTCAAATGCACAAAATTTTGCGTTTCCAGCAAGTTATCAGCGTTTTTTCTGAGTTTCGTTGAGAAATTTTTGATTCTGTGAATCTGCTCAGAAGCAAGATTTTGCTTTAAAAGTGCGTTATATGGCAGAATCTAGCACCAAATACATCATATTTCGTGTTTTTAGAGTGCTATTTGCAGTCTTACAAACTTTGGAATGAGTCGAAATCTCGCTTTTCCGCGCAGATTTGCACAATCAAAAAGCTCATATTTTCTATTCAGGAGCTCATAATATGTATGAATCTATCGACAAAAACATCATATTCCGTGTTTTCAAAGCGCTTTTTGCAGTTATATGAAGTTTGAAATAAGTCAAAATCACCACATTCTGAGCACTTTCAATGTATCGCAAATCACATGAATCAATCGAATAAAACATAATACGCATGGATTCGTCTTCAAATGCACAGAATTCTGCGTTTCCAGCGAGTATCAGCGTTTTTTCTGAGTCTTGTTGAGAAATTTTTGACTCTATAAATCTGCTCAGAAGCAAGATTTTGCTTCAAAAGTGCGTTATATGGCAGAATCTAGCACCAAATACATCATATTTCGTGTTTTTAGAGTGCTATTTGCAGTTTTACAAACTTTGGAATAAGTCGAAATCACGCTTTTCTGCGCAGATTTTCACAATCAAGAAGTTCATATTACTATTCAGGACCCCATAATATGTATGAGTCTGTCGACAAAAACATCATATGTTGTGTTTTCAGAGCGGTATCTGCAGTTATATGAAGTTTGAAATAAGTCAAGATTACCACTATCTTAGGAGTTTCAAATCATCGCAAATCAGATAAATCTATCCAATACAACATAATACGCATGAATTTGTCCTCAAATGCACAAAATTCTGCGTTTCCAGCGAGTTATCAGCGTTTTTTCTGAGTCTCGTTGAGAAATTTTTGACTCTGTTAATCCGCTCAGAAGCAAGATTTTGCTTCAAAAGTGCGTTATATGGCAGAATCTAGCATCAAATACATCATATTTTGTGTTTTTAGAGTGCTATTTGCAGTTTCACAAACTTTGGAATAAGTCGAAATAACGCTTTCCCGCGCAGATTTTCACAATCAAGTAGATCATATTCCTATTCAGGACCTCATAGTATGTATGCATCTATCGACAAAAACATCATATTCTGTGTTTTCAGAGCGCTATCTGCAGTTATATGAAGTTTGAAATAAGTCAAATTACCACATTCTGAGCGGTTTCAAAGTATCGCAAACTACATGAATCTATTTAATACAACATAATACGCATGAATCCGTTCTCGAATGCACAAAATTATGCGTTTCCAGCGAGTTATCAGCGTTTTTTCTGAGTCTCGTTGAGAAATTTTTGACTCTGTAAATCTGCACTGAAGCAAGATTTTGCTTCAAAAGTGCGTCATATGGCAAAATCTAGCACCACATTAATCATATTTCGTGCTTTTAGAGTGCTATTTGCAGTTTTACAAACAATGGAATAAGTCGAAATCACGCTTTTCCGCGCGGATTTTCACAATCAAAAAGATCATATTCCTATTCAGGACCTCATAATATGTATGAATCTATCGACAAAAACATCATATTTTGTGTTTTCAGAGCGCTATCTGCAGTTATATGAAGTGTGAAATAAGTCAAAATTACCACATTCTGAGCAGTTTCAAAGTATCGCAAATTACATGAATCTATCCAATACAACATAATGAATATGTCCTCAAATGCACAAAATTTTGCGTTTCCAGCGAGTTATCAGCGTTTTTTCTGAGTCTCGTTGAGAAATTTTTGATACTGTACATCTGCTCAGTAGTAAGATTTTGCTTCAAAAGTGCGTTATATGGCAGAATCTAGCACCAAATACATCATATTTCGTGTTTTCAGAATGCTATATGCAGTCTTACAAACTTTGAAATAAGTCGAAATCACGCTTTTCCGCGCAGATTTGCACGATCAAGAAGCTCATATTCCTGTTCAGGACCTCATAATATGTATGAATCTATCGACAGATACATCATATTTCGGGTTTTCATAGCGCCATCCGCATAGTTATATGAAGTTTGAAAAAAGTCGAAATTACCACATTCTGAGCAGTTTCAAACTATCGCAAATCACGAAAATCTATCCAATACAACATGATACGCATGAATCCGTCCTCAGATGCTCAAAATTCTGCGTTTCCAGCGAGTTATCAGCGTTTTTTCTGAGTCTCGTTGAGAGATTTTTGACTCTATAAATCTGCTCAGAAGCAAGATCTTGCTTTAAAAGTGCGTTATATGGCAGAATCTAGCTCCAAATACATCATATTTCGTGTTTTTAGAGTGCTATTTGCAGTTCTACAAACTTTGGAATAAGTCGAAATCACGCTTTTCTGCGCAGATTTTCACAATCAAAAAGCTCATATTCCTATTCAGGACCCCACAATATGTATGAGTCTATCGACAAAAACATCATATTTTGTGTTTTCAGAGCGCTATCTGCAGTTATATGAAGTTTGAAATGAGTCAAAATTACCTCATTCTGAACAGTTCCAAAGTATCGCAAATCACATGAATCTATTCAATACAACATAATACGCATGAATATGTTCTCAAATGCGCAAAATTTTGCGTTTCCAGCGAGTTATCAGCGTTTTTTCTGAGTCTCGTTGAGAAATTTTTGACTCTGTAAATCTGCTCAGAAGCAAGATTTTGCTTCAAAAGTGCGTTATATGGCAGAATCTAGCATCAAATACATCATATTTTGTGTTCTTAGAGTGCTATTTGCAGTTTCACGAACTTTGGAATAAGTCGAAATAACGCTTTCCCGCGCAGATTTTCACAATCAAGTAGATCATATTCCTATTCAGGACCTCATAGTATGTATGCATCTATCGACAAAAAAATCTTTTTGTGTTTTCAGAGCGCTATCTGCAGTTATATGAAGTTTGAAATAAGTCAAATTACCACATTCTGAGCGGTTTCAAAGTATCGCAAACTACATGAATCTATCCAATACAACATAATACGCATGAATATGTCCTCGAATGCACAAAATTTTGCGTTTCCAGCGAGTTATCAGCGTTTTTTCTGAGTCTTGTTGAGAAATTTTTGATGCTGTAAATCTGCTCGGAAGCAAAAGTGTGCTTTAAAAGTGCGTTATTTGGCAGAATCTAGCACCAAATACATCATATTTCATGATTTTAGAGTGCTATTTGCAGTTTCACAAACTTTGGAATAAGTCGAAATCACGTTTTTCCGCGCAGATTTTCACAATCAAAAAGATCATATTCCTTTTCAGGACCTCATAATATGTATGAATCTATCGACAAGAACATCATATTTTGTGTTTTTAGAGCGCTATCTGCAGTTATATGAAGTGTGAAATAAGTTAAAATTACCACATTCTGAGCAGTTTCTAAGTATCGCAAATTACATGAATCTATCCAATACAACATAATGAATATGCCCTCAAATGCACAAAATTTTGCGTTTCCAGCGAGTTATCAGCGTTTTTTCTGAGTCTCGTTGAGAAATTTTTGATACTGTACATCTGCTCAGTAGTAAGATTTTGCTTCAAAAGTGCGTTATATGGCAGAATCTAGCACCAAATACATCATATTTTGTGTTTTCAGAATGCTATATGCAGTCTTACAAACTTTGGAATAAGTCGAACTCACGCTTTCGCGCGCAGATTTGCACGATCAAGAAGCTCATATTCCCATTCAGGACCTCATAATATGTATGAATCTATCGACAGATACATCATATTTCGTGTTTTCAGAGCGCCATCCGCAGTTATATGAAGTTTGAAATAAGTCAAAATTACCACATTCTGAGCAGTTTCAAACTATCGCATATCACGAAAATCTATCCAATACAACATGATACGCATGAATCCGTCCTCAGATGCTCAAAATTCTGCGTTTCCAGCGAGTTATCAGCGTTTTTTCTGAGTCTCGTTGAGAGATTTTTGACTCTATAAATCTGCTCAGAAGCAAGATCTTACTTTAAAAGTGCGTTATATGGCAGAATCTAGCGCCAAATACATCATATTTCGTGTTTTTAGAGTGCTATTTGCAGTTCTACAAACTTTGGAATAAGTCGAAATCACGCTTTTCTGCGCAGATTTTCACAATCAAAAAGCTCATATTCCTATTCAGGACCCCACAATATGTATGAGTCTATCGACAAAAACATCATATGTTGTGTTTTCAGAGCGCTATCTGCAGTTATATGAAGTTTGAAATGAGTCAAAATTACCTCATTCTGAACAGTTCCAAAGTATCGCAAATCACATGAATCTATTCAATACAACATAATACGCATGAATATGTTCTCAAATGCGCAAAATTTTGCGTTTCCAGCGAGTTATCAGCGTTTTTTCTGAGTCTCGTTGAGAAATTTTTGATTCTGTAAACCTGCTCAGAAGTAAGATTTTGCTTCAAAAGTGCGTTATATGGCAAAATCTAGCACCAAATACATCATATTTCGTGTTTTTAGGGTGCTATTCGCAGTTTTACAAACTTTGGAATAAGTCGAAATCAAGCTTTCCCACGCAAATATTCACAATCAAAGAGTACATCTTCCTATTCAGGACCTCGTAATATGTATGAATCCACCGACAAAAACATCATATTTCGTGTTTTCAGAGCGCTATCTGCAGTTATATGAAGTTTGAAATAAGTCAAAATTACCACATTCTGAGCAGTTTCAAAGTATCGCAAATCACATGAACCTATCCAAAACAACATAATACGCATGAATCCGTCCTCGAATGCACAAAATTTTGCGTTTCCAGCGAGTTATCAGCGTTTTTTCTGAGTCTCGTTGAGAAATTTTCGACTCTGTTAATCTGCTCAGAAGCAAGATTTGCTTCAAAAGGTCGTTATATGGCAGAATCTAGCACCAAATACATCATATTTCGTGTTTTTAGAGTGCTATTTGCAGTTTTACAAACTTTGGAATAAGTCGAAATCACGCTTTTCCACGAAGATTTTCACAATCAAGAAGTTCATATTCCTATTCAGGACCTCATAATACGTATAAATCTATCGACAAAAACATCATATTTCGTGCTTTCAGAGCGCTATCTGCAGTTATATGAAGTTTGAAATAAGTCAAAATCACCACATTCTGAGCACTTTCAATGTATCGCAAATCACATGAATCAATCGAATAAAACATAATACGCATGGATTCGTCTTCAAATGCACAGAATTCTGCGTTTCCAGCGAGTATCAGCGTTTTTTCTGAGTCTTGTTGAGACATTTTTAACTCTATAAATCTGCTCAGAAGCAAGATTTTGCTTCAAAAGTGCGTTATATGGCAGAATCTAGCACCAAATACATCATATTTCGTGTTTTTAGAGTGCTATTTGCAGTTTTACAAACTTTGGAATAAGTCGAAATCACGCTTTTCTGCGCAGATTTTCACAATCAAGAAGTTCATATTACTATTCAGGACCCCATAGTATGTATGAGTCTGTCGACAAAAACATCATATGTTGTGTTTTCAGAGCGGTATCTGCAGTTATATGAAGTTTGAAATAAGTCAAGATTACCACTATCTTAGGAGTTTCAAATCATCGCAAATCAGATAAATCTATCCAATACAACATAATACGCATGAATTTGTCCTCAAATGCACAAAATTCTGCGTTTCCAGCGAGTTATCAGCGTTTTTTCTGAGTTTCGTTGAGAAATTTTTGACTCTGTAAATCCGCTCAGAAGCAAGATTTTGCTTCAAAAGTGCGTTATATGGCAGAATCTAGCATCAAATACATCATATTTTGTGTTTTTAGAGTGCTATTTGCAGTTTCACAAACTTTGGAATAAGTCGAAATAACGCTTTCCCGCGCAGATTTTCACAATCAAGTAGATCATATTCCTATTCAGGACCTCATAGTATGTATGCATCTATCGACAAAAACATCATATTTTGTGTTTTCAGAGCGCTATCTGCAGTTATATGAAGTTTGAAATA
The DNA here is from genome assembly GCA_963989225.1 of Dromius quadrimaculatus. Classification (NCBI taxonomy): domain Eukaryota; kingdom Metazoa; phylum Arthropoda; class Insecta; order Coleoptera; family Carabidae; genus Dromius; species Dromius quadrimaculatus. The sequence goes on from OZ022327.1 coordinate 33,314,332, forward strand.
AGTCAAATTACCATATTCTGAGCGGTTTCAAAGTATCGCAAACTACATGAATCTATTTAATACAACATAATACGCATGAATCCGTTCTCGAATGCACAAAATTATGCGTTTCCAGCGAGTTATCAGCGTTTTTTCTGAGTCTCGTTGAGAAATTTTCGACTCTGTTAATCTGCTCAGAAGCAAGATTTGCTTCAAAAGGTCGTTATATGGCAGAATCTAGCACCAAATACATCATATTTCGTGTTTTTAGAGTGCTATTTGCAGTTTTACAAACTTTGGAATAAGTCGAAATCACGCTTTTCCACGAAGATTTTCACAATCAAGAAGTTCATATTCCTATTCAGGACCTCATAATACGTATAAATCTATCGACAAAAACATCATATTTCGTGCTTTCAGAGCGCTATCTGCAGTTATATGAAGTTTGAAATAAGTCAAAATCACCACATTCTGAGCACTTTCAATGTATCGCAAATCACATGAATCAATCGAATAAAACATAATACGCATGGATTCGTCTTCAAATGCACAGAATTCTGCGTTTCCAGCGAGTATCAGCGTTTTTTCTGAGTCTTGTTGAGACATTTTTAACTCTATAAATCTGCTCAGAAGCAAGATTTTGCTTCAAAAGTGCGTTATATGGCAGAATCTAGCACCAAATACATCATATTTCGTGTTTTTAGAGTGCTATTTGCAGTTTTACAAACTTTGGAATAAGTCGAAATCACGCTTTTCTGCGCAGATTTTCACAATCAAGAAGTTCATATTACTATTCAGGACCCCATAATATGTATGAGTCTGTCGACAAAAACATCATATGTTGTGTTTTCAGAGCGGTATCTGCAGTTATATGAAGTTTGAAATAAGTCAAGATTACCACTATCTTAGGAGTTTCAAATCATCGCAAATCAGATAAATCTATCCAATACAACATAATACGCATGAATTTGTCCTCAAATGCACAAAATTCTGCGTTTCCAGCGAGTTATCAGCGTTTTTTCTGAGTTTCGTTGAGAAATTTTTGACTCTGTAAATCCGCTCAGAAGCAAGATTTTGCTTCAAAAGTGCGTTATATGGCAGAATCTAGCATCAAATACATCATATTTTGTGTTTTTAGAGTGCTATTTGCAGTTTCACAAACTTTGGAATAAGTCGAAATAACGCTTTCCCGCGCAGATTTTCACAATCAAGTAGATCATATTCCTATTCAGGACCTCATAGTATGTATGCATCTATCGACAAAAACATCATATTTTGTGTTTTCAGAGCGCTATCTGCAGTTATATGAAGTTTGAAATAAGTCAAATTACCATATTCTGAGCGGTTTCAAAGTATCGCAAACTACATGAATCTATTTAATACAACATAATACGCATGAATCCGTTCTCGAATGCACAAAATTATGCGTTTCCAGCGAGTTATCAGCGTTTTTTCTGAGTCTCGTTGAGAAATTTTTGACTCTGTAAATCTGCACTGAAGCAAGATTTTGCTTCAAAAGTGCGTCATATGGCAAAATCTAGCACCACATTAATCATATTTCGTGCTTTTAGAGTGCTATTTGCAGTTTTACAAACAATGGAATAAGTCGAAATCACGCTTTTCCGCGCGGATTTTCACAATCAAAAAGATCATATTCCTATTCAGGACCTCATAATATGTATGAATCTATCGACAAAAACATCATATTCTGTGTTTTCAGAGCGCTATCTGCAGTTATATGAAGTGTGAAATAAGTCAAAATTACCACATTCTGAGCAGTTTCAAAGTATCGCAAATTACATGAATCTATCCAATACAACATAATGAATATGTCCTCAAATGCACAAAATTTTGCGTTTCCAGCGAGTTATCAGCGTTTTTTCTGAGTCTCGTTGAGAAATTTTTGATACTGTACATCTGCTCAGTAGTAAGATTTTGCTTCAAAAGTGCGTTATATGGCAGAATCTAGCACCAAATACATCATATTTCGTGTTTTCAGAATGCTATATGCAGTCTTACAAACTTTGAAATAAGTCGAAATCACGCTTTTCCGCGCAGATTTGCACGATCAAGAAGCTCATATTCCTGTTCAGGACCTCATAATATGTATGAATCTATCGACAGATACATCATATTTCGTGTTTTCAGAGCGCCATCCGCATAGTTATATGAAGTTTGAAATAAGTCCAAATTACCACATTCTGAGCAGTTTCAAACTATCGCAAATCACGAAAATCTATCCAATACAACATGATACGCATGAATCCGTCCTCAGATGCTCAAAATTCAACGTTTCCAGTGAGTTATCAGCGTTTTTTCTGAGTCTCGTTGAGAGATTTTTGACTCTATAAATCTGCTCAGAAGCAAGATCTTGCTTTAAAAGTGCGTTATATGGCAGAATCTAGCTCCAAATACATCATATTTCGTGTTTTTAGAGTGCTATTTGCAGTTCTACAAACTTTGGAATAAGTCGAAATCACGCTTTTCTGCGCAAATTTTCACAATCAAAAAGCTCATATTCCTATTCAGGACCCCACTATATGTATGAGTCTGTCGACAAAAACATCATATTTTGTGTTTTCAGAGCGCTAACTGCAGTTATATGAAGTTTGAAATGAGTCAAAATTACCTCATTCTGAACAGTTCCAAAGTATCGCAAATCACATGAATCTATTCAATACAACATAATACGCATGAATATGTTCTCAAATGCGCAAAATTTTGCGTTTCCAGCGAGTTATCAGCGTTTTTTCTGAGTCTCGTTGAGAAATTTTTGACTCTGTAAATCTGCTCAGAAGCAAGATTTTGCTTCAAAAGTGCGTTATATGGCAGAATCTAGCATCAAATACATCATATTTTGTGTTTTTAGAGTGCTATTTGCAGTTTCACAAACTTTGGAATGAGTCAAAATAACGCTTTCCCGCGCAGATTTTCACAATCAAGTAGATCATATTCCTATTCAGGACCTCATAGTATGTATGCATCTATCGACAAAAAAATCTTTTTGTGTTTTCAGAGCGCTATCTGCAGTTATATGAAGTTTGAAATAAGTCAAATTACCACATTCTGAGCGGTTTCAAAGTATCGCAAACTACATGAATCTATCCAATACAACATAATACGCATGAATATGTCCTCGAATGCACAAAATTTTGCGTTTCCAGCGAGTTATCAGCGTTTTTTCTGAGTCTTGTTGAGAAATTTTTGATGCTGTAAATCTGCTCGGAAGCAAAAGTGTGCTTTAAAAGTGCGTTATATGGCAGAATCTAGCACCAAATACATCATATTTCATGATTTTAGAGTGCTATTTACAGTTTCACAAACTTTGGAATAAGTCGAAATCACGCTTTTCCGCGCAGATTTTCACAATCAAAAAGATCATATTCCTTTTCAGGACCTCATAATATGTATGAATCTATCGACAAGAACATCATATTTTGTGTTTTTAGAGCGCTATCTGCAGTTATATGAAGTGTGAAATAAGTTAAAATTACCACATTCTGAGCAGTTTCTAAGTATCGCAAATTACATGAATCTATCCAATACAACATAATGAATATGCCCTCAAATGCACAAAATTTTGCGTTTCCAGCGAGTTATCAGCGTTTTCTCTGAGTCTCGTTGAGAAATTTTTGATACTGTACATCTGCTCAGTAGTAAGATTTTGCTTCAAAAGTGCGTTACATGGCAGAATCTAGCACCAAATACATCATATTTCGTGTTTTCAGAATGCTATATGCAGTCTTACAAACTTTGGAATAAGTCGAACTCACGCTTTCGCGCGCAGATTTGCACGATCAAGAAGCTCATATTCCCATTCAGGACCTCATAATATGTATGAATCTATCGACAGATACATCATATTTCGTGTTTCAGAGCGCCATCCGCAGTTATATGAAGTTTGAAATAAGTCAAAATTACCACATTCTGAGCAGTTTCAAACTATCGCATATCACGAAAATCTATCCAATACAACATGATACGCATGAATCCGTCCTCAGATGCTCAAAATTCTGCGTTTCCAGCGAGTTATCAGCGTTTTTTCTGAGTCTCGTTGAGAGATTTTTGACTCTATAAATCTGCTCAGAAGCAAGATCTTACTTTAAAAGTGCGTTATATGGCAGAATCTAGCGCCAAATACATCATATTTCGTGTTTTTAGAGTGCTATTTGCAGTTCTACAAACTTTGGAATAAGTCGAAATCACGCTTTTCTGCGCAGATTTTCACAATCAAAAAGCTCATATTCCTATTCAGGACCCCACAATATGTATGAGTCTATCGACAAAAACATCATATTTTGTGTTTTCAGAGCGCTATCTGCAGTTATATGAAGTATGAAATGAGTCAAAATTACCTCATTCTGAACAGTTCCAAAGTATCGCAAATCACATGAATCTATTCAATACAACATAATACGCATGAATATGTTCTCAAATGCGCAAAATTTTGCGTTTCCAGCGAGTTATCAGCGTTTTTTCTGAGTCTCGTTGAGAAATTTTTGATTCTGTAAACCTGCTCAGAAGTGAGATTTTGCTTCAAAAGTGCGTTATATGGCAGAATCTAGCACCAAATACATCATATTTCGTGTTTTTAGGGTGCTATTCGCAGTTTTACAAACTTTGGAATAAGTCGAAATCAAGCTTTCCCACGCAAATATTCACAATCAAAGAGTACATCTTCCTATTCAGGACCTCGTAATATGTATGAATCCACCGACAAAAACATCATATTTCGTGTTTTCAGAGCGCTATCTGCAGTTATATGAAGTTTGAAATAAGTCAAAATTACCACATTCTGAGCAGTTTCAAAGTGTATCGCAAATCACATGAACCTATCCAAAACAACATAATACGCATGAATCCGTCCTCGAATGCACAAAATTTTGCGTTTCCAGCGAGTTATCAGCGTTTTTTCTGAGTCTCGTTGAGAAATTTTCGACTCTGTTAATCTGCTCAGAAGCAAGATTTGCTTCAAAAGGTCGTTATATGGCAGAATCTAGCACCAAATACATCATATTTCGTGTTTTTAGAGTGCTATTTGCAGTTTTACAAACTTTGGAATAAGTCGAAATCACGCTTTTCCACGAAGATTTTCACAATCAAGAAGTTCATATTCCTATTCAGGACCTCATAATATGTATAAATCTATCGACAAAAACATCATATTTCGTGCTTTCAGAGCGCTATCTGCAGTTATATGAAGTTTGAAAAAAGTCAAAATTACCACACTCTGAGCAGTTTCAAAGTATCGCAAATCACGAAAATCTATCCAATACAACATAATACGCATGAATCCGTATTCAAATGCACAAAATTTTGCGTTTCCAGCGAGTTATCAGCGTTTTTTCCGAAACTCGCTGAGAAATTTTTGAGTCCGTAAATCTGCTCAGAAGCAAGATTTTGCTTTAAAAGTGCGTTATATGACAGAATCTAGCACCAAATACATCATATTTCGTGTTTTCGGAGTGCTATTTGCAGTTTTACAAACTTTGGAATAAGTCGAAATCACGCTTTTCCGCGCAGATTTCTACAATCAAAAAGTTCATATTCCTATTCAGGACCTCATAATATGTATGAATCCATCGACAAAAACATCATATTCCGTGTTTTCAGAGCGCTATCTGCAGTTATATGAAGTTTGAAATAAGTCAAAATTACCACATTCTGAGCAGTTTCAAAGTATCGCATATCACGGAAATCTATCCAATACAACATAATACGCATGAATTCGTCCTTAAATGCACAAAACTTTGCGTTTCCAGCGAGTTATCAGCGTTTTTTTCTGAGTCTCGTTGAAAAATTTTTGACTCTATAAATCTGCTCAGGAGTAAGATTTTGCTTCAAAAGTGCGTTACATGGCAGAATCTAGCACCAAATACATCATATTTCGTGTTTTTGGAGTGCTATTTGCAGTTCTACAAACTTTGGAATAATTCGAAATCCCGCATTTCTGCGCAGATTTTTACAATCAAAAAGTTCATATTCCTATTCAGAACCCCATAATATGTATGAGTCTATCGACAAAAACATCATATTTTGTGTTTTCAGAGCGCTATCTGCAGTTATATGAAGTTTGAAATGAGTCAAAATTACCTCATTCTGAACAGTTCCAAAGTATCGCAAATCACATGAATCTATTCAATACAACATAATACGCATGAATATGTTCTCGAATGCACAAAGTTCTGCGTTTCCAGCGAGTTATCAGCGTTTCTTCTGAGCCTAGTTGAGAAATTTTTGATTCTGTAAATCTGCTCAGGAGCATGATTTTGCTTCAAAAGGTCGTTATATGGCAGAATCTAGCACCAAATACATCATATCTCGTGTTTTTAGAGTGCTATTTGCAGTTTTACAAACTTTGGAATAAGTCGAAAATCACGCTTTTCCGCGAAGATATTTACAATCAAAAAGTCCATATTTCTATTCAGGACCCCATAATTTGTATGAGTCTATCGACAAAAACATCATATTTTGTGTTTTCAGAGCGCTATCTGCAGTTATATGAAGTTTGAAATGAGTCAAAATTACCTCATTCTGAACAGTTCCAAAGTATCGCAAATCACATGAATCTATTCAATACAACATAATACGCATGAATATGTTCTCGAATGCACAAAATTCTGCGTTTCCAGCGAGTTATCAGCGTTTTTTTCTGAGTCTCGTTGAGAAATTTTTTGATTCTGTACATCTGCTCAGGAGCAAGATTTTGCTTCAAAAGTGCGTTATATGCAGAATCTGGCATCAAATACATCATATTTCGTGTTTTTAGAGGGCCATTCGCAGTTTTACAAACTTTGGAATAAGTCGAAATCAAGCTTTCCCACGCAAATATTCACAATCAAAGAGTACATCTTCCTATTCAGGACCCCATAATATGTATGAATCCATCGACAAAAACATCATATTCCGTGTTTTCAGAGCGCTATCTGCAGTTATATGAAGTTTGAAATAAGTCAAAATTACCACATTCTGAGCAGTTTCAAAGTTTCGCAAATCACATGAACCTATCCAAAACAACATAATACGCATGAATCCGTCCTCAAATGCACAAAATTTTGCGTTTCGAGCGAGTTATCAGCGTTTTCTCTGAGTCTCGTTGAGAGATTTTTGACATTGTGAGTCTGCTCAGAAGCAAGATTTTGCTTCAAAAGGTCGTTATATGGCAGAATCTAGCACCAAATACATCATACTTCATGTTTTTAGAGTGCTATTTGCAGCTTTACAAACTTTGGAATAAGTCGAAATCACGCTTTTCCGCGAAGATTTTCACAATCAAAAAGTTCATATTCCTATTCAGGACCTCATAATATGTATAAATCTATCGACAAAAACATCATATTCCGTGTTTTCAGAGCTCTATCTGCAGTTATATGAAGTTTGAAATAAGTCAAAATTACCACATTCTGAGCAGTTTCAAAGTATCGCAAATCACGAAAATCTATCCAATACAACATAATACGCATGAATCCGTTCTCAAATGCACAATATTTTGCGTTTCCAGCGAGTTATCAGTGTTTTTTCTGAGTCTCGTTGAGAAATGTTTGACTCTGTAAATCTGCTCAGAAGCAAGATTTTGCTTCAGAAGGTCGTTATATGGCAGAATCTAGCACCAAATACATCATATTTCGTGTTTTTAGAGTGCTATTTGCAGTTTTGAAAACATTGGAATAAGTCGAAATCACTCTTTTCCGCGAAGATTTTCACAATCAAAAAGTTCATATTCCTATTCAGGACCTCATATTATATATGAATCAATCGACAAAAACATCATATTTCGTGTCTTCGAAGCGCTATCTGCAGTTATTTGAAGTTTGAAATAAGTCAAAATTACCACATTCTGAGCATTTTCAAAGTATCGCAAATCACATAAATCTATCCAATACAACATAATACGCATGAACCCGTCCTAAAATGCACAAAATTCTGCGTTTCCAGCGAGTTATCAGCGTTTTCTCTGAGTCTCGTTGAGAAATTTTTGACTCTATAAATCTGCTCAGAAGTAAGATTTTGCTTCAAAAGAGCGTTATATGGCATGGCAGAATCTAGCACCAAATACATCATATTTCGTGTTTTTGGAGTGCTATTTGCAGTTCTACAAACTTTGGAATAAGTCGAAATCACGCTTTTCTGCGCAGATTTTCACAATCAAAAAGCTCATATTCCTATTCAGGACCCCACAATATGTATGAGTCTATCGACAAAAACATCATATTTTGTGTTTTCAGAGCGCTATCTGCAGTTATATGAAGTTTGAAATGAGTCAAAATTACCTCATTCTGAACAGTTCCAAAGTATCGCAAATCACATGAATCTATTCAATACAACATAATACGCATGAATATGTTCTCAAATGCGCAAAATTTTGCGTTTCCAGCGAGTTATCAGCGTTTTTTCTGAGTCTCGTTGAGAAATTTTTGATTCTGTAAACCTGCTTAGAAGTGAGATTTTGCTTCAAAAGTGCGTTATATGGCAGAATCTAGCACCAAATACATCATATTTCGTGTTTTTAGGGTGCTATTCGCAGTTTTACAAACTTTGGAATAAGTCGAAATCAAGCTTTCCCACGCAAATATTCACAATCAAAGAGTACATCTTCCTATTCAGGATCTCGTAATATGTATGAATCCACCGACAAAAACATCATATTTCGTGTTTTCAGAGCGCTATCTGCAGTTATATGAAGTTTGAAATAAGTCAAAATTACCACATTCTGAGCAGTTTCAAAGTATCGCAAATCACATGAACCTATCCAAAAACAACATAATACGCATGAATCCGTCCTCGAATGCTCAAAATTTTGCGTTTCCAGCGAGTTATCAGCGTTTTTTTCTGAGTCTCGTTGAGAAATTTTCGACTCTGTTAATCTGCTCAGAAGCAAGATTTGCTTCAAAAGGTCGTTATATGGCAGAATCTAGCACCAAATACATCATATTTCGTGTTTTTAGAGTGCTATTTGCAGTTTTACAAACTTTGGAATAAGTCGAAATCACGCTTTTCCACGAAGATTTTCACAATCAAGAAGTTCATATTCCTATTCAGGACCTCATAATATGTATAAATCTATCGACAAAAACATCATATTTCGTGCTTTCAGAGCGCTATCTGCAGTTATATGAAGTTTGAAAAAAGTCAAAATTACCACACTCTGAGCAGTTTCAAAGTATCGCAAATCATGAAAATCTATCCAATACAACATAATACGCATGAACCCGTCCTCAAATGCACAAAATTTTGCGTTTCCAGCGAGTTATCAGCGTTTTTTCCGAAACTCGCTGAGAAATTTTTGACTCCGTAAATCTGCTCAGAAGCAAGATTTTGCTTTAAAAGTGCGTTATATGACAGAATCTAGCACCAAATACATCATATTTCGTGTTTTTAGAGTGCTATTTGCAGTTTTACAAACTTTGGGAATAAGTCGAAATCACGCTTTTCCGCGAAGATTTTCACAATCAAAAAGTTCATATTCCTATTCAGGACCTCATAATATGTATAAATCTATCGACAAAAACATCATATTCCGTGTTTTCAGAGCTCTATCTGCAGTTATATGAAGTTTGGAATAAGTCGAAATTACCACATTCTGAGCAGTTTCAAAGTATCGCAAATTACGAAAATCTATCCAATACAACATAATACGCATGAATCCGTCCTCAAATGCACAAAATTTTGCGTTTTCAGCGAGTTATCAGCGTTTTTTCTGAAACTCACTGAGAAATTTTTTACTCCGTAAATCTGCTCAGAAGCAAGACTTTGCTTCAAAAGTGCGTTATATGGCAGAATCTAGCACCAGATACATCATATTTCGTGTTTTTAGAGTGCTATTTGCAGTTTTACAAACTTTGGAATAAGTCAAAATCACGCGTTTCCGCGCAGATTTTTACAATCAAAAAGTTGATATTCCTATTCAGGACCTCATAATATGTATGAATCCATCGACAAAAACATCATATTTTGTGTTTTCAGAGCGCCATCTGCAGTTATATGAAGTTTGAAATAAGTCAAAATTACCACATTCTGAGCAGTTTCAAAGTATCGCAAACCACAAAAAATCTATCCAAAACAACATAATACGCATGAATCCGTCCTCAAATGCACAAAACTTTGCGTTTCCAGCGAGTTCTGAGTCTCGTTGAGAAATTTTTACTCTATAAATTTGCTCAGAAGCAAGATTTTGCTTCAAAAGTGCGTTATATGGCAGAATCTAGCACTAAATACATCATATTTCGTGTTTTTGGAGTGCTATTTGCAGTTCTACAAACTTTGGAATGAGTCGAAATCACGCTTTTCTGCGCAGATTTTCACAATCGAAAGTTCATATTCCTATTCAGGACCCCATAATATGTATAAGTCTATCGACAAAAAAATCATATTTTGTGTCTTTAGAGCGCTATCTGCAGTTATATGAAGTTGAAATGAGTCAAAATTACCTCATTCTGAACAGTTCCAAAGTATCGCAAATCACATGAATCTATTCAAGACAACATATTACGCATGAATATGTTCTCAAATGCACAAAATTTTGCATTTCCAGCGAGTTATCAGCGTTTTTTCTGAGTCTCGTTGGGAAATTTTTGACTCTGTAGATCTGCTCAGAGCAAGATTTTGCTTCAAAAGTGTATATGTCAGAATCTAGCACCAAATACATCATATTTCGTGTTTTTAGAGTGCTATTTGCAGTTTACAAACTTTGGAATAAGTCGAAATCACGCCTTTTCCGCGAAGATTTTCACAATCAAAAAGTTCATATTCCTATTCAGGATCCCATAATATGTATGAGTCTATCGACAAAAACATCATATTTTGTGTTTTCAGAGCGCTATCTGCAGTTATATGAAGTTTGAAATGAGTCAAAATTACCTCATTCTGAACAGTTCCAAAGTATCGCAATTCACATGAATCTATTCAATACAACATAATACGCATGAATATGTTCTCGAATGCACAAAATTCTGCGTTTCCAGCGAGTTATCAGCGTTTTTTCTGAGTCTCGTTGAGAAATTTTTGATCCTGTAAATCTGCTCAGGAGCAAGATTTTGCTTCAAAAGTGCGTTATATGGCAGAATCTGGCATCAAATACATCATATTTTGTGTTTTTAGAGTGCCATTCGCAGTTTTACAAAACTTTGGAATAAGTCGAAATCAAGCTTTCCCACGCAAATATTCACAATCAAGGAGTACATTTTCCTATTCAGGACCCCATAATATGTATGAATCCATCGACAAAAACATCATATTTCGTGTTTTCAGAGCGCTATCTGCAGTTATATGAAGTTTGAAATAAGTCAAAATTACCACATTCTGAGCAGTTTCAAAGTTCGCAAATCACATGAACCTATCCAAAACAACATAATACGCATGAATCCGTCCTCAAATGCACAAAATTTTGCGTTTCGAGCGAGTTATCAGCGTTTTCTCTGAGTCTCGTTGAGAAATTTTTGACATTGTGAGTCTGCTCAGAAGCAAGATTTTGCTTCAAAAGGTCGTTATATGCAGAATCTAGCACCAAATACATCATACTTCATGTTTTTAGAGTGCTATTTGCAGCTTTACAAACTTTGGAATAAGTCGAAATCACGCTTTTCCGCGAAGATTTTCACAATCAAAAAGTTCATATTCCTATTCAGGACCTCATAATATGTATAAATCTATCGACAAAAACATCATATTCGTGTTTTCAGAGCTCTATCTGCAGTTATATGAAGTTTGAAATAAGTCAAAATTACCACATTCTGAGCAGTTTCAAAGTATCGCAAATTACGAAAATCTATCCAATACAACATAATACGCATGAATCCGTCCTCAAATGCACAAAATTTTGCGTTTCCAGCGAGTTATCAGCGTTTCTTCTGAAACTCGCTGAGAAATTTTTGACTCCGTAAATCTGCTCAGAAGCAAGATTTTGCTTCAAAAGTGCGTTATATGGCAGAATCTAGCACCAAATACATCATATTTCGTGTTTTTAGAGTGATATTTGCAGTTTTACAAACTTTGGGATAAGTCAAAATCACGCTTCTCCGCGCGATTTTAACAATCAAAAAGTTGATATTCCTATTCAGGACCTCATAATATGTATGAATCCATCGACAAAAACATCATATTTCGTGTTTTCAGAGCGCTATCTGCAGTTATATGAAGTTTGAAATAAGTCAAAATTACCACATTCTGAGCAGTTTCAAAGTATCGCAAATCACGAAAATCTATCCAATACAACATAATACGCATGAATCCGTTCTCAAATGCACAATATTTTGCGTTTCCAGCGAGTTATCAGTGTTTTTTCTGAGTCTCGTTGAGAAATGTTTGACTCTGTAAATCTGCTCAGAAGCAAGATTTTGCTTCAGAAGGTCGTTATATGGCAGAATCTAGCACCAAATACATCATATTTCGTGTTTTTAGAGTGCTATTTGCAGTTTTTGAAACTTTGGAATAAGTCGAAATCACTCTTTTCCGCGAAGATTTTCACAATCAAAAAGTTCATATTCCTATTCAGGACCTCATATTATATATGAATCAATCGACAAAAACATCATATTTCGTGTCTTCGAAGCGCTATCTGCAGTTATTTGAAGTTTGAAATAAGTCAAAATTACCACATTCTGAGCATTTTCAAAGTATCGCAAATCACATAAATCTATCCAATACAACATAATACGCATGAACCCGTCCTAAAATGCACAAAATTCTGCGTTTCCAGCGAGTTATCAGCGTTTTCTCTGAGTCTCGTTGAGAAATTTTTGACTCTATAAATCTGCTCAGAAGTAAGATTTTGCTTCAAAAGTGCGTTATATGGCATGGCAGAATCTAGCACCAAATACATCATATTTCGTGTTTTTGGAGTGCTATTTGCAGTTCTACAAACTTTGGAATAAGTCGGAATCACGCTTTTCCGCGCAGATTTTTACAATCAAAGAGTTCATATTCCTATTCAGGACCCAATAATATGTATGAGTCCATCGACAAAAACATCATATTTTGTGTTTCAGAGCGCTATCTGCAGTTATATGAAGTTTGAAATGAGTCAAAATCACCTCATTCTGAACAGTTCCAAAGCATCGCAAATCACATGAATCTATTCAATACAACATAATACGCATGAATATGTTCTCGAATGCACAAAATTCTGCGTTTCCAGCGAGTTATCAGCGCTTTTTCTGATTCTCGTTGAGAAATTTTTGATTCTGTAAATCTGCTCAGGAGCAAGATTTTGCTCCAAAAGTGCGTTATATGGCAGAATCTAGCACAAATACATCATATTTCGTGTTTTTAGAGTGCCCATTTGCAGTTTTACAACTTGGAATAAGTCAAAATCACGCTTTTCCGCGCAGATTTTTACAATCAAGAAGGTCATATTCCTATTCAAACCTCATAATATGTACGAATCTATCGACAAAAACATCATATTTCCTGTTTTCAGAGCGCTATCTGCAGTTATATGAAGTTTGAAATAAATCAAAATTACCACATTCTGAGCAGTTTCAAAGTTTCGCAAATCACATGAACCTATCCAAAACAACATGATACGCATGAATCCGTATTCAAATGCACAAAATTTTGCGTTTCGAGCGAGTTATCAGCGTTTTTTCTGAAACTCGTTGAGAAATTTTTGACTCTGTGAATCTGCTTAGAAGCAAGATTTTGCTTCAAAAGGTCGTTATATGGCAGAATCTAGCACCAAATACATCATATTTCGTGTTTTTAGAGTGCTATTTGCAGTTTTACAAACTTTGGAATAAGTCAAAATCACGCTTTTCGAGAAGATTTCACAATCAAAAAGTTCATAATCCTATTCAGGACCTCATATAATATATGAATCCATCGACAAAAACATCATATTTCGTGTCTTCAAAGCGCTATCTGCAGTTATATGAAGTTTGAAATAAGTCAAAATTACCACATTCTGAACAGTTTCAAAGTATCGCAAATCACATAAATCTATCCAATACAGCATAATACGCATAAATCCGTCCTCAAATGCACTGAATTTTGCGTTTCCAGCGAGTTATCAGCGTTTCTTCTGAGTCTCGTTGAGAAATTTTTGACTCTGTCAATCTGCTAAGAAGTAAGATTCTGCTCCAAAAGTGCGTTATATGGCAGAATCTAGCACCCAATACATCATATTTCGTGTTTTTAGAGTGCCATTTGCAGTTTTACAAACTTTGGAATAAGTCGAAATCACTCTTTTCCTTGCAGATTCTCACAATCAAAAAATTCCTATTCCTATCCAGGACCTCATAATATGTATGAATCTATCGACAAAAACATCATATTCCGTGTTTTCAGAGCGCTATCTGCAGTATATAAAGTTCGAAATAAGTCAAAATAACCACATTCTGAGCAGTTTCAAAGTATCGCAAATCACATAAATCTATCCAATACAACATAATACGCATGAATCCGTCCTCAAATGCACAAAATTCTGAATGCACAAAATTCTGCGTTTCAAGCGAGCTATCAGCGTTTTTCCTGAATCTTGTTGAGAAATTTTTGACTCTGTAAATCTGCTCAGAAGGAAGATTTTGCTTCAAAAGTGCGTTATATGGCAGAATCTAGCACCAAATACATCATATTTCGTGTTTTTAGAGTGCTATTTGCAGTTTTACAAACTTTGGAATAAGTCGAAATCACGCTTTTCCGCGCAGATTTTTACAATCAAGAAGGTCATATTCCTATTCAGAACCTCATAATATGTACGAATCTATCGACAAAAACGACATATTTTGTGATTTCAAAGCGCTATCTGCAGTTATATGAGGTTTGAAATAAGTCAGAATTACCAAATTCTGAGCAGTTTCAAAGTATCGCAAATCACATAAATCTATCCATTACAACATAATACGCATGAATCCGTCCTCAAATGCACAAAATTTTGCGTTTCCAGCGAGTTATCAGTGTTTTTCTGAGTCTTGATGAGAAATTTCTGATTCTGTAATATCTGCTCGGAAACAAGATTTTGCTTCAAATGTGCCTTATATGGCAGAATCTAGCACCAATACATCATATTTCGTGTTTTTAGAGTGCTATTTTGCAGTTTTACAAACTTTGGAATAAGTCGAAATCACGCTTTTCCGCGCAGATTTTCACAATCAAAAAGTTCATATTCCTATTCAGGACCTCATAATATATATAAATCTATCGACAAAAACATCATATTCTGTGTTTGCAGAGCGCTATCTGCAGTTATATGAAGTTTGAAATAAGTCGAAATTACCACATTCTGAGCAGTTTCAAAATATCGCAAATCACATAAACCTATCCAATACAACATAATACGCAGGAATTCGTCCTCAAATGCACTACATTTTGCGTTTCCAGCGAGTTATCAGCGTGTTTTCTGAGTCTCGTTGAGAGATTTTTGACTCTGTAAATCTGCTCAGAAGCAAGATTTTGCTTCAAAAAAGCGTTATATGGCAGAATCTAGCATCAAATACATCATATTTCGTGTTTTTAGAGTGCCATTTGCAGTTTTACAAACTTTGGAATAAGTCGGAATCACGCTTTTCCTTGCAGATTCTCACAATAAAAAAGTCCATATTCCTATTCAAGGCCCCATAATATGTATAAATCTATCGACAAAAACGACATATTTTGTGTTTTCAGAGCGCTATCTGCAGTTATATGAGGTTTGAAATAGGTCAGAATTACCACATTCTGAGCAGTTTCAAAGTATCGCAAATTACATGAATCTATCCAATACAACATAATACGCATGAATCTGTCCTCGAATGCACAATATTCTGCGTTTCCAGCAAGTTATTAGCGTTTCTTCTGAGTCTCGTTGAGAAATTTTTGACTCTGTCAATCTGCTAAGAAGTAAGATTCTGCTTCAAAAGTGCGTAATATGGCAGAATCTAGCACCAAATACATCATATATCGTGTTTTTAGAGTGCCATTTGCAGTTTTACAAACTTTGGAATAAGTCGGAATCACCGCTTTTCCTTGCAGATTCTCACAATAAAAAAGTCCATATTCCTATTCAAGGCCCCATAATATGTATAAATCTATCGACAAAAACGACATATTTTGTGTTTTCAGAGCGCTATCTGCAGTTATATGAGGTTTGAAATAGGTCAGAATTACCACATTCTGAGCAGTTTCAAAGTATCGCAAATTACATGAATCTATCCAATACAACATAATACGCATGAATCTGTCCTCGAATGCACAATATTCTGCGTTTCCAGCGAGTTATAAGCGTTTCTTCTGAGTCTCGTTGAGAAATTTTTGACTCTGTCAATCTGCTAAGAAGTAAGATTCTGCTTCAAAAGTGCGTAATATGGCAGAATCTAGCACCAAATACATCTCATTTCGTGTTTTTAGAGTGCCATTTGCAGTTTCACAAACTTTGGAATAAGTCGAAATCACGCTTTTCCTTGCAGATTCTCACAATAAAAAAGTCCATATTCCTATTCAAGACCCATAATATGTTAAAATCTATCGACAAAAACAACTAATTTTGTGTTTTCAGAGCGCTATCTGCAGTTATATGAAGTTTGAAATAGGTCAGATTTACCACATTCTGAGCAGTTTCAAAGTATCGCAAATTACATGAATCTATCCAATACAACATAATCCGCATGAATCCGTCGCAGAATCTTGCACCAAATACATTCATATTTCGTGTTTTTAGAGTGCTATTCGTAGTTTTACAAACTTTGGAATAAGCCGAAATCACGCTTTCCCGCGCAGATTTTCACAATCAAAAAGTTCATATTCCTATTCAGGACCTTATAATATGTATGAATCTATCGACAAAAAAATCATATTTTGTGTTTTCAGAGCGCTATCTGCAGTTATATGAGGTTTGAAATAAGTCAGAATTACCACATTCTGAGCAGTTTCAAAGTATCGCAAATTACATAAATCTATCCAATACAACATAATACGCATGAATCTGTCCTCTAATGCACAATATTTTGCGTTTCCAGCAAGTCATCAGCGTTTCTTCTGAGTCTCGTTGAGGAATTTTTGACTCTATAAATCTGCTCAGAAGCAAGATTTTGCTTCAAAAGTGCATTATATGGCGGAACCCAGCACCAAATACATATTATTCGTGTCTTTAGAGTGCTATTTGCACTTTTACAAACTTTGGAATAAGTCGAAATCACGCTTTTCCGCGCGGATTTTCACAATCAAAAAGTTCATATTCCTATTCAATACCTCATAATATGTATGAATATATCGACAAAAACATCATAATTCTTTTTTTCAGAGCGCTATCTGCAGTTATATGAAGTTTGAAATAAGTCAAAATTACCACATACTGAGCAGTTTCAAAGTATCGCAAATCACATGAATCTATCCAATACAACATGATACGCATGAATCCGTCCTCAACTGCACAAAATTTTGCGTTCCCAGCGAGTTATCAGCGTTTTTTCTGAGTCTCGTTGAGAATTTCTGACTCTGTAAATCTGCTCAGAAGCAAGATTTTGCTTCAAAAGTGTATATGTCAGAATCTAGCACCAAATACATCATATTTCGTGTTTTTAGAGTGCTATTTGCAGTTTTGCAAACTTTGGAATAAGTCGAAATAACGCTTTTCCGCGCTGATTTTCACGATCAAAAAGTTCATATTCCTATTCAGGACCTCATAATATGTATAAATCTATCGACAAAAACATCATATTTCGTGTTTTCAGAGCGCTATCTGCAGTTATATGAAGTTTGAAATAAGTCAAAATTACCACATTCTGAGCAGTTTCAAAATATCGCAGATCACATAAATCTGTCTAATACAACATAATACGCATGAATCCGTCCCCAAATGCACAAAATTTTGCGTTTCTTGCGAGTTATCAGCGTTTTTCCTGAGTCTCGTTGACAAATTTTTGACTCCGTAAATCAGCTCAGAAGCAAGATTTTCTTCAAAAGTGCGTTATATGGCAGAATCTAGCACCAAATACATCATATTTCGTGTTTTTAGAGTGCTATTCGCAGTTTTACAAACTTTGGAATAAGTCGAAATCACGCTTTCCCGCGCAGATTTTCACAATCAAAAAGTTCATATTTCTCTTCAGGATCTCATAATATGTATGAATCTATCGACAAAAACATCATATTCCGTGTTTTCAGAGCGCTATCTGCATTTATATGAAGTTTGAAATAAGTCAAAATTACCACATTCTGAGCAGTTTCAAAGTATCGCAAATCACATAAACCTATCCAATACAACATAATACGCATGAATTCGTCCTCAAATGCACCTAATTTTGCGTTTCCAGCGAGTTATCAGCGTTTCTTCTGAGTCTCGTTGAGAAATTTTTGACTCTGTCAATCTGCTCAGAAGCAAGATTTTGCTCCAAAAGTGCGTATATGGCAGAATCTAGCACCAAATTCATCATATTTCGTGTTTTCAGAGTGCCATCTGCAGTTTTACAAACTTTGGAATCAATCAAAATCACGCTTTTTCCGCGCAGATTTTCACAATCAAAAAGTTCATATTCCTATTCAGGACCTCATAGTATGTATGAATCTATCGACAAAAACATCATATTTCGTGTTTTTAGAGCGCTATCTGCAGTTATATGAAGTTTGAAATAAGTCAAAATTACCACATTCTGAGCAGTTTTAAAGTATCGCAAATCACATAAATCTATCCAATACAACATGATACGCATGAAGACGTCCTCGAATGCACAAAATTCTGCGTTTCCAGCAAGCTATCAGCGTTTTTTTTGAGTCTCGTTGAGAAATTTTTGACTCTGTAAATCTGCTCAAAAGCAAGATTTTGCTTCAAAAGTGCGTTATATGGCAGAATCTAGCACCAAGTACATCATATTTCGTGTTTTTAGAGTGCTATTTGCAGTTCTACAAACTGTGGAATAAGTCGAAATCACGCTTTTCCGCGCTGATTTTCACAATCAAAAAGTTCATATTCCTATTCAGGACCTCATAATATGTATTAATTTATCGACAGAAACATCATATTTTGTGTTTTCAGAGCGCTATCTGCAGTTATATGAAGTTTGAAATGAGTCAAAATTACCACATTCTGAGCAGCTTCAAAGTATCGCAAATCACGAAACTCTAGCCAATACAACATAATACGCATCAATCCGTCCTCAAATGCACAAAATTTTGCGTTTCCAGCGAGTTATCAGCGTTTTTTCTGAGCCTCGTTGAGAAATTTTTGACTCTGTAAATCTGCTCTGAAGCAAGATTTTGCTTCAAAAGTGCGTCATTTGGCAGAATCTAGCACCACATAAATCATATTTCGTGCTTTTAGAGTGCTATTTGCAGTTTTACAAACAATGGAATAAGTCGAAATCACGCTTTTCCGCGCAGATTTTCACAATCAAAAAGTTCATATTCCTATTCAGGACCTCATAATATGTATGAATCTATCGACAAAAACATCATATTTCGTGTTTTCAGAGCGCTATCTGCAGTTATATGAAGTTTGAAATAAGTCAAAATTACCACATTCTGAGCAGTTTCAAAGTATCGCAGATCACATAAATCTATCCAATACAACATAATACGCATAAATCCGTCCTCTAATGCACAATATTCTGCGTTTCCAGCGAGGTAGCAGCGTTCTTTCTGAGTATCGTTGAGAAATTTTTGACTCTATAAATCTGCTCAGAAGCAAGATTTTGCTTCAAAAGTGCATTATATGGCAGAACCCAGCACCAAATACATCATAATTCGTGTCTTCAGAGTGCCATTTGCAATTTTACAAACTTTGGAATGAGTCGAAATCACGCTTTTCCGCGCAGATTTTTACAATCAAAAAGTTCATATTCCTATTCAGGACCTCATAATATGTATGAATCTATCGACAGAAAAATCATATTCCGTGTTTTCAGAGCGCTATCTGCAGTTATATGAAGTTTGAAATAAGTCAAAAATACAACATTCTGAGCAGTTTCAAAGTATCGCAAATCACATTAATCTATACAATACAATAATACGCATGAATCCGTCCTCAAATGCACAAAATTTTGCGTTCCCAGCGAGTTATCAGCGTTTTTTCTGAGTCTCGTTGAGAAATTTTTGACTCTGTGAATCTGCTCAGAAGCAAGATCCTGCTTCAAAAGTGCGTTATATGGCAGAATCTAGCACCAAGTTCATCATATTTCGTGTTTTTAGAATGCAATTTGCAGTTTTACAAACTTTGGAATAAGTTATATGAAGTTTGAAATAAGTCAAAATTACCACATTCTGAGCAGTTTCAAAGTATCGCAAATCACATAAATCTATCCAATACAACATAATACGCATGAAGCCGTCCTCAAATGCACAAAATTTTGCGTTTCCAGCGAGGTATCAGCGTATTTTCTGAGTCTCGTTGATGAATTTTTGACTCTGTAAATCTGCTCAGAAGCAAGATTTTGCTTTAAAAAAGCATTATATGGCAGAACCTAGCACCAAATACTATATATTTCGTGTTTTCAGAGTGCTATTTACAATTTCACAAACTTTGGAATAAGTCGAAATCACGCTTCTCCGCGAAGATTTTCTCATTCAAAAAATTCATATTCCTATTCAGGACCTCATAATATGTATAAATCTATCGACAAAAACATCATATTCCGTGTTTTCAGAGCGCTATCTGCAGTTATATGAAGTTTGAAATAAGTCAGAATTACCTCAATCTGAGCAGTTTCAAAGTATCGCAAATCACATAAATCTATCCAATACAACATAATACTCATGAATCCGTCCTCAAATGCACTTAATTTTGCGTTCCCAGCGAGGTATCAGCGTTTTTTCTGAGTCTCGTTGAGAAATTTTTGACTCTGTAAATCTGCTCAGAAGCAAGATTTTGCTTTAAAAAAGCATTATATGGCAGAACCTAGCACCAAATACATTATATTCCGTGTTTTTAGAGTGCTATTTGCAGTTTCACAAACTTTGGAATAAGTCGAAATCACGCTTTTCCGCGCAAATTTCCACAATCAAAGAGTTCATATTCCTATTCAGGACCTCATAATCTGTATGAATCTATCGACAAAAACATCATATTCCGTGTTTTCAGAGCGCTATCTGCATTTATATGAAGTTTGAAATAAGTCAAAATTACCACATTCTGAGCAGTTTCAAAGTATCGCAAATCACATAAACCTATCCAATACAACATAATACGCATGAATTCGTCCTCAAATGCACTTAATTTTGCGTTTCCAGCGAGTTATCAGCGTTTCTTCTGAGTCTCGTTGAGAAATTTTTGACTTTGTAAATCTGCTCAGAAGCAAGATTTTGCTTCAATAGTGCGTTATATGGCAGAATCTAGCACCAAGTTCATCATATTTCGTGTTTTTAGAATGCTATTTGCAGTTTTACAAACTTTGGAATAAGTTATATGAAGTTTGAAATAAGTCAAAATTACCACATTCTGAGCAGTTTCAAAGTATCGCAAATCACATAAATCTATCCAATACAACATGATACGCATGAATCCGTCCTCGAATGCACAAAATTCTGCGTTTCCAGCGAGTTATCAGCGTTTCTTCTGAGTGTCGTTGAGAAATTTTTGACTCTGTAAATCTGCTCAAAAGCAAGATTTTGCTTTAAAAGTGCGTTATATGGCAGAATCTAGCACCAAGTACATCATATTTCGTGTTTTTAGAGTGCCATTTGAAGTTTTACAAACTTTGGAATGAGTCGAAATAACGCTTTTCCGCGCTGATTTTCACGATCAAAAAGTTCATATTCCTATACAGGATCTTATAATATGTATGAATCTATCGACAAAAACATCATATTTCGTGTTTTCAGAGCACTATCTGCAGTTATTTGAAGTTTGAAATAAGTCAAAATTACCACATTCTGAGCAGTTTCAAAGTATCGCAAATCACATAAATCTATCCAATACAACATAATACGCATGAAGCCGTCCTCAAATGCACAAAATTTTGCGTTTCCAGCGAGGTATCAGCATTTTTTCTGAGTCTCGTTGATGAATTTTTGACTCTGTAAATCTGCTCAGAAACGAGATTTTGCTTCAAAAAAGCATTATATGGCAGAACCTAGCACCAAATACTATATATTTCGTGTTTTCAGAGTGCTATTTGCAATTTCACAAACTTTGGAATAAGTCGAAATCACGCTTCTCCGCGAAGATTTTCTCATTCAAAAAATTCATATTCCTATTCAGGACCTCATAATATGTATAAAGCTATCGACAAAAACATCATATTCCGTGTTTTCAGAGCGCTATCTGCAGTTATATGAAGTTTGAAATAAGTCAGAATTACCTCAATCTGAGCAGTTTCAAAGTATCGCAAATCACATAAATCTATCCAATATAACATAATACTCATAAATCCGTCCTCAAATGCACTTAATTTTGCGTTCCCAGCGAGGTATCAGCGTTTTTTCTGAGTCTCGTTGAGAAATTTTTGACTCTGTAAATCTGCTCAGAAGCAAGATTTTGCTTTGAAAGAGCATTATATGGCAGAACCTAGCACCAAATACATTATATTCCGTGTTTTTAGAGTGCTATTTGCAGTTTCACAAACTTTGGAATAAGTCGAAATCACGCTTTTCCGCGCAAAT
Organism: Dromius quadrimaculatus; assembly: GCA_963989225.1. Classification (NCBI taxonomy): domain Eukaryota; kingdom Metazoa; phylum Arthropoda; class Insecta; order Coleoptera; family Carabidae; genus Dromius; species Dromius quadrimaculatus. Next base: position 33,336,811 of record OZ022327.1, read on the forward strand.
TTTCACAATCAAAGAGTTCATATTCCTATTCAGGACCTCATAATATGTATGAATCTTTTGACAAAAACATCATATTCCGTGCTTTCAGAGCGCTATCCGCAGTTATATGAAGTTTGAAATAAGTCAAAATTACCACATTCTGAGCAGTTTCAAAGTATCGCAAATCACATAAATCTATCCAATACAACATAAAACGCATGAATCCGTCCTCGAATGCACAAAATTCTGCGTTTCCAGCGAGTTATCAGCGTTTCTTCTGAGTGTCGTTGAGAAATTTTTGACTCTGTAAATCTGCTCAAAAGCAAGATTTTGCTTTAAAAGTGCGTTATATGGCAGAATCTAGCACCAAGTACATCATATTTCGTGTTTTTAGAGTGTCATTTGAAGTTTTACAAACTTTGGAATAAGTCGAAATAACGCTTTTCCGCGCTGATTTTCACGATCAAAAAGTTCATATTCCTATTCAAGATCTTATAATATGTATGAATCTATCGACAAAAACATCATATTTCGTGTTTTCAGAGCGCTATCTGCAGTTATTTGAAGTTTGAAATAAGTCAAAATTACCACATTCTGAGCAGTTCCAAAGTATCGCAAATCACATAAATCTATCCAATACAACATAATACGCATGAAGCCGTCCTCAAATGCACAAAATTTTGCGTTTCCAGCGAGGTATCAGCGTTTTTTCTGAGTCTCGTTGATGAATTTTTGACTCTGTAAATCTGCTCAGAAACGAGATTTTGCTTCAAAAAAGCATTATATGGCAGAACCTAGCACCAAATACTATATATTTCGTGTTTTCAGAGTGCTATTTGCAATGTAAAAAACTTTGGAATAAGTCGAAATCACGCTTTTCCGCGCAGATTTTCACAATCAAAAAGTTCATATTCCTATTCAGGACCTCATAATATGTATGAATCTATCGACAAAAACATCATATTTCGCGTTTTCAGAGCGCTATCTGCAGTTATATGAAGTTTGAAATAAGTCAAAATTACCACATTCTGAGCGGTTTCAAAGTATCGCAAATCACATGAATCTATCAAATACAACATAATACGCATGAATTCGTCCTCGAATGCACAAAATTTTGCGTTTCCAGCGAGTTATCAGCGTTTTTTTTGAGTCTCGTTGAAAAATTTTTGACTCTGTAAATCTGCTCAAAAGCAAGATTTGGCTCCAAATGTGCGTTATATGGCAGAATCTAGCACCAAGTACATCATATTTCGTGTTTTTAGAGTGCTATTTGCAGTTTTACAAACTTTGGAATAAGTCGAAATCACGCTTTTCCGCGCAGATTTTCACAATCAAAAAATTCATATTCCTATTCAGGACCTCATAATATGTATGAATCTATCGACAAAAACATCATATTTCGCGTTTTCAGAGCGCTATCTGCAGTTATATGAAGTTTGGAATAAGTCAAAATTACCACATTCTGAGCAGTTTCAAAGTATCGCAAATCACATGAATCTATCCAATACAACATAATACGCATGAATCCGTCCTCGAATGCACAAAACTCTGCGTTTCCAGCGAGTTATCAGGGTTTTTTCTGAGTCTCGTTGAGAAATTTCTGACTCTGTAAATCTGCTCAAAAGCAAGATTTTGCTTCAAATATGCGTTATATGGCAGAATCTAGCACCAAGTACATCATATTTCGTGTTTTTAGAGTGCTATTTGCAGTTTTACAAACTTTGGAATAAGTTGAAATAACGTTTTTCCGCGCTGATTTTTACGATCAAAAAGTTCATATTCCTATTTAGGACCTTATCATATGTATGAATCTATCGACAAAAACATCATATTTCGTGTTTTCAGAGCGCTATCTGCAGTTATATGAAGTTTGAAATAAGTCAAAATTACCACATCCTGAGCAGTCTCAAAGTATCGCAAATCACATAAATCTATCCAATACAACATAATACGCATGAATCCGTCCTCAAATGCACCTAATTTTGCCGTTTCCAGCGAGTTATCAGCGTTTCTTTTGAGTCTCGTTGAGAAATTTTTGACTCTGTCAATCTGCTTAGAAGCAAGATTTTGCTCCAAAAGTGGGTTATATGGCAGAATCTAGCACCAAATACATCATATTTCGTGTTTTTAGAGTGCCATCCGCAGTTTTACAAACTTTGGAATCAATCAAAATCACGCTTCTCCGCGCAGATTTTCACAATCAAAAAGTTCATATTCCTATTCAGGACCTCATAATATGTATAAATCTATCGACAGAAATATCATATTTCATGTTTTCAGAGCGCTATCTGCAGTTATATGAAGTTTGGAATTAGTCAAATTTACCACATTTTGTGCAGTTCCAAAGTATCGCAAATCACATAAATCTATCCAATACAACATAATACGCATGAATCCGTCCTCAAATGCACGAAATTTTGCGTTTCCAGCGAGTTATCAGCGTTTTTTCTGAGTCTCGTTGAGAAATTTTAGACTCTGTAAATCTGCTCAGAAGCAAGATTTTGCTTCGAAAGTGCGTTATATGGCAGAATCTAGCACCAAATACATCATATTTCGTGTTTTTAGAGTGCTATTCGCAGTTTTACAAACTTTGGAATAAGTCGAAATCACGCTTTTCCGCGCAGATTTTCACAATCAAAAAGTTCATATTCCTATTCAGGACCTCATAATATGTATGAATATATCGACAAAAACATCATATTCCGTGTTTTCAGAGCGCTATCTGCATTCATATGAAGTTTGAGATAAGTCAAAATTACCACATTCTGAGCAGTTTCAAAGTATCGCAAATCACATAAATCTATTCAATACAACATAATACGCATGAATCCGTCCTCAAATGCACTTAATTTTGCGTTTCCAGCGAGTTATCAGCGTTTCTTCTGAGTCTCGTTGAGAAATTTTTGACTCTGTCAATCTGCTCAGAAGCAAGATTTTGCTTCATAAGTGCGTTATATGGCAGAATCTAGCACCAAATACATCATATTTTGTGCTTTTACAATGCTATTTGCAGTTTTACAAACTTTGGAATAAGTCGAAATCACGCTTTTCCGCGAAGATTTTCACATTCAAAGAATTCATATTCCTATTCAGGACCTCATAATATGTATAAATCTATCGACAAAAACATCATATTCCGTGTTTTCAGAGCGCTATCTGCAGTTATATGAAGTTTGAAATAAGTCAGAATTACCACATTCTGAGCAGTTCTAAAGTATCGCAAATCACATAAATCTATCCAATGCAACATAATACGCATGAATCCGTCCTCAAATGCACAAAATTCTGCGTTTTTTCTGAGTCTCGTTGAGAAATTTTTGACTTTGTAAATCTGCTCAGAAGCAAGATTTTGCTTCAATAGTGCGTTATATGGCAGAATCTAGCACCAAGTTCATCATATTTCGTGTTTTTAGAATGCTATTTGCAGTTTTACAAACTTTGGAATAAGTCGAAATCACGCTTTTCTGCGCAGATATTCACAATCAAAAAGTTCATATTCCTATTCAGGACCTCATAATATGTATGAATCTATCGACAAAAACATCATATTTCGCGTTTTCAGAGCGCTATCTGCGGTTATATGAAGTTTGAAATAAGTCAAAACTACCACATTCTGAGCAGTTTCAAAGTGTCGCAAATCACATGAATCTATCCAATACAACATAATACGCATGAATCCGTCCTCGAATGCACAAAACTCTGCGTTTCCAGCGAGTTATAAGCGTTTTTTCTGAGTCTCGTTGAGAAATTTTTGACTCTAAATCTTTTCAAAAGCAAGATTTTGCTTCAAATATGCGTTATATGGCGGAATCTAGCACCAAGTACATCATATTTCGTGTTTTTAGAGTGCTATTTGCAGTTTTACAAACTTTGGAATAAGTCGAAATCACGCTTTTCTGCGCAGATATTCACAATCAAAAAGTTCATATTCCTATTCAGGACCTCATAATATGTATGAATCTATCGACAAAAACATCATATTTCGCGTTTTCAGAGCGCTATCTGCGGTTATATGAAGTTTGAAATAAGTCAAAATTACCACATTCTGAGCAGTTTCAAAGTGTCGCAAATCACATGAATCTATCCAATACAACATAATACGCATGAATCCGTCCTCGAATGCACAAAACTCTGCGTTTCCAGCGAGTTATCAGGGTTTTTTCTGAGTCTCGTTGAGAAATTTCTGACTCTGTAAATCTGCTCAAAAGCAAGATTTTGCTTCAAATATGCGTTATATGGCAGAATCTAGCACCAAGTACATCATATTTCGTGTTTTTAGAGTGCTATTTGCAGTTTTACAAACTTTGGAATAAGTTGAAATAACGTTTTTCCGCGCTGATTTTTACGATCAAAAAGTTCATATTCCTATTTAGGACCTTATCATATGTATGAATCTATCGACAAAAACATCATATTTCGTGTTTTCAGAGCGCTATCTGCAGTTATATGAAGTTTGAAATAAGTCAAAATTACCACATCCTGAGCAGTCTCAAAGTATCGCAAATCACATAAATCTATCCAATACAACATAATACGCATGAATCCGTCCTCAAATGCACCTAATTTTGCGTTTCCAGCGAGTTATCAGCGTTTCTTTTGAGTCTCGTTGAGAAATTTTTGACTCTGTCAATCTGCTTAGAAGCAAGATTTTGCTCCAAAAGTGGGTTATATGGCAGAATCTAGCACCAAATACATCATATTTCGTGTTTTTAGAGTGCCATCCGCAGTTTTACAAACTTTGGAATCAATCAAAATCACGCTTCTCCGCGCAGATTTTCACAATCAAAAAGTTCATATTCCTATTCAGGACCTCTTAATATGTATAAATCTATCGACAGAAATATCATATTTCATGTTTTCAGAGCGCTATCTGCAGTTATATGAAGTTTGGAATTAGTCAAATTTACCACATTTTGTGCAGTTCCAAAGTATCGCAAATCACATAAATCTATCCAATACAACATAATACGCATGAATCCGTCCTCAAATGCACGAAATTTTGCGTTTCCAGCGAGTTATCAGCGTTTTTTCTGAGTCTCGTTGAGAAATTTTAGACTCTGTAAATCTGCTCAGAAGCAAGATTTTGCTTCGAAAACGCGTTATATGGCAGAATCTAGCACCAAATACATCATATTTCGTGTTTTTAGAGTGCTATTCGCAGTTTTACAAACTTTGGAATAAGTCGAAATCACGCTTTTCCGCGCAGATTTTCACAATCAAAAAGTTCATATTCCTATTCAGGACCTCATAATATGTATGAATATATCGACAAAAACATCATATTCCGTGTTTTCAGAGCGCTATCTGCATTCATATGAAGTTTGAGATAAGTCAAAATTACCACATTCTGAGCAGTTTCAAAGTATCGCAAATCACATAAATCTATTCAATACAACATAATACGCATGAATCCGTCCTCAAATGCACTTAATTTTGCGTTTCCAGCGAGTTATCAGCGTTTCTTCTGAGTCTCGTTGAGAAATTTTTGACTCTGTCAATCTGCTCAGAAGCAAGATTTTGCTTCATAAGTGCGTTATATGGCAGAATCTAGCACCAAATACATCATATTTTGTGCTTTTACAATGCTATTTGCAGTTTTACAAACTTTGGAATAAGTCGAAATCACGCTTTTCCGCGAAGATTTTCACATTCAAAGAATTCATATTCCTATTCAGGACCTCATAATATGTATAAATCTATCGACAAAAACATCATATTCCGTGTTTTCAGAGCGCTATCTGCAGTTATATGAAGTTTGAAATAAGTCAGAATTACCACATTCTGAGCAGTTCTAAAGTATCGCAAATCACATAAATCTATCCAATGCAACATAATACGCATGAATCCGTCCTCAAATGCACAAAATTCTGCGTTTTTTCTGAGTCTCGTTGAGAAATTTTTGACTTTGTAAATCTGCTCAGAAGCAAGATTTTGCTTCAATAGTGCGTTATATGGCAGAATCTAGCACCAAGTTCATCATATTTCGTGTTTTTAGAGTGCTATTTGCAGTTTTACAAACTTTGGAATAAGTTGAAATAACGCTTTTTCGCGCTGATTTTCACGATCAAAAGTTCATATTCCTATTCAGGACCTTATAATATGTATGAATCTATCGACAAAAACATCATATTTCGTGTTTTCAGAGCGCTATCTGCAGTTATATGAAGTTTGAAATAAGTCAAAATTACCACATTCTGAGCAGTTTCAAAGTATCGCAAATCACATAAATCTATCCAATATAACATAATACGCATGAATCCGTCCTCAAATGCACAAAGTTTTGCGTTTCCTGCGAGTTATCAGCGTTTTCTCTGAAACTCGCTGAGAAATTTTTGACTCCGTAAATCAGCTCAGAAGCAAGATTTTGCTCTAAAAGTGCGTTATATGGCAGAATCTAGCACCAAATACATCATATTTCGTGTTTTTAGAGTGCTATTTGCAGTTTTACAAACTTTGGAATAAGTCGAAATCACGCTTTTCCGCGAAGATTATCACAATCAAGAAGTTCATATTCCTATTCAGGACCTCATAATATGTATAAATCTATCGACAAAAACATCATATTTCGTGTTTTCAGAGCGCTATCTGCTGTTATATGAAGTTTGAAATAAGTCAAAATTACCTCATTCTGAGCAATTTTAAAGTATCGCAAATCACATAAACCTATCCAATACAACATAATACGCATGAATCCGTCCTCAAATGCACCTAATTTTGCGTTTCCAGCGAGTTATCAGCGTTTCTTCTGAGTCTCGTTGAGAAATTTTTGACTCTGTCAATCTGCTCAGAAGCAAGATTTTGCTCCAAAAGTGCGTTATATGGCAGAATCTAGCACCAAATACATCATATTTCGTGTTTTTAGAGTGCCATCTGCAGTTTTACAAACTTTGGAATCAATCAAAATCACGCTTTTCCGCGCAGATTTTCACAATCAAAAAGTTCATATTTCTATTCAGGACCTCATAATATGTATGAATCTATCGACAAAAACATCATATTTCATGTTTTCAGAGCGCTATCTGCAGTTATATGAAGTTTGGAATTAGTCAAATTTACCACATTTTGTGCGGTTCCAAAGTATCGCAAATCACATAAATCTATCCAATACAACATAATACGCATGGATCCGTCCTCAAATGCACAAAATTTTGCGTTTCCAGCGAGGTATCAGCGTCTTTTCTGAGTCTCGTTCATAAATTTTTGACTCTGTAAATCTGCTCAGAAACAAGATTTTGCTTCAAAAAAGCATTATATGGCAGAACCTAGCACCAAATACTATATATTTCGTGTTTTCAGAGTGCTATTTGCAATTTCACAAACTTTGAAATAAGTCGAAATCACGCTTTTCCGCGCAGATTTTCACAATCAAAAAGTTCATATTCCTATTCAGGACCTCATAATATGTATGAATCTATCGACGAAAACATCATATTTCGCGTTTTCAGAGCGCTATCTGCAGTTATATGAAGTTTGAAATAAGTCAAAATTACCACATTCTGAGCAGTTTCAAAGTATCGCAAATCACATAAATCTATCCAATACAACATAAAACGCATGAATCCTTCCTCGAATGCACAAAATTCTGCGTTTCCAGCGAGTTATCAGCGTTTCTTCTGAGTGTCGTTGAGAAATTTTTGACTCTGTAAATCTGCTCAAAAGCAAGATTTTGCTTTAAAAGTGCGTTATATGGCAGAATCTAGCACCAAGTATATCATATTTCGTGTTTTTAGAGTGTCATTTGAAGTTTTACAAACTTTGGAATAAGTCGAAATAACGCTTTTCCGCGCTGATTTCCACGATCAAAAAGTTCATATTCCTATTCAAGATCTTATAATATGTATGAATCTATCGACAAAAACATCATATATCGTGTTTTCAGAGCGCTATCTGCAGTTATTTGAAGTTTGAAATAAGTCAAAATTACCACATTCTGAGCAGTTTCAAAGTATCGCAAATCACATAAATCTATCCAATACAACATAATACGCATGAAGCCGTCCTCAAATGCACAAAATTTTGCGTTTCCAGCGAGGTATCAGCGTTTTTTCTGAGTCTCGTTGATGAATTTTTGACTCTGTAAATCTGCTCAGAAACGAGATTTTGCTTCAAAAAAGCATTATATGGCAGAACCTAGCACCAAATACTATATATTTCGTGTTTTCAGAGTGCTATTTGCAATGTAACAAACTTTGGAATAAGTCGAAATCACGCTTTTCCGCGCAGATTTTCACAATCAAAAAGTTCATATTCCTATTCAGGACCTCATAATATGTATGAATCTATCGACAAAAACATCATATTTCGCGTTTTCAGAGCGCTATCTGCAGTTATATGAAGTTTGAAATAAGTCAAAATTACCACATTCTGAGCGGTTTCAAAGTATCGCAAATTACATGAATCTATCCAATACAACATAATACGCATGAATCCGTCCTCGAATGCACAAAATTTTGCGTTTCCAGCGAGTTATCAGCGTTTTTTTTGAGTCTCGTTGAAAAATTTTTGACTCTGTAAATCTGCTCAAAAGCAAGATTTTGCTCCAAATGTGCGTTATATGGCAGAATCTAGCACCAAGTACATCATATTTCGTGTTTTTAGAGTGCTATTTGCAGTTTTACAAACTTTGGAATAAGTCGAAATCACGCTTTTCCGCGCAGATTTTCACAATCAAAAAATTCATATTCCTATTCAGGACCTCATAATATGTATGAATCTATCGACAAAAACATCATATTTCGCGTTTTCAGAGCGCTATCTGCAGTTATATGAAGTTTGGAATAAGTCAAAATTACCACATGCTGAGCAGTTTCAAAGTATCGCAAATCACATGAATCTATCCAATACAACATAATACGCATGAATCCGTCCTCGAATGCACAAAACTCTGCGTTTCCAGCGAGTTATCAGCGTTTTTTCTGAGTCTCGTTGAGAAATTTTTGACTCTGTAAATCTGCTCAAAAGCAAGATTTTGCTTCAAATATGCGTTATATGGCAGAATCTAGCACCAAGTACATCATATTTCGTGTTTTTAGAGTGCTATTTGCAGTTTTACAAACTTTGGAATAAGTTGAAATAACGTTTTTCCGCGCTGATTTTTAGGATCAAAAAGTTCATATTCCTATTCAGAACCTTATCATATGTATGAATCTATCGACAAAAACATCATATTTCGTGTTTTCAGAGCGCTATCTGCAGTTGTTGAAGTTTGAAATAAGTCAAAATTACCACATCCTGAGCAGTCTCAAAGTATCGCAAATCACATAAATCTATCCAATACAACATAATACGCATGAATCCGTCCTCAAATGCACCTACTTTTGCGTTTCCAGCGAGTTATCAGCGTTTCTTTTGAGTCTCGTTGAGAAATTTTTGACTCTGTCAATCTGCTTAGAAGCAAGATTTTGCTCCAAAAGTGGGTTATATGGCAGAATCTAGCACCAAATACATCATATTTCGTGTTTTTAGAGTGCCATCTGCAGTTTTACAAACTTTGGAATCAATCAAAATCACGCTTCTCCGCGCAGATTTTCACAATCAAAAAGTTCATATTTCTATTCAGGACCTCATAATATGTATGAATCTATCGACAGAAATATCATATTTCATGTTTTCAGAGCGCTATCTGCAGTTATATGAAGTTTGGAATTAGTCAAATTTACCACATTTTGTGCAGTTCCAAAGTATCGCAAATCACATAAATCTATCCAATACAACATAATACGCATGAATCCGTCCTCAAATGCACGAAATTTTGCGTTTCCAGCGAGTTATCAGCGTTTTTTCTGAGTCTCGTTGAGAAATTTTAGACTCTGTAAATCTGCTCAGAAGCAAGATTTTGCTTCGAAAGTGCGTTATATGGCAGAATCTAGCACCAAATACATCATATTTCGTGTTTTTAGAGTGCTATTCGCAGTTTTACAAACTTTGGAATAAGTCGAAATCACGCTTTTCCGCGAAGATTTTCACATTCAAAGAATTCATATTCCTATTCAGGACCTCATGATATGTATTAATCTATCGACAAAAACATCATATTCCGTGTTTTCAGAGCGTTATCTGCAGTTATATGAAGTTTGAAATAAGTCAGAATTACCACATTCTGAGCAGTTCTAAAGTATCGCAAATCACATAAATCTATCCAATACAACATAATACGCATGAATCCGTCCTCAAATGCACAAAATTCTGCGTTTTTTCTGAGTCTCGTTGAGGAATTTTTGACTTTGTAAATCTGCTCAGAAGCAAGATTTTGCTTCA
>OZ022327.1:33347246-33414863 GCA_963989225.1 Dromius quadrimaculatus
ATTCGGGAACTCATAATATGTATGAATCTATCGACAAAAACATCATATTTCGTGTTTTCAGAGCGCTATCTGCAGTTATATGAAGTTTGAAATAAGTCAAAATTACCTCATTCTGAGCAATTTCAAAGTATCGCAAATCACATAAATCTATCCAATACAACATAATACGCATGAATCCGGCCTCAATGCACAAAATTTCGCGTTTCCAGCGAGTTATCAGCGTTTTTTCTGCGTCTCGTCGAGAAATTTTTTGATTCTGTAAATCTGCTCGGAAGCAAGACTTTGCTTCAAAAGGTCGTTATATGGCAGAATCTGGCACCAAATACATCATATTTCGTGTTTTTAGAGTGCTATTTGCAGTTTTACAAACTTTGGAATAAGTCAAAATCACGCTTTTCCGCGCAGATTTTCACAATCAAAAAGTTCATATTTCTATTCAGGACATCATAATATGTATGAATCTATCGACAAAAATATCATATTTCGTGTTTTCAGAGCGCTATCTGCAGTTATATGAAGTTTGGAATAAGTCAAAATTACCACATTCTGAGCAGTTTCAAAGTATCGCAGATTACAAACATCTATCCAATACAACATAATACGCATAGATCCGTCCTCAAATGCACAAAATTTGCGTTTCCAGCAAGGTATCAGCGTTTTTTCTGAGTCTCGTTGAGAAATTTTTGACTCTGTAAATCTGCTCAGAAGCAAGATTTTGCTTCAAAAGTGCATTATATGGCAGAACCTAGCACCAAAAACATCATATTTCGTGTTTTTAGAGTGCTATTTGCAGTTTTACAAACTTTGGAATAAGTCGAAAGAACGCTTTCCTGCGCTGATATTCACGATCAAAAAGTTCATATTCCTATTCAGGACCTTATAATATGTATGAATCTATCGACAAAAACATCATATTTCGTGTTTTCAGAGCGCTATCTGCAGTTATAAGAAGTTTAAAATAAGTCAAAATTACCACATTCTGAGCAGTTTCAGAGTATCGCAAATCATATAAATCTATCCAATACAACATGATACGCATGAATCCGTCCTCAAATGCACAAAATCTCACGTTTCCAGCAAGTTATCAGCGTTTTTGCTAAGTCTCGTCGAGAAATTTTTGACTCTGTAAATCTGCTCGAAAGCAAGATTTTGCTTTCAGAGTGCGTTATATGGCAGAATCTAGCACCAAATACATCATATTTTGAGCTTTTAAAATGCTATTTGCAGTTTTACAAACTTTGGAATAAGTCGAAATCACACTTTTCCGCGAAGATTTTCACATTCAAAAAGTTCATATTCCTATTCAGGACCTCATAATATGTATAAATCTATCGACAAAAACATCATATCTCGTGTTTTCAGAGCGCTATCTGCAGTTATATGAAGTTTGAAATAAGTCAGAATTACCACATTCTGAGCAGTTTTAAAGTAACGAATTACATAAATCTATCCAATACAACATAATACGCATGAATCCGTCCTCAAATGCACAAAATTTTGCGTTTTCAGCGAGTTATCAGCGTTTTTTCTGAGTCTCGTTGAGAAATTTTTTGACTTTGTAAATCTGCTCAGAAGTGAGATTTTGCTTCAATAGTGCGTTATATGGCAGAATCTAGCACCAAGTTCATCATATTTCGTGTTTTTAGAATGCTATTTGCAGTTTTACAAACTTTGGAATAAGTCGAAATCACGCTCTTCCGCGCAGATTTTCACAATCAAAAAGTTCATATTCCTATTCAGAACCTCATAATATGTATGAATCTATCGACAAAAACATCATATTTCGTGTTTTCAGAGCGCTATCTGCAGTTATATGAAGTTTGAAATAAGTCAGAATTACCTCAATCTGAGCAGTTTCAAAGTATCGCAAATCACATAAATCTATCCAATACAACATAATACCCCATGAATCCGTCCCTCAAATGCACAAAATTTTGCGTTTCCAGCGAGGTATCAGCGTATTTTCTGAGCCTGGTTGAGAAAATTTTTGACTCTGTAAATCTGCTCAGAAGCAAGATTTTGCTTCAAAAGTGCATTATATGGCAGAACCTAGCACCAAATACATCATATTTCGTGTTTTTAGAGTGCTATTTGCAATTTCACAAACTTTGGAATAAGTCGAAATCCCCGCTTTTCCGCGCAGATTTTCCACAATCACAGAGTTCATATTCCTATTCAGGACCTCATAATATGTATGAATCTATCGACAAAACATCATATTCCGTGCTTTCAGAGCGCTTTCCGCAGTTATATGAAGTTTGAAATAAGTCAAAATTACCACATTCTGAGCAGTTTTCAAAGTATCGCAAATCACATGAATCTATCCAATACAACATAATACGCATGAATCCGTCCTCGAATGCACAGAATTCTGCGTTTCCAGCGAGTTTATCAGCGTTTTTTCTGAGTCTCGTTGAGAAATTTTTGACTCTGTAAATCTGCTCAAAAGCAAGATTTTGCTTCAAAAGTGCGTTATATGGCAGAATCTAGCACCAAGTACATCATATTTCGTGTTTTTAGAGTGCTATTTGCAGTTTCACAAACTTTGGAATAAGTTGAAATAACGCTTTTCCGCGCTGATTTTCACGATCAAAAAGTTCATATTCCTATTCAGGACCCCATAATATGTATGAATCTATTGACGAAAACATCATATTTCGTGTTTTTAGAGCGCTATCTGCAGTTATATGAAGTTTGAAATAAGTCAAAATTACCCCTTTCTGAGCAGTTTCAAAGTATCGCAAATCACATAAATCTATCCAATACAACATAATACGCATGGATCCGTCCTCGAATGCACAGAATTTTGCGTTTCCAGCGAGTTATCAGCGTTTTTTCTGAGTGTCGTTGATGAATTTTTGACTCTGTAAATCTGCTCAGAAACGAGATTTTGCTTCGAAAGAGCATTATATGGCAGAACCTAGCACCACATACATTATATTTCGTGTTTTCAGAGTGCTATTTGCAATTTCACAAACTTTGGAATAAGTCGAAATCACGCTTTTCCGCGCAGATTTTCACAATCAAAAAGTTCATATTCCTATTCAAAACCTCATAATATGTATGAATCTATCGACAAAAACATCATATTTCGCGTTTTCAGAGCGCTATCTGCAGTTATATGAAGTTTGAAATAAGTCAAAATTTACCACATTCTGAGCAGTTTCAAAGTATCGCAAATCACATGAATCTATCCAATACAACATAATACGCATGAATCCGTCCTCGAATGCACAAGATTCTGCGTTTCCAGCGAGTTATCAGCGTTTTTTCTGAGTCACGTTGAGAAATTTTTGACTCTGTAAATCTGCTCAAAAGCAAGATTTTTGCCTAAAATGTGCGTTTATATGGCAGAATCTAGCACCAAGTACATCATATTTCGTGTTTTTAGAGTGCTATTTGCAGTTTTACAAACTTTGGAATAAGTTGAAATAACGCTTTTCCGCGCTGATTTTCACGATCAAAAAGTTCATATTCCCATTCAGGACCTCATAATATGTATGAATCTATCGACAAAAAACATCATATTTCGTGTTTTCAGAGCGCTATCTGCAGTTATATGAAGTTTGAAATAAGTCAAATTACCTTATTCTGAGCAGCTCTCAAAGTATCGCAAATCACTTAAATCTATCCAGTACAACATAATACGCATGAATCCGTCCTCAAATGCACAAAGTTTTGCGTTTCCAGCGAGTTATCAGCGTTTTTTCTGAAACTCGCTGAGAAATTTTTGACTCCGTAAATCAGCTCAGAAGCAAGATTTTGCTCCAAAAGTGCGTTATATGGCAGAATCTAGCACCAAATACATCATATTTCGTGTTTTTAGAGTGCTATTTGCAGTTTTACAAACTTTGGAATAAATCGGAATCACGCTTTTCCGCGAAGATCATCACGATCAAAAAGTTCATATTCCTATTCAGGACCTTATAATATGTATGAATCGATCGACAAAAACATCATATTTCGTGTTTTCAGAGCGCTATCTGCAGTTATATGAAGGTTGAAATAAGTCAAAATTACCACATTCTGAGCAGTTTCAAAGTATCGCAAATCACATAAACCTATCCAATACAACTAATACGCATGAATCCGTCCTCAAATGCACTCAATTTTGCGTTTCCAGCGAGTTATCAGCGTTTCTTCTGAGACTCGTTGAGAAATTTTTGACTCTGTCAATCTGCTCAGAAGCAAGATTTTGCTCCAAAAGTGCGTTATATGGCAGAATCTAGCACCAAATACATCATATTTCGTGTTTCTAGAGTGCCATCTGCAGTTTTACAAACTTTGGAATCAATAAAAATCACGCTTTTCCGCGCAGATTTTCACAATCAAAAAGTTAATATTCCTATTCAGGACCTCATAATATGTATGAATCTATCGACAAAACATAATATTTCGTGTTTTCAGAGCGCTATCTGCAGTTATATGAAGTTTGAAATAAGTCAAAATTAACACATTCTGAGCAGTTTCAAAGTAACGCAAATCACATTAATCTATACAATACAACATAATACGCATGAATCCGACCTCAAATGCACAAAATTTTGCGTTTCCAGCGAGTTATCAGCGTTTTTTCTGAGTCTCGTTGAGAAATTTTAGACTCTGTAAATCTGCTCAGAAGCAAGATTTTGCTTCAAAAGTGCGTTATATGACAGAATCTAGCACCAAATATATCATATTTTGTGTTTTTAGAGTGCTATTCGCAGTTTTACAAACTTTGGAATAAGTCGAAATCACGCTTTTCCGCGCAGATTTTCACAATCAAAAAGTTCATATTCCTAATCAGGACCTCATACTATGTATGAATCTATCGACAAAAACATCATATTCCGTGTTTGCAGAGCGCTATCTGCATTTATATGAAGTTTGAAATAAGTCAAAATTACCACATTCTGAGCAGTTTCAAAGTATCGCAAATCACATAAACCTATCCAATACAACATAATACGCATGAATCCGTCTCAAATGCACTTAATTCTGCGTTTCCAGCGAGTTATCAGCGTTTCTTCTGAGACTCGTTAAGAAATTTTTGACTCTGTCAATCTGCTCAGAAGCAAGATTTTTCTCCAAAAGAGCGTTATATGGCAGAATCTAGCACCAAATACATCATATTTCGTGTTTTTAGAGTGCCATCTGCAGTTTTACAACTTTGGAATCAATAAAAATCACGCTTTTCCGCGCAGATTTTCACAACCGAAAAGTTCATATTCCTATTCAGGACCTCATAATATGTATAAATCTATCGACAAAAACATAATATTTCGTGTTTTCAGAGCGCTATCTGCAGTTATATGAAGTTTGAAATAAGTCAAAATTACCACATTTTGTGCAGTTTCGAAGTATCGCAAATCACATAAATCTATCCAATACAACATAATACGCATGAATCCGTCCTCAGATGCACTAAATTTTGCGTTTCCAGCGAGTTATCAGCGTTTTTTCTGAGTCTCGTTGAGAAATTTTTGACTCTGTAAATCTGCTCAGAAGCAAGATTTTGCTCTAAAAGGTCGTTATATGGCAGAATCTAGCACCAAATACATCATATGTCGTGCTTTTAAAATGCTATTTGCAGTTTTACAAACTTTCAATAAGTCTAAATCACGCTTTTTCGCGCAGATTTTCACAATCAAAAAGTTCATATTCCTATTCAGGACGTCATAATATGTATGAATCTATCGACAAAAACATCATATTCCGTGCTTTTAGAGCGCTATCTGCAGTTATATGAAGTTTGAAATAAGTCAAAATTAACACATTCTGAGCAGTTTCAAAGTATCGCAAATCACATTAATCTATACAATACAGCATAATACGCATGAATCCGACCTCAAATGCACAAAATTTTGCGTTTCCAGCGAGTTATCAGCGTTTTTTCTGAGTCTCGTTGAGAAATTTTAGACTCTGTAAATCTGCTCAGAAGCAAGATTTTGCTTCAAAAGTGCGTTATATGGCTGAATCTAGCACCAAATACATCATATTTCGTGTTTTTAGAGTGCTATTCGCAGTTTTACAAACTTTGGAATAAGTCGAAATCACGCTTTTTCCGCGCAGATTTTTACAATCAAAAAGTTCATATTCCTATTCTGGACCTCATACTTTGTATGAATCTATCGACAAAAACATCATATTCCGTGTTTTCAGAGCGCTATCTGCATTTATATGAAGTTTGAAATAAGTCAAAATTACCACATTCTGAGCAGTTTCAAAGTATCGCAAATCACATAAACCTATCCAATTACAACATAATACGCATTAATCCGTCCTCAAATGCACTCAATTTTGCGTTTCCAGCGAGTTATCAGCGTTTCTTCCGAGACTCGTTGAGAAATTTGTGACTCTGTCAATCTGCTCAGAAGCAAGATTTTGCTCCAAAAGTGCGTTATATGCAGAATCTAGCACCAAATACATCATATTTCGTGTTTTTAGAGTGCCATCTGCAGTTTTACAAACTTTGGAATCAATAAAAATCACGCTTTTCCGCGCAGATTTTCACAATCAAAAGTTCATATTCCCATTCAGGACCTCATAATATGTAAAAATCTATCGACAAAAACATAATATTTCGTGTTTTCAGAGCGCTATCTGCAGTTATATGAAGTTTGAAATAAGTCAAAATTACCACATTTTGTGCAGTTTCGAAGTATCGCAAATCACATAAATCTATCCAATACAACATAATACGCATGAATCCGTCCTCAGATGCACGAAATTTTGCGTTTTCTAGCGAGTTATCAGCGTTTTTTCTGAGTCTCGTTGAGAAATTTTTGACTCTGTAAATCTGCTCAGAAGCAAGATTTTGCTTCAATAGTGCGTTATATGGCAGAATCTAGCACCAAGTACATCATATTTCGTGTTTTTAGAATGCTATTTGCAGTTTTACAAACTTCGAAATAAGTCGAAATCACACGCTTTTCCGCGCAGATTTTCACAATCAAAAGGTTCATATTCCTATTCAGGACCTCATACTATGTATGAATCTATCAACAAAACATCATATTCCGTGTTTTCAGAGCGCTATCTGCATTTATATGAAGTTTGAAATAAGTCAAAATTACCACATTCTGAGCAGTTTCAAAGTATCGCAAATCACATAAACCTATCTAATACAACATAATACGCATGAATCCGTCCTCAAATGCACTTAATTTTGCGCTTCAGCGAGTTATCAGCGTTTACTTCTAAGTCTCGTTGAGAAATTTTTGACTCTGTCAATCTGCTCAGAAGCAAGATTTTGCTCCAAAAGTGCGTCATATGGCAGAATCTAGCACCAAATACATCATATTTCGTGTTTTTAGAGTGCCATCTGCAGTTTTACAAACTTTGGAATCAATCAAAATCACGTTTTTCCGCGCAGATTTTCACAATCAAAAAGTTCATATTTCTATTCAGGACCTCATTATATGTATAAATCTATCGACTAAAACATAATATTTCGTGTTTTCAGAGCGCTATCTGCAGTTATATGAAGTTTGAAATAAGTCAAAATTACCACATTTTGTGCAGTTTCAAATTATCGCAAATCACATAAATCTATCCAATACAACATAATACGCATGAATCCGTCCTTAAATGCACGAAATTTTGCGTTTCCAGCGAGTTATCAGCGTTTTTTCTGAGTCTCGTTGAGAAATTTTTGACTCTGTAAATCTGCTCAGAAGCAAGATTTTGCTTTAAAAGGTCGTTATATGGCAGAATCTAGCACCAAATACATCATATTTCGTGCTTTTAAAATGCTATTTGCAGTTTCACAAACTCTGGAATAAGTCTAAATCACGCCTTTCCGCGCAAATTTTCACAATAAAAAGTTCATATTCCTATTCAGGATCTCATAATATTTATGAATCTATCGACAAAAACATCATATTTCGTGTTTTCAGATCGCTATCTGCAGTTATATGAAGTTTGGAATAAGTCAAAATTACCACATTCTGAGCAGTTCTAAAGTATCGCAAATCACACAGATCTATCCAATACAACATAATACGCATGAAACCGTCCTCAAATGCACAAAATTTTGCGTTTTCAGCGAGTTATCAGCGTTTCTTCTGAGTCTCGTTGAGAAATTTCTGACTCTGTATATTCGCTCAGAAGCAAGATTTTGCTTCAATAGTGCGTTATATGGCAGAATCTAGCACCAAATACATCATATTTCGTGTTTTTAGAATGCTATTTGCAGTTTTACAAACTTTGGAATAAGTCGAAATCACGCTTTTCCGCGCAGATTTTCACAATCAAAAAGTTCATATTCCTATTCAGGACCTCATAATATGTACGAATCTATCGACAAAAACATCATATTCCGTGTTTTTAGAGCGCTATCTGCAGTTATATGAAGTTCGAAATAAGTCAAAATTACCACATTCTGAGCAGTTTCAAAGTATGGCAAATCACATAAATCTATCCAATACAACGTAATACGCATGAATCTGTCCTCAAATGCACTCAATTTTGCGTTTCCAGCAAGTTATCAACGTTTTTTCTGAGTCTCGTTGAGAAATTTTTGACTCTGTAAATCTTCTCAGGAGCAAGATTTTGCTTCAAAAGTGCATCATATGGCAGAATTCAGCACCAAATACATCATAATTCGTGTCTTTAGAGTGCTATTTGCAATTTTACAAACTTTGGAATAAGTCGATATCACGCTTTTCCGCGCAGATTTTCACAATCAAAAAGTTCATATTCCTATTCAGGACCTCATAATATGTATAAATCTATCGACAAAAACATAATATTCAGTGTTTTCAGAGCGCTAACTGCAGTTATATGAAGTTTGAAATAAGTCAAAATTACCACATTTTGTGCAGTTTCAAAGTATCGCAAATCACATAAATCTATCCAATACAACATAATACGCATGAATCCGTCCTCAAATGCACAAAATTTTGCGTTCCCAGCGAGTTATTAGCGTTTTTTTTGAGTCTCGTTGAGATATTTTTGACTCTGTTAATCTGCTCAGAAGCAAGAATTTGCTTTAAAAGGTCGTTATATGGCAGAATCTAGCACCAAATACATCATATTTAGTGCTTTTAAAATCCTATTCGCAGTTTTACAAACTTTGGAATAAGTCGAAATCACGCTTTTCCGCGCAGATTTTCCTAATCAAAAAATTCATATTCCTATTCAGGACCTCATAATATGTATGAATCTATCTACAAAAACATCATATTTCGTGTTTTCAGAGCGCTATCTGCAGTTATATGAAGTTTGAAATAAGTCAAGATTACCACATTCTGAGCAGTTCTAAAGTATCGCAAATCACATAAATCTATCCAATACAACATTATACGCATGAATCCGTCCCAAAATGCACAAAATTTTGCGTTTTCAGCGAGTTATCAGCGTTTTTTCTGAGTCTCGTTGAGAAATTTTTGATTCTGTTAATCTGCTCAGAAGCAAGATTTTGCTTCAATAGTGCGTTTTATGGCAGAATCTAGCACCAAATACATCATATTTCGTGTTTTTAGAATGCTATTTGCAGTATTACAAACTTTGGAATAAGTCGAAATCACGCTTTTCCGCGCAGATTTTCACAATCAAACAGTTTATATTCCTATTCAGGACCTCATGATATGTATGAATCTATCGACAAAAACATCATATTTCGTGTTTTCAGAGCGCTATCTGCAGTTATATGAAGTTCGAAATAAGTCAAAATTACCTCATTCTGAGCAGTTTCAAAGTATCGCAAATCACATGAATCTATCCAATACAACATAATACGCATGAATCCATCCTCAAATGCACAAAATTTTGCGTTTCCAGCGAGGTATCAGCGTTTTTTCTAAGTCTCGTTGAGAAATTTTTGACTCTGTTAATCTGCTCAGAAGCAAGATTTTGCTTCAAAAGTGCATTATATGGCAGAACCTAGCACCACATACATCATATTTCGTGTCTTTAGAGTGCTATTTGCAATTTCACACACTTTGGAATAAGTCGAAATCACGCTTTTCCGCGCAGATTTTCACTTTCAAAAAGTTCATATTCCTATTCAGGACCTCATAATATGTATGAATCTATCGACAGAAACATCATATTTTGTGTTTCCAGAGCGCTATCTGCAGTTATATGAAGTTTGAAATAAGTCAAAATTACCACATTCTAAGCAGTTTCAAAGTATCGCAAATCACATAAATCTATCCAATACAACATAATACGCATGAATCCGTCCTCGAATGCACAAAATTCTGCGTTTCCAGCGAGTTATCAGCGTTTTTTCTGAGTCTCGTTGAGAAATTTTTGACTCTGTAAATCTGCTCAAAAGCAAGATTTTGCTTCAAAAGTGCGTTATATGGCAGAATCTAGCACCAAGTACATCATATTTCGTGTTTTTAAAGTGCTATTTGCAGTTTTACAAATTTTGGAATGAGTCGAAATAACGCTTTTCCGCGCTGATTTTCACAATCAAAAAGTTCATATTCCTATTCAGGACCTCATAATATGTATGAATCTATCGACAAAATTATCATATTTCGTTTTTCCAGAGCGCTATCTGCAGTTATATGAAGTTTGAAATAAGTCAAAATTACCACATTCTGAGCAGTTTCAAAGTATCGCAAATCACATAAATCTATCCAATACAACATAATACGCATGAATCCGTCCTCGAATGCACAAAATTCTGCGTCTCCAGCGAGTTATCAGCGTTTTTTCTGAGTCTCGTTGAGAAATTTTTGACTCTGTAAACCTGCTCAAAAGCAAGAATTTGCTTCAAAAGTGCGTTATATGGCAGAATCTAGCCCCAAGTACATCATATTTCGTGTTTTTAGAGTGCTATTAGCAGTTTTACAGACTTTGGAATGAGTCGAAATAACGCTTTTCTGCGCTGATTTTCACAATCAAAAAGTTCATATTCCTATTCAGGATCTCATAATATGTATGAATCTATCGACAAAAACATCATATTTCGTGTTTCCAGAGCGCTATCTGCAGTTAAATAAAGTTTGAAGTAAGTCAAAATTATCACATTCTGAGCAGTTTCAAAGTATCGCAAATCACATAAATCTATCCAATACAACATAATACGCATGAATCCGTCCTCGAATGCACAAAAATCTGCGTTTCCAGCGAGTTATCAGCGTTTTTTCTGAGTCTCGTTGAGAAATTTTTGACTCTGTAAATCTGCTCAAAAGCAAGATTTTGCTTCAAAAGTGCGTTATATGGCAGAATCTAGCACCAAGTACATCATATTTCGTGTTTTTAGAGTGCTATTTGCAGTTTTACAAACTTTGGAATAAGTCGAAATAACGCTTTTCCGCGCTGATTTTCACAATCAAAAAGTTCATATTCCTATTCAGGACCTTATAATATGTATGAATCTATCGACGAAAACATCATATTTCGTGTTTTCAGAGCGCTATCTGCATTTATATGAAGTTTGAAATAAGTCATAATTACCACATTCTGAGCAGTTTCAAAGTATTGCAAATCACATAAACCTATCCAATACAACATAATACGCATGAATCCGTCCTCAAATGCACTTAATTTTGCATTTCCAGCGAGTTATCAGCGTTTCTTCTGAGACTCGTTGAGAAATTTTTGACTCTGTCAATCTGCTCAGAAGCAAGATTTTGCTCCAAAAGTGCGTTATATGGCAGAATCTAGCACCAAATACATCATATTTCGTGTTTTCAGAGTGCCATCTGCAGTTTCACAAACTTTGGAATTAATAAAAATCACGCTTTTCCGCGCAGATTTTCACAATCAAAAAGTTCATATTCCTATTCAGGACCTCATAATATGTATAAATCTATCGACAAAACATAATATTTCGTGTTTTCAGAGCGCTATCTGCAGTTATATGAAGTTTGAAATAAGTCAAAATTACCACATTTTGTGCAGTTTCAAAGTATCGCAAATCCCATGAATCTATCCAATACAACATAATACGCATGAATCCGTCCTCAAATGCACAAAATTTTGCGTTTCCAGCGAGTTATGTGCGTTTTTTCTGAGTCTCGTTGAGAAATTTTTGACTCTGTAAATCTGCTCAGAAGCAAGATTTTGCTTTAAAAGTTCGAATCTAGCACCAAATACATCATATTTCGTGCTTTTGAAATGCTATTTGCAGTTTAACAAACTTTGGAATAAGTCGAATTCACGCTTTCTCGCGCAGATTTTCACAATCAAAAAGTTCATATTCCTATTCAGGACCTCATAATATGTAAGAATCTATCGACAAAAACATCATGAATCCGTCCTCAAATGCACAAAATCTTGCGTTTTCAGCGAGTTATCAGCGTCTTTTCTGAGTCTCGTTGAGAAATTTTTGACTCTGTAAACCTGCTCAAAAGCAAGATTTTGCTTCAAAAGTGCGTTATATGGCAGAATCTAGCACCAAGTACATCATATTTCGTGTTTTTAGAGTACTATTTGCAGTTTTACAAACTTTGGAATAAGTCGAAATAACGCTTTTCCGCGCTGATTTTCACAATCAAAAAGTTCATATTCCTATTCAGGACCTCATAATATGTATGAATCTATCGACAAAAACATCATATTTCGTGTTTCCAGAGCGCTATCTGCAGTTGAATAAAGTTTGAAATAAGTCAAAATTATCACATTCTGAGCAGTTTCAAAGTATCGCAAATCACATAAATCTATCCAATACAACATGATACGCATGAATCCGTCCTCGAATGCACAAAATTCTGCGTTTCCAGCGAGTTATCAGCGTTTGTTCTGAGTCTCGTTGAGAAATTTTTGACTCTGTAAATCTGCTCAAAAGCAAGATTTTGCTTCAAAAGTGCGTTATATGGCAAAATCTAGCACCAAGTACATCATATTTCGTGTTTTTAGAGTGCTATTAGCAGTTTTACAAACTTTGGAATAAGTCGAAATAACGCTTTTCCGCGCTGATTTTCACAATCAAAAAGTTCATATTCCTATTCAGGACCTTATAATATGTATGAATCTATCGACGGAAACATCATATTTCGTGTTTTCAGAGCGCTATCTGCATTTATATGAAGTTTGAAATAAGTCAAAATTATCACATTCTGAGCAGTTTCAAAGTATCGCAAATCACATAAATCTATCCAATACAACATAATACGCATGAATCCGTCCTCGAATGCACAAAATTCTGCGTTTCCAGCGAGTTATCAGCGTTTGTTCTGAGTCTCGTTGAGAAATTTTTGACTCTGTAAATCTGCTCAAAAGCAAGATTTTGCTTCAAAAGTGCGTTATATGGCAGAATCTAGCACCAAGTACATCATATTTCGTGTTTTTAGAGTGCTATTTGCAGTTTTACAAACTTTGGAATAAGTCGAAATAACGCTTTTCCGCGCTGATTTTCACAATCAAAAAGTTCATATTCCTATTCAGGACCTTATAATATGTATGAATCTATCGACGAAAACATCATATTTCGTGTTTTCAGAGCGCTATCTGCATTTATATGAAGTTTGAAATAAGTCATAATTACCACATTCTGAGCAGTTTCAAAGTATCGCAAATCACATAAACCTATCCAATACAACATAATACGCATGGATCCGTCCTCAAATGCACTTAATTTTGCATTTCCAGCGAGTTATCAGCGTTTCTTCTGAGACTCGTTGAGAAATTTTTGACTCTATCAATCTGCTCAGAAGCAAGATTTTGCTCCAAAAGTACGTTATATGGCAGAATCTAGCACCAAATACATCATATTTCGTGTTTTCAGAGTGCCATCTGCAGTTTTACAAACTTTGGAATCAATAAGAATCACGCTTTTCCGCGCAGATTTTCACAATCAAAAAGTTCATATTCCTATTCAGGACCTTATAATATGTATAAATCTATCGACAAAAACATAATATTTCGTGTTTTCTGAGCGCTATATGCAGTTATATGAAGTTTGAAATAAGTCAAAATTACCACATTTTGTGCAGTTTCAAAGTATCGCAAATCACATAAATCTATCCAATACAACATAATACGCATGAATCCGTCCTCAAATGCACGAAATTTTGCGTTTCCAGCGAGTTATGTGCGTTTTTTCTGAGTCTCGTTGAGAGATTTTTGACTCTGTAAATCTGCTCAGAAGCAAGATTTTGCTTTAAAAGGTCGAATCCAGCACCAAATACATCATATTCCGTGCTTTTGAAATGCTATTTGCAGTTTTACAAACTTTGGAATAAGTCGAATTCACGCTTTCCCGCGCAGATTTTCACAATCAAAAAGTTCATATTCCAATTCAGGACCTCATAATATGTAAGAATCTATCGACAAAAACATCATGAATCCGTCCTCAAATGCACAAAATTTTGCGTTTTCAGCGAGTTATCAGCGTTTTTTCTGAGTCTCGTTGAGAAATTTTTGACTCTGTAAACCTGCTCAAAAGCAAGATTTTGCTTCAAAAGTGCGTTATATGGCAGAATCTAGCACCAAGTACATCATATTTCGTGTTTTTAGAGTACTATTCGCAGTTTTACAAACTTTGGAATAAGTCGAAATAACGCTTTTCCGCGCTGATTTTCACAATCAAAAAGTTCATATTCCTATTCAGGACCTCATAATATGTATGAATCTATCGACAAAAACATCATATTTCGTGTTTCCAGAGCGCTATCTGCAGTTAAATGAAGTTTGAAATAAGTCAAAATTACCACATTCTGAGCAGTTTCAAAGTATCGAAAATCACATAAATCTATCCAATACAACATAATACGCATTGTATAAATGTTTGATAGTCACTGTACTGACTAGAGTGAGGGGGGTTATCGAAGTTGGGGCAGTGAGCATCTAGCTATTGTAGCGTGCAGAATGATATTACGTTTTTTCTTGTGTAAACCAAATTTAAAATAAAATATATACAAATGTGAACGTGGGGGTCAATTTAATCATACCTCAATTCTATACATGGTCCTTCAAAACGGATGAAAAAGTGAAATTAATAAACAATAACGTGGAAAATTCCATTAAGCACATTGTCATACATACGGCAACCCTGTCGTCAGTGTTCCGTGCATGTGATAGAGCGACAACGCAGCTGGGCGACTACACAACTACTTTCAACGCAACACAACAGTAGACGGCCAGTGCAAGCGTCAACATATTGGGCATCCAGCAGTGCAGAGAACGAGCGCAATAAACAACTGGACAACTGTAATCTTGAAGAAACGCAACCGGTGAGTTTCCCTTATATTTTTTCCTATATATCAAAATATTATCCTTGTTGATCCTTATCAGAATTGCAATATAAACTAATAAAGCATAAAATGGCGGAATTTAATACATTAATACGTAAGAGAGGGTCGGTAAAAGCTAAATTGACGTCATTTAAAACATATCTCGCGAAAACACAAATAGCTTTGCAAAATCAACAGTCAACAGAGGATGAGAAAAATCTGTTCATAAACGAATTGGAAATACGAATAGAGAAATTTGAGCCTAGTCTCTCAGAGTTTGAAAAATTGCAAAACATAATTGAAGAGCACGCTCCAGATGATAAACTAGAAGAACAATACAAAGAGCGACAAGACTTTGAAGATGAATTCTATAACATAATTGCTGAAGCAAAAGATTTAGTTAATAAAAATAAATACAATAAATCGGTGTCGATAAAACAACATGCATATGCTAATGAATCGGTAAACAATGTACCTAAACAATTTAATCATATTAATTTACCAAACATAAAATTACCAAGTTTTAACGGAAAATATGAAAATTGGACTGAGTTTCGTAACACATTCGTAACACTAATTCAGAATAATCAAGATTTGAATGATTTAGAACGATTTCATTATTTACGTTCGTCACTTATAGAAGACGCGGAAGGTACGTTGCGGTCTATACCATTTACAGCTGAAAACTACGCGGTAGCATGGGCACACGTATGCAAGCGATATGATAATGAATCAATGATTGTCATCAATCATATAAAGGCCATAGACAATTTGCCAGTGCTACAAAAAGAATCATTTAAAGAATTATCAAACCTACTAGATGAGACAAATAAACATTTAACATCATGGAACGCAGTTCAAAATACCACAGAACAATTTGAAACATTAATGATTCATATTATAAAATCAAAATTAGATAAATATACCCGCATGAAGTGGGAAGAACAAAAAATAGGAGATAATCTTCCCAGTTGGAAAGAATTTAATGCATTTTTGCAAGAAAGAACCGAAAAATTAAACTCACGAGATATTAACAACAAATCAGAGGTAAAACAAAGACCTACGGTAAAAACATTCCTAGTTACTACAAATAAGTGTCCGGTTTGTCAGGAAGAACACATAATTTATAAATGTGATAAATTATTAGCTCTGAAACCACCAGAAGATCGGTTAGAACAAATTAGAAAGCTGAAATTGTGCACCAATTGTTTGAAGAGCAATCATACCAACCGGGACTGTAGGGCAGGAGGCTGTAGAATATGTAAGGCCAAACATAATACGTTGTTACATTTTGAGACAAAAGCTGAAAGCGTAGCAGCGGAAAATAACCAAGAAACCAACAAAAAAGTGATTGCTTTATCTTCACATATCCAGCAAACGGATCAAATAAGTTCAATCAATAATGTAATCTTATCAACAATACAAGTACAAGTAAGAAATAGAACAGAGTATCCAATTGTATGCAGAGCATTGCTTGACTCTGGATCACAAGCGAATTTTATCTCAGCGAAACTACAACAAAAACTGAAATTACCTACTCAAAATGTACATGTTGCAGTTCAAGGAATAAATCAAAGCGCTGCAATGCTAAAAAGCAGATGTCAAGTACTGGTAGAATCAATTAACAGCAATTACACCACAGAAATGATGTGTTTCGTACTTGAAACAATGCCGTGCAAAATACCCAATGTAAGAATCGATAAAATTCAATTCAACATACCAACACACATTAAATTAGCAGACCCGCAATTTCATGAACCCCAACAAATAGACCTTATAATTGGGGCACCGTTATTCTGGAAGATAATGTGTGTAGGACAGCATAACCTCGGTGACAACATGCCAGTTTTGCAAAAAACTAGATTTGGATGGATTATTGGTGGAGGCATGGAACCAATTCAAAAACCTACTATCATTCAATGTAATTTTGCCAATACATGGTCAATTGAAGAGCAAATAGAAAAATTCTGGTCCATAGAAGAAGTAAACCAAAATAGGATTCTATCTGATGACGATAGGAATTGTGAAGAGATATTTGCAAAAACAATAACACAAGACTCAAGTGGTCGCTTTATAGTAACCATTCCATTTAAAGAATCTCTATCACTCCTAGGAAACTCGAGAGAATTTGCATTACAAAGATTTCATGCATTGGAACGAAGACTAGCGATGGATCCAATTTTATGTCAACAATACTGTCAATTTATGAAAGAGTATAAAGAATTAGGACACATGAGCGAAGAGATTGGTACCCAGACAGCAGAATTTCCTGAATACTTTTTTCCACATCATGGAGTGGTCAATCCAAACAGCACTACTACCAAATTACGTGTAGTTTTCGATGGTCAAGTCAGATACAGGATATTCTATTAATGCATTACAATACACTGGACCAAATATTCAAGAAGAATTAATAAACATAATATTGAGATTCAGAATGTATAATGTCGTCATAACAGCGGACATCGAAAAAATGTACCGGCAAATATTGGTACAGCCAGACCAAAGATCATTACAAAAAATATTTTGGCGAACAAAGCCAGAAGAAGAAATTAAAGTATTTAAATTGAATACTGTGACGTATGGCACAGCTAGTGCTCCGTTTCTAGCTGTAAAATGTCTCAAGCAGCTAGCAATGAATCATGAACAACAAAATCCTAAAATTTCAAGAATTATCGCTGAAGATTTTCATATGGATGATTTGATCACAGGTGCAAACACAACAGAAGAAATGCAGAATATTATAACTGCAATAGTAGCAATAATGAAAGCAGTAGGATTTAATTCAAGAAAATGGACATCCAATGAGCCAGAAACCATGGAAACCCATTTATCATTACATAACACAGAGGTACACTTTGACACCAAAGACAACACTAAAATATTAGGCCTCTATTGGTGCAATGACTCGGATATGTTGAAATTTGAAATAAACAGTGAAATTGAAGACAATAATCGAATTACTAAAAGGATGGTAATTTCGGAATTAGCACAAATCTTTGACCCGTTGGGATTGTTAGATCCTTGCATTATCATGGGTAAAATAATTATTCAAAAATTATGGCTTTTAAAATTATCATAGGACGAATCGGTGCCATTAGATATACACACTCAGTGGTTGAATTTCAGAAATCAACTGCCAATGTTGAATGAAAAACAAATACCAAGACAAGTTACATGCAAAAATGCGACCAACATTCAGCTACATGGATTCTGCGATTCCTCAGAGCGAGCATACGGAGCTTGTGTGTATGTATTAAGCAAAAATAATCAAGATGTTCAAGTAAACCTTTTGTGCGCAAAAACACGAGTTGCTCCACTAAAAACTGTAACCATTCCAAGGTTAGAGCTATGTAGTGCTGTTCTTTTATCAAAATCAATTTAAAAGGTTCTAGTAGCATTGCGAATAACTATAAACCAAATTTATTTGTGGTCGGATTCAACTATCACGCTAAACTGGATCCAAACTGAACCTTACAAATTAAATATATTTGTGGCAAATAGGGTCAATCAAATTCAGAATATGACAAACATAGATAACTGGAGATATGTAAATACCAAAAATAATCCAGCAGATTTATTAACAAGAGGAATCACGCCGCTTATGTTGAACCAAAGTAGTATTTGGTGGACAGGGCCAGTATGGTTGGAAGAAACTAAAGATCAATGGCCACAAGTAGAGTGCGATAAACTAGATGAAATACCTGAAACTAAACGACAATATGTAACATCAATGTATACAGGTCAAGTATCATCATGGATACCATTCAACAAATTCTCAACCCTATCATCTCTAAAGCGAACTATTGCCTATTGCCTTAGATTCATAATGAATTGTCGATTGAAAAAAGAAAGTCGTCAATATGGGGAATTAACTAGCATCGAATTGAACAAGGCATTTTCACAAATAATAAAATGCAGTCAACAAGAAAGTTTCGAAAAAGAAATCAAAGATTTAAAAGAAGAAAAAATTATATCACATAAAAGCAAATTATATAAATTGAATGTATTTTTAGATGATGCGGAATTGCTAAGAGTAGGTGGCAGATTACATAATTCACCTATACCATACGATCAGAAGCATCCGAAAGTTCTAAGCAACGCGCATTCATTGACACGATTGATATTATTACATGAACACATAAGATTACTACATATTGGAACCCAAGGTCTGATTGCTTCAATAAGACAAGAATTTTGGCCAATAGCGATTAGAAATCTAGCAAAGAAAATTGTCCATTACTGCACAATTTGCTTCAAAGTTAAACCAAAGAGTTCTCAAGCAATCATGGGGAACCTACCAGAAACTAGAGTAACACCATCTCTTCCATTCACTAACGTAGGAATAGATTTTGCTGGACCTTTCATGATGAAAAACAAGGATGGTCGTGGATGGAAACCGATAAAAACATATATCTGTATTTTAATTTGCATGAGTACAAAGGCTATACACTTGGAAGTAGTTAGCGGATTATCAACAGAATTATTTCTCGCTTCGCTACGAAGATTTACTTCACGACGAGGAAAACCAACTAATATATTCTCCGATAATGGTACCAACTTCGTGGGTGCTAACAGGCAAATAAATGAAATGTACCGATTAATCACACAAAATCAACAAGAATTAGTCAGGGCAACGACAGCCGAAAATATCACATGGCACTTCATACCACCCTATGCACCAAATTTTGGAGGATTATGGGAATCAGGGGTAAAAATGATGAAAAATCACCTAATAAAAACGGTTAAAAATAGAATTCTTACTTACGAACAGTTAACTACAGTTCTTAATCAGATTAAAGCAATTCTGAACTCCCAACCGTTGTTACCTGTGACTGATAATCCAGATGACCTAGAAATCCTTACACCTTCCCATTTTTTAATTGGAAGAACTTCAACTTCCATACCAGATCCCAATATAATGTCTGTACCCGAAAACCGATTGTCAGTTTGGCAAAAAATTCAACAACTTCAGCAACACTTTTGGGCTCGATGGCAGCGGAAATACCTGTCGGAGCTTCAGCAACGGCAACGAAGAGGAAAAACAGAAACAACCTTGAAACTGGGTGATTTAGTGATAGTGAAAGATGAAAATTTACCAGTGCTTAAGTGGTTAGTGGGACGTATTACTAAATTATTCCCAGGCAATGACGGAATAACGCGAGTGGTGTAAATAAAGACTTCTCACGGAGAAATAAAGCGTGCTATCTCGAAACTTTGTGTTTTACCCAACGAAGGAAACGATACTTTTTAAGAAATTCTTTTCATATCCTCAAGTAAAATGTTATAAATAAGTTACTTCTAAGGAATTACTGTAATTGTTTTATATATATAGTCGTATACTTTTGAAAGTGCCCTTTCAAGGAGAGGGAGTATGTATACATGTTTGATAGTCACTGTACTGACTAGAGTGAGGGGAGTTATCGAAGTTGGGGCAGTAAGCATCTAGCTATTGTAGCGTGCAGAATGATATTACGTTTTTTCTTGTGTAAACCCAATTTAAAATGAAATATATACAAATGTGGACGTGGGGGTCAATTTAATCATACCTTAATTCTATACACGCATGAATCCGTCCTCGAATGCACAAAATTCTGCGTTTTCAGCGAGTTATCAGCGGTTTTTCTGAGTCTCGTTGAGAAATTTTTGACTCTGTAAATCTGCTCAAAAGCAAGATTTTGCTTCAAAAGTGCGTTATATGGCAGAATCTAGCACCAAGTACATCATATTTCGTGTTTTTAGAGTGCTATTCGCAGTTTTACAAACTTTGGAATTAGTCGAAATAACGCTTTTCCGCGCTGATTTTCACAATCAAAAAGTTCATATTCCTATTCAGGACCTTATAATATGTATGAATCTATCGACGAAAACATCATATTACGTGTTTTCAGAGCGCTATCTGCATTTATATGAAGTTTAAAATAAATCATAATTACCACATTCTGAGCAGTTTCAAAGTATCGCAAATCACATAAACCTATCCAATACAACATAATACGCATGAATCCTTCCTCAAATGCACTCAATTTTGCATTTCCAGCGAGTTATCAGCGTTTCTTCTGAGACTCGTTGAGGAATTTTTGACTCTGTCAATCTGCTCAGAAGTAAGATTTTGCTCCAAAAGTGCGTTATATGGCAGAATCTAGCACCAAATACATCATATTTCGTGTTTTCAGAATGCCATCTGCAGTTTTACAAACTTTGGAATCAATAAAAATCACGCTTTTCCGCGCAGATTTTTACAATCAAAAAATTTATATTCCTATTCAGGACCTCATAATATGTATGAATCTATTGACAAAAACATAATATTCCGTGTTTTCAGAGCGCTATCTGCAGTTATATGAAGTTTGAAATAAGTCAAAATTACCACATTTTGTGCAGTTTCAAAGTATCGCAAATCACATAAACCTATCCAATAAAACATAATACGCATGAATCCGTCCTCAAATGCACGAAATTCTGCGTTTCCAGCGAGTTATCAGCGTTTTTTCCGAGTCTCGTTGAGAAATTTTTGACTCTGTAAATCTGCTCAGAAGCAAGATTTTGCTTTTAAAAGGTCGAATCTAGCACCAAATACATCATATTTCGTGCTTTTTAAACTGCTATTTGCAGTTTTTACAAACTTTGGAATAAGTCGAAATCACGCTTTTCCGCGCAGATTTTCACAATCAAAAAGTTCATATTCCTATTCAGGACCTCATAATATGTAAGAATCTATCGACAAAAACATCATGAATCCGTCCTCAAATGCACGAAATTTTGCGTTTTCAGCGAGTTATCAGGCGTTTTTTTCTGAGTCTCGTTGAGAAATTTTTGACTCTGTAAATCTGCTCAGAAGTAAGATTCTGCTTAAATAGTGCGTTATATGGCAGTATCTAGCACAAGTACATCATATTTCGTGTTTTTTAGAATGCTATTTGCAGTTTTACAAACTTTGGAATAAGTCGAAATCACGCTTTTCCGCGCAGATTTTCACAATCAAAAAGTTCATATTCCTATTCAGGACCCTTATACTTTGTATGAATCTATCGACAAAAACATCATATTCCGTGTTTTCAGAGCGCTATCTGCATTTATATGAAGTTTGAAATAAGTCAAAATTACCACATTCAGAGCAGTTTCAAAGTATCGCAAATCACATAAACCTATCCAATACAACATAATACGCATGAATCCGTCCTCAAATGCACTTAATTTTTGCGTTTCCAGCGAGTTATCAGCGTTTCTTCCGAGTCTCGTTGAGGAATTCTTGACTCTGTCAATCTGCTCAGAAGCAAGATTTTGCTCCAAAAGTGCGTTATATGGCAGAATCTAGCACCAAATACATCATATTTCGTGTTTTTAGAGTGCTATCTACAGTTTTACAAACTTTGGAATCAATCAAAATCACGCTTTTCCGCGCAGATTTACACAATCAAAAAGTTCATATTCCTATTCACGACCTCATAATATGTATAAATCTATCGACAAAAACATAATATTTCGTGTTTTCAGAGCGCTATCTGCAGTTATATGAAGTTTAAAATAAGTCAAAATTACCTCATTTTGTGCAGTTTCAAAGTATTGCAAATCACATAAATCTATCCAATACAACATAATACGCATGAATCCGTCCTCAAATGCACAAAATTTTGCGTTTCCAGCGAGTTATCAGCGTTTTTTCTGAGTCTTGTTGAGAAATTTTTGACTCTGTAAATCTGCTCAAAAGCAAGGATTTTGCTCCAAAAGTGCGTTATATGGCAGAATCTAGCACCAAGTACATCATATTTCGTGCTTTTAGAGTGCTATTTGCAGTTTTACAAACTTTGGAATAAGTCGAAATAACGCTGTTCCGCACTGATTTTCACAATCAAAAAGTTCATATTCCCATTCAGGACCTCATAATATGTATGAACCTATGGACAAAAACATCATATTTCGTGTTTTCAGAGCGCTATCTGCAGTTATATGAAGTTTGAAATAAGTCAAAATTACCACATTCTGAGCAGTTTCAAAGTATCGCAAATCGAATAAATCTATCCAATACAACATAATACGCATGAATCCGTCCTCAAATGCACAAAATTTTGCGTTTCCAGCAAGTTATCAGCGTTTCTTCTGAGTCTCGTTGAGAAATTTTTGACTCTGTAAATCTGCTCAAAGGAAGATTTTGCTTCAAAAGTGCGTTATATGGCAGAATCTAGCACCAAATACATCATATTTCATGTTTTTTGAGTGCAATTCGCAGTTTTACAAACTTTGGAATAAGTCAAAATCACGCTTCTCCGCGCAGATTTTCACAATCAAAAAGTTCATATACCTATTCAGGACCTCATAATATGTATGAATCCATGAACAAAAACATCATATTTCGTGTTTTCAGAGCGCTATCTGCAGTTAAATGAAGTTTGAAATAAGTCAAAATTACCACATTCTGAGCAGTTTCAAAGTATCGCAAATCACATAAATCTATCCAATACAACATAATACGCAAGAATCCGTCCTCGAATGCACCTAATTTTGCGTTTCCAGCGAGTTATCAGTGTTTTTTCTAAGTCTCGTTGAGAAATTTTTGACTCTGTGAATCTGCTCAGAAGCAATATTTTGCTTCAAAAACGCGTTATATGGCAGAATCTAGCACCAAATACATCATATTTTGTGTTTTTAGAGTGCTATTCTCAGTTTTACAAACTTTGGATAGGTCAAAATCACGCTTTTCCGCGCAGATTTTCACAATCAAAAAGTTCATATTCCTATTCAGGACCCCATAATATGTATGAATCTATCGACAAAAACATCATATTCCGTGTTCTTAGAGCGCTGTTTGCAGTTATATGAAGTTTGAAATAAGTCAAAATTACCACATTCTGAGCAGTTCCAAAGTATCGCAAATCACATAAATCTATCCAATACAACATAATACGCATGTATCCGTCCTTGAATGCACAGAATTTTGCGTTTCAGGAAATTATCAGCGTTTTTTCTGAGTCTCGTTGAGAAAATTTTTCACTCTGTAAAACTGCTCAGAAGCAAGATTTTGCTCCAAAAGTGCGTTATATGGCAGAATCTAGCACCAAATACATCATATTTCGTGTTTTCAGAGTGCAATTCGCAGTTTTACAAACTTTGAAATAAGTCGAAATCACGCTTTTCCGCGCGGATTTTCACAATCAAAAAGTTAATATTCCTATTCAGGACCTCATAATATGTATGAATCTATCGACAAAAACATCATATTTTGTGTTTTCAGGGCGCTATCTGCAGTTATATGAAGTTTAAAATGAGTCGAAATTACCACATTCTGAGCAGTTTCAAAGTATCGCAAATCACATAAATCTATCCAATACAACATAATACGCATGAATCCGTCCTCAAATGCACAAAATTTTGCGTTTCCAGCGAGTTATCAGCGTTTATTCTGAGTTTCGTTGAGAAATTTTTGACTCTGTAAATCTGCTCAGAAGCAAGATTTTGCTTCAAATGTGCGTTATATGGCAGTATCTAGCACCAAATACATCATATTCCGTGTTTTCAGAGTGCAATTCGCAGTTTTACAAACTTTGGAATAAGTCGAAATCACTCGTTTCCGCGCAGATTTTCACAATCAAAACGTTCATATTCCTATTCAGGACCTCCTAATATGTATGAATCTATCCACAAAAACATCATATTTCGTGTTTTCAGAGCGCTATCTGCAGTTATATGAAGTTTGAAATAAGTCAAAATTACCACATTCTGAGCAGTTTCAAAGTATCGCAAATCACATAATCTATCCAATACAACATAATACGCATGATCCGTCCTCAAATGCACAAAATTTTGCGTTTCCAGCGAGTTATCAGCGTCTTTTCTGAGCCTCGTTGAGAAATTTTTGACATCCTTTAATCTGCTCAGAAGCAAGATTTTGCTTCAAATGTGCGTTATATGGCAGAATATAGCACCAAATACATCATTTTTCGTGTTTTTAGAGTGCTATTTGCAGTTTTACAAACTTTGGAATAAGTCGAAATCACGTTCTCCGCGCGGATTTTCACAATCAAAAAGTTCATATTCTTATTCAGGACCTCATAATATGTATGAATCTATCGACAAAAAACATCATATTTTGTGTTTTCAGAGCGCTATCTGCAGTTATATGAAGTTTGAAATAAGTTTAAAATTACCACATTCTGAGCAGTTTCAAAGTATCGCAAAACACATAAATCTATCCAATACAACATAATACGCATGAATCCGTCCTCAATTGCACAAAATTTAGCGTTTCCAGCGAGTAATCAGCGTTTTTTCTGAGTCTCGTTGAGAGATTTTTTACTCTGTAAATCTGCTCAAAACCAAGATTTTGCTTCAAAAGTGCGTTATATGGCGGAATCTAGCACCAAATACATCATATTTCGTGTTTTCAGAGTGCTTTTTTGCAGTTTTACAAACTCTGGAATAAGTCGAAATCACGCTTTTCCGCGCGGATTTCCACAATCAAAAAGTTCATATTCCTATTCAGGACCTCATAATATGTATGAATCTATCAACAAAAACATCATATTTCGTGTTTTCAGAGCGCTATCTGCAGTTATATGAAGTTTGAAATAAGTCAGAATTACCACATTCTGAGCGGTTTCAAAGTATCGCAAATCACATAGATCTATCCAATACAACATAATACGCATGAATCCGTCCTCAAATGCACAAAATTTTGCGTTTCCAGCGAGTTATCAGTGCTTTTTCTGAGTCTCGTTGAGAAATTTTTGACTCTGTGAATCTGCTCAGAAGCAAGATTTGGCTTTAAAAGTGCGTTATATGGCAGAATCTAGCACCAAATACATCTTATTTTGTGTTTTTGGAGTGCTATTTGCAGTTTCAAACTTTGGAATAAGTCAGAATCACGCTTTTCCGCGCAAATTTTCACAATCAAAAAGTTCATATTTCTATTCAGGACCTCATAATATGTATGAATCTATCGACAAAAAACATCATATTTTGTGTTTTTAGAGCGCTATCTGCAGTTATATGAAGTTTGAAATAAGTCAGAATTATCACATTCTGAGCAGTTCCAAAGTATCGCAAATCACATAAATCTATCCAATACAACATAATACGCATGAATCCGTCCTCAAATGCACAAAATTTTGCGTTCCCAGCGAGCTATCAGCGTTTTTTCTAAGTCTCGTTGAGAAATTTTTGACTCTGTAAATCTGCTCAGAAGCAAGATTTTGCTTCAAAAGTGCGTTATATGGCAGAATCTAGCACCAAATACATCATATTTCGTGTATTCAGAGTGCTATTCGCAGTTTTAACAAAACTTTGGAATAAGTCAAAATCACGCTCTTCCGCGCAGATTTTCACAATCAAAAAGTTCATATTCCTATTCAGGACCTAATAATATGTATGAATCTATCGACAAAAACATCATATTCCGTGTTTTCAGAGCGCTATCTGTAGTTATATGGAGTTTGAAATAAGTCAAAATTACCACATTCTGAGCAGTTTCAAAGTATCACAAATCACATAAATCTATCCAATACAACATAATACGCATGAATCCGTTCTCAAATGCACAAAATATCGCGTTCAAGCGAGTTATCAGCTTTTTTTCTCAGTCTCGTTGAGAAATTTTTGACTCTTTAAATCTGCTCAGAAGCAAGATTTTGCTCCAAAAGTGCGTGATATGGCAGAAACTAGCAACAAATACATCATATTTTGTGTTTTTAGAGCGCTATTTGCAGTTTCACAAACTTTGGAATAAGTCAGAATCACGCTTTTCCGCGCAAATTTTTACAATCAAAAAGTTCATATTTCTATTCAGGACCTCATAATATGTATGAATCTATCGACAAAAACATCATATTTTGTGTTTTGAGAGCGCTATCTGCAGTTATATGAAGTTTGGAATAAGACAGAATTATCACATTCTGAGCAGTTACATAGTATCGCAAATCACATAAATCTATCCAATACAACATAATACGCATGAATCCGTCCTCAAATGTACAAAATTTTGCGTTTCCAGCGAGTAATCAGCGTTTTTTCTAAGTCTCGTTGAGAAATTTTTGACTCTGTAAATCTGCTCAGAAGCAAGATTTTGCTTCAAAGATGCGTTATATAGCAGAATCTAGCACCGAATACATCATAATGCGTATTTTTAGAGTGCTATTCGCAGTTTCACAAACTCTGGAATAAATCGAAATCACGCTTTTCCGCGCAGATTTTCACAACCAAAAAGTTCATATTCCTATTCAGGACCTGATAATATGTATGAATCTATCGACAAAAACATCATATTTCGTGTTTTCAGAGCGCTATCTGCAGTTATATGAAGTTTGAAATAAGTCAAAATTACCACATTCTGAGCAGTTTTAAAATATCGCAAATCACATAAATCTATCCAATACAACATAATACGCATGAATCCGTCCTCAAATGCACAAAATTTTGCGTTTCCAGCAAGTTATCAGCGTTTCTTCTGAGTCTCGTTGAGAAATTTTTGACTCTGTAAATCTGCTCAAAAGCAAGATTTTGCTCCAAAAGGGCTTTATATGGCAGAATCTAGCACCAAATACATCATATTTCGTGTTTTTAGAGTGCTATTTGCAGTTTTAAAAACTTTGGAATAAGTCGAAATCACGCTTTTCCGCGCGGTATTTCACAATCAAAGAGATCATATTCCGATTCAGGACCTCATAATATGTATGAATCTATCGACAAAAACATAATATTTCGTGTTTTCAGAGCGCTATCTGCAGTTTTATGAAGTTTGAAATAAGTCAAAATTACCACATTCTGAGCAGTTTCAAAGTTTCGCAAATCACATGAATCTATCCAATACAACAT
Organism: Dromius quadrimaculatus; assembly: GCA_963989225.1. Classification (NCBI taxonomy): domain Eukaryota; kingdom Metazoa; phylum Arthropoda; class Insecta; order Coleoptera; family Carabidae; genus Dromius; species Dromius quadrimaculatus. The sequence goes on from OZ022327.1 coordinate 33,375,167, forward strand.
AACACGCATGAATCCTTCTTCAAATGGACAAAATTCTGCGTTTCCAGCGAGTTATCAGCGTTTTTTTTGGAGTCTCGTTGAGAAATTTTTGACTCTGTAAATCTGCTTAGAAGCAAGATTTTGCTTCAAAAGTGCGTTATATGGCAGAATCTAGCACCACATACATCATATTTCGTGTTTTCAGAATGCTATTTGCAGTTTTACAAACTTTGGAATAAGTCGAAATCATGCTTTTCCGCGCGGTTCCCACAATCAAGAAGTTCATATTCCTATTAAGGACCTTATAATATGTATGAATCTATCGACAAAAACATCATATTTCGTGTTTTCAGAGCGCTATCTGCAGTTATATGAAGTTTGAAATAAGTCGAAATTATCACATTCTGAGCAGTTTCAAAGTATCGCAAACCACATAAATCTATCCAATACAACATAATACGCATGAATCCGTCCTCAAATTCACAATATTTTGCGTTTCCAGCAAGTTATCAGCGTTTTTTTTGAGTCTCGTTGAGAAATTTTTGACTCTCTAAATCTGCTCAGAAGCAAGGTTCTGCTTCAAAAGTGCATGATATGGCAGAATCTAGCACCAAATACATCATATTTCGTGTTTTTAGAGTGCTATTTGCAGTTCTACAAACTTTGGAATAAGTCGAAATCACGCTTTTCCGCGCAGATTTCCACAATCAAAAAGTTCATATTCCTATTCAGGACCTCATAACATGTATGAATCTATCGACAAAAACATCATATTTTGTGTTTTCAGAGCGCTATCTGCAGTTATATGAAGTTTGAAATAAGTCGAAATTACCACATTCTGAGCAGTTTCAAAGTATCGCAAATCATATAAATCTATCCAATACAACATAATATGCATGAATGCACAAAATTTTGCGTTTCCAGCAAGTTATCAGCGTTTCTCCTGAGTCTCGTTGAGAGATTTTTGACTCTGTTAATCTGCTCAGAAGCAAGATTTTGCTTCAAAAGTGCGTTATGTGGCAGAATCTAGCACCAAATAAATCATATTTCGTGTTTTTAGAGTGCCATTTGCAGTTCTACAAACTCTGGAATAAGTCGAAATCACGTTTTTCCGCGCGGATTTTCACAATCAAGAAGTCCATATTCCTATTCAGGACCTCATAATATGTATGAATCTATTGACAGAAACATCATATTTCGTGTTTTCAGAGTGCTATCAGCAGTTATATGAAGTTTGAAATGAGTCAAAATTATCACATTCTGAGCAGTTTCAAAGTATCGCAAATCACATAAATCTATCCAATACAACATAATACGCATGAATCCGTCCTCGAATGCACAGAATTTTGCGTTTCCAGCAAATTATCAGTGTTTCTTCTAAGTCTCGTTGAGAAATTTTTGACTCTGTTAATCTGCTGAGAAGCAAGATTTTGCTTCAAAAGTGCGTTATGTGGCAGAATCTAGCACCAAAAACATCATATTTCGTGTTTTTAGAGTGCCTTTTGCAGTTTTACAAACTCTGGAATAAGTCGAAATCACGCTTTTCCGCGCGGATTTTCACAATCAAGAAGTTCATATTCCTATTCGGGACCTCATAATATGTATGAATCTATCGACAAAAACATCATATTTCGTGTTTTCAGAGCGCTATCTGCAGTTATATGAAGTTCAAAATAAGTCAAAATTATCACATTCTGAGCAGTTTCAAAGTATCGCAAATCACATGAATCTATCCGATACAACATAATATGCATGAATCCGTCCTCAAATGCACAAAATTTTGCGTTTCCAGCGAGTTATCAGCGTTTCTTCTAAGTCTCGTTGAGAAATTTTTGACTCTGTAAATCTGCTCAGAAGCAAGATTTTGCTTTAAAAGTGCGTTATGTGGCAGAATCTAGCACCAAATACATCATATTTCGTGTTTTTAGAGTGCCATTTGCAGTTTTACAAACTTTGGAATAAGTCGAAATCACGCTTCTCCGCGCAAATTTTTACAATCAATAAGTTCATATTCCAATTCAGGACCTCATAATATGTATGAATCTATCGACAAAAACGACATATTTCGTGTTTTCAGAGCGCTATCTTCAGTTATATGATGTTTGAAATAAGTCAAAATTACCACATTCTGAGCAGTTCCAAAGTATCACAAATCACATAAATCTATCCAATACAACATAATACGCATGAATCCGTCCCCAAATGCACAAAATTTTGCGTTTCCAGCGAGTTATCAGCGTTTTTTCTGAGTCTCGTTGAGAGATTTTTGACTCTGTAAATCTGCTCAGAAGCAAAATTTTGCTTCAAAAGTGCGCTATGTGGCAACATCTAGCACCAAATACATCATATATCGTGTTTTTAGAGTGCCATTTGCAGTTTTACAAACTTTGGAATAAGTCGAAATCACGCTTTTCTGCGCGGATTCTTACAATCAAGAGGTTCATATTCCTATTCAGGACCTCATAATATGTATGAATCTATCGACAAAAACATCATATTTTGTGTTTTCAGAGCGCCATCTTCAGTTATATGAAGTTTGAAATAAGTCAAAATTATCACATTCTGAGCAGTTTCAAAGTATCGCAAATCACATAAATCTATCCAATACAACATAATACGCATGAATCCGTCCTCAAATGCACAAAATTTTGCGTTTCCAGCGAGTTTTCAGCGCTTTTTCTGAGTCCCGTTGGAAAATTTTTGACTCTGTCAATCTGCTCAGAAGCAAGACAGCTTCAAAAGTGCGTTATATGGCAGAATCTAGCACCAAATACATCATATTTTGTGTTTTCAGAGTGCTATTTGCAGTTTAACAAACTTTGGAATAAGTCGAAATCACGCTTTTCCGCGCAGATTTTCACAATCAAAAAGTTCATCTTCCTATTCAGGACCTCATAATATGTATGAATCTATCGACAAAAACATCATATTTCGTGTTTTCAGAGCGCTATCTGTAGTTATATGAAGTTTGAAATAAGTCAAAATTACCACATTCTGAGCAGTTTCAAAGTATCACAAATCACATAAATCTATCCAATACAACATAATACGCATGAATCCGTTCTCGAATGCACAAAATATTGCGTTTCCAACGAGTTATCAGCTTTTTTTCTGAGTCTCGTTGAGAAATTTTTGACCCTTCAAATCTGCTCAGAAGCAAGATTTTGCTTCAAAAGTGCGTGATATGGCAGAATCTAGCACCAAATACATCATATTTCGTGTTTTTAGAGTGCTATTTGCAGTTTTACAAACTTTGGAATAAGTCGAAATCACGCTTTTCCGCGCGGATTTTCACAATCAAAAAGCTTATATTCCTATTCAGGACCTCATAATATGTATGAATCTATCGACGAACACATCATATTTCGTGTTTTCAGAGCGCTATCTGAAGTTATATGAGGTTTGAAATAAGTCAAAATTACCACATTCTGAGCAGTTTCAAAGTATCGCAAATCACATAAATCGATCCTATACAACATAATACGCATGAATCCGTCCTCGAATGCTCAAAATTTTGCGTTTTTAGCGAGTAATCAGCGTTTTTTCTGAGTCTCGTTAAGAAATATTTGACTCTGTAAATCTGCTCAGAAGCAAGATTTTGCTTCAAAAGTGCGTTATATGGCAGAATCAAGCACCAATTACATCATATTCCGTGTATTCAGAGTGCTATTTTTAGTTTTACAAACTTTGGAATAAGTCGAAATCACGCTTTTCCGCGCAGATTTTCACAATCAAAAAGTTCATATTCCTATTCAGGACCTCATAATATGTATGAATCTATCGACAAAAACATCATATTTCGTGTTTTCAGAGCGCTATCAGCAGTTATATGAAGTTTGAAATAAGTCAAAATTACCACATTCTGAGCAGTTTCAAAGTATCACAAATCACATAAATCTTTCCAATACAACATAATACGCATGAATCCGTCCTCAAATGCACAAAATATTGCGTTTCCAGCGAGTCATCAGCTTTTTTTCTGAGTCTCATTGAGAAATTTTTGACACTGTAAATCTGCTCAGAAGCAAATTTTGCTTCAAAAGTGCGTGACATGGCAATATCTAGCACCAAATACATCATATATCGTGTTTTTAGAGTGCTATTTGCAGTTTTACAAACTTTGGAATAAGTCGGAATCACGCTCTTCCGCGCAGATTTTCACAATCAAAAAGTTCATATTCCTATTCAGGACCTCATAATATGTATGAATCTATCGACAAAAGCATCATATTTTGTGTTTTCAAAGCGCTATCTGCAGTTATATGAAGATTGAAATAAGTCAAAATTACCACATTCTGAGCAGTTTCAAAGTATCACAAATCACATAAATCTATCCAATACAACATAATACGCATGAAATGGTCATCAAATGCACAAAATATTGCGTTATCAGCGAGTTATCAGCTTTTTTTCTGAGTCTCGTTGAGAAATTTTTGACTCTGTAAATCTGCTCAGAAGCAAGATTCTGCTTCAAAAGTGCGTTATATGGCGGAATCTAGCACCAAATACATCATATTCCGTGTATTCAGAGTGCTATTTGCAGTTTTACAAACTTTGGAGTAGGTCGAAATCACGCTTCTCCGCGCAGATTTTCACAATCGAAAAGTTCATATACCTATTCAGGACCTCATAATATGTATAAATCTATCTACAAAAACATAATATTACGTGTTTTCAGAGCGCTATCCGCAGTTATATGAAGTTTGAAATAAGTCGAAATTACCACATTCTGAGCAGTTTCAAAGTATCACAAATCACATAAATCTATCTAATGCAACATAATATGCATGAATCCGTCCTCAAATGCACAAAATATTGCGTTTCCAGCAAGTTATCAGCTTTTTTTCTGAGTCTCGTCGAGAAATTTTTGACTCTGTAAATCTGCTCAGAAGTGAGATTTTGCTTCAAAAGTGCATGATATGGCAGAATCTAGCACCAAATACATCATATTTCGTGTTTTTAGAGTGCTATTTGCAGTTTTACAAACTTTGGAATAAGTCAAAATCACGCTTTTCCGCGCAGATTTTCACAATCAAAAAGTTCATATTCCTATTCAGGACCTCATAATATGTATGAATCTATCGACAAAAACATCATATTTTGTGTTTTCAGAGCGCTATCTGCAGTTATATGAAGTTTGAAATAAGTCAAAATTACCTCATTCTGAGCATTTTCAAAGTATCGCAAATCACATAAATCTATCCAATACAACATAATACGCATGAATCCGTCCTTAAATGCAAAAAATTCTGCGTTTCCAGCGAGTTATCAGCGCTTTTTCTGAGTCTCGTTGAGGAATTTCTGACTCTGTAAATCTGCTTAGAAGCAAGATTTTGCTTCAAAAGTGCGTTATATGGCGGAATCCAGTACCAAATACATCATATTTTGTGTTTTCAGAGTGCTATTTGCAGTTTAACAAACTTTGGAGTGAGTCAAAATCACGCTTTTCCGCGCAGATTTTCACAATCAAAAAGTTCATATTCCTATTCAGGACCTCATAATATGTATAAATCTATCAACAAAAACATCATATTTCGTGTTTTCAGAGCGCTATCTGCAGTTATATGAAGTTTGAAATAAGTCAAATTTACCACATTCTGAGCAGTTTCAAAGTATCGCAAATCACATAAATCTATCCAATACAACATAATACGCATGAATCCGTCCTCAAATGCACAAAATTTTGCGTTTCCAGCGAGTTATCAGCGTTTTTTCTGGGTCTCGTTGAGAAATTTTTGACCCTGTAAATTTGCTCAGAAGCAAGATTTTGCTTCAAATGTGCGTTATATGGCAGAATCTAGCACCAAATACATCATATTTCGTGTTTTTAGAGTGCTATTTGCAGTTTTACAAACTTTGGAATAGGTCGAGATCACGCTTCTCCGCGCGGATTTTCACAATCAAAAAGTTCATATTCCTATTCAGGACCTCATAATATGTATGAATCTATCTACAAAAACATCATATTTCGTGTTTTCAGAGCGCTATCTGCAGTTATATGAAGTTTGAAATGAGTCAAAATTACCACATTCTGAGCAGTTTCAAAGTATCGCAAATCACATAAATCCATCTAATACAACATAATACGCATGAATCCGTCCTCAAATGCAAGAAATTTTGCGTTTCCAGCGAGTTATCTGCATTTTTTCTGAGTCTCGTTGAGAAATTTTTGACTCTGTAAATCTGCTCAAAGGAAGATTTTGCTTCAAAAGTGCGTTATTTGGCAGAATCTAGCACCAAATACATCATATTTTGTGTTTTCAGAGTGCTATTTGCAGTTTAACAAACTTTGGGATAAGTCCAAATCACGCTTTTCCGCGCAGATTTTCACAATCAAAAAGTTCATATTCCTATTCAGGACCTCATAATATGTATGAATCTATCGACAAAAACATTATATTTCGTGTTTTCAGAGCGCTATTTGCAGTTATATAAAGTTTGAAATGAGTCAAGATTACCACATTCTGAGCAGTTTCAAAGTATCGCAAATCACATAAATCTATCCAATACAACATAATACGCATGAATCCGTCCTCAAATGAACAAAATTTTGCGTTTCCAGCGAGTTATCAGCGTATTCTCTGAGCCTCGTTGAGAAATTTTTGACTCTGTAAATCTGCTCAGAAGCATGATTTTGCTTCATAAGTGCGTTATATGGCAGAATCCAGCACCAAATACATCATATTCCATGTTTTGAGAGTGCAATTCGCAGTTTTACAAACTTTGGAATAAGTCAAAATCACGCTTTTGCGCGCAGATTCCCACAATAAAAAAGTTCATATTCCTATTCAGGACCTCATAATTGGTATGAATCTATCGACAGGAACATCATATTTCGTGTTTTCAGAGCACTATCTGCAGTTATATGAAGTTTGAAATAAGTCAAAATTACCACATTCTGAGCAGTTTTAAAGTATCGCAAATCACAAAAATCTATCCAATACAACATAATACGCATGAATCCGTCCTCGAATGCACAAAATTTTGCGTTTCCAGCGAGTTATCAGTGTTTTTCTAAGTCTCGTTGAGAAATTTTTTACTCTGTAAATCTGCTCAGAAGCAAGATTTTGCTTCAAAAACGCGTTATATGGCAAAATCTAGCACCAAATACATCATATTTTGTGTTTTTAGAGTGCTATTTTTAGTTTTACAAACTTTGGATAGGTCGAAATTACGCTTTTCCGCGCAGATTTTCACAATCAAAAAGTTCATATTCCTATTCAGGACCTCATGATATGTATGAATCTATCGACAAAAACATCATATTTCGTGTTTTCAGAGCGCTATCTGCAGTTATATGAAGTTTGAAATAAGTCAAAATTACCACATTCTAAGCAGTTCCAAAGTATCGCAAATCACATAAATCTATCCAATACAACATAATACGCATGTATCCTTCCTTGAATGCACAGAATTTTGCGTTTCCAGGAAATTATCAGCGTTTTTTCTGAGTCTTGTTGAGAAATTTTTCACTCTGTAAATCTGCTCAGAAGCAAGATTTTGCTCCAAAAGTGCGTTATATGGCAGAATCTAGCACCAAATACATCATATTTCGTGTTTTCAGAGTGCAATTTGCAGTTTTACAAACTTTGAAATAAGTCGAAATAACGCTTCTCCGCGCGGATTTTCACAATCAAAAAGTTCATATTCCTATTCAGGACCTCATAATATGTATGAATCTATCGACAAAAACATCATATTTTGTGTTTTCAGAACGCTATCTGCAGTTATATGAAGTTTAAAATGAGTCGAAATTACCACATTCTGAGCAGTTTCAAAGTATCGCAAATCACATAAATCTATCCGATACAACATAATACGCATGAATCCGTCCTCAAATGCACAAAATTTTGCGTTTCCAGCGAGTTATCAGCGTTTATTCTGAGTCTCGTTGAGAAATTTTTGACTCTGTAAATCTGCTCAGAAGCAAGATTTTGCTTCAAATGTGCGTTATATGGCAGTATCTAGCACCAAATACATCATATTCCGTGTTTTCAGAGTGCAATTCGCAGTTTTACAAACTTTGGAATAAGTCGAAATCACTCGTTTCCGCTAAGATTTTCACAATCAAAACGTTCATTTTCCTATTCAGGACCTCCTAATATGTATGAATCTATCCACAAAAACATCATATTTCGTGTTTTCAGAGCGCTATCTGCAGTTATATGAAGTTTGAAATAAGTCAAAATCACCACATTCTGAGCTGCTTCAAAGTATCGCAAATCACATAAATCTATCCAATACAACATAATACGCATGAATTCGTCCTCAAATGCACAAAATTTTGCGTTTCCAGCAAGTTATCAGCGTTTTTTCTGAATCTCGTTGAGAGATTTCTGACTCTGTAAATCTGCTCAGAAGCCAGATTTTGCATTAAAAGTGCGTTATATGGCAGAATCTAGCACCAAATACATAAATTTCGTGTTTTTAGAGTGCTATTTGCAGTTTTACAAACTTTGGTATAAGTCAAGATCACGCTTTTCCGCGCGGATTTTCACAATCAGAAAGTTCATATTCCTATTCAGGAATTTATAATATGTATGAATCTACCGACAAAAACATCATATTTTGTGTTTTCAGAGCGCTATCTGCAGTTATATGAAGTTTGGAATAAGTCAGAATTACCACATTCTGAGCAGTTTCAAAGTATCGCAAATCACATGAATCTATCCAATACAACATAATACGCATGAATCCGTCCTCAATCGCACAAAATTTTGCGTTTCCAGCGAGTTATCAGCGTTTTTTCTGAGTCTTGTTGAGAAATTTTTGACTCTGCAAATCTGCTCAAAAGCAAGATTTTGCTTCAAAAGTGCGTTATATGGCAGAATCTAGCACCAAATACATCATATTTCGTGTTTTCAGAGTGCTATTTGCAGTTTCACAAACTTTGGAATGAGTCGAAATACCGCTTTTCCGCGCGGATTTTCACAATCAAAAAGTTCATATTCCTATTCAGGACCTTATAATATGTATGAATCTATCGACAAAAACATAATATTTTGTGTTTTCAGAGCGCTATTTGCAGTTATATGAAGTTTGGAATAAGTCAAAATTACCATATTCTGAGCAGTTTCAAAGTATCGCAAATCACATAAATCTATCCAATACAACATAATACGCATGAATCCGTCCTCAAATGCACAAAATTCTGCGTTTCCAGCGAGTTATCAGCGTTTTTTCTGAGTCTCGTTGAGAAATTTTTGACTGTAAATCTGCTCAGAAGCAAGATTTTGCTTCAAAAGTGCGTTATATGGCAGAATCTAGCACCAAATACGTCATAATTTGTGTTTTCGGAGTGCTATTTGCAGTTTTACAAACTTTGGAATAAGTCGAAATCACGCTTTTCCACGCGGATTTTCACAATCAAAAAGTTCATATTCCTATTCAGGACCTCATAATATGTATGAATCTATCGACAAAAACATCATATTTCGTGTTTTCAGAGCGCTATCTGCAGTTATATGAAGTTTGAAATAAGTCAAAACTACCACATTCTGAGCAGTTCCAAAGTATCGCAAATCACATAAATCTATCCAATACAACATGATACGCATGAATCCGTCCTCAAATGCACAAAATTTTGCGTTTCCAGCGAGTTATCAGCGTTATTTCTGAGTCTCGTTCAGAAATTTTTGACTCTGTAAATCTGCTTAGAAGCAAGATTTTTGCTTCAAAAGTGCGTTATATGGCAGAATCTAGCACAAAATACATCATATTTCGTGTTTTTAGAGAGCTATTTGCAGTTTTACAAACTTTGGAATAAGTCGAAATCACGCTTTTCCGCGCGGATTTTTACAATCAAAAAGTTCATATTTCTATCCAGGACCTCATAGTATGTATGAATCTATCGACAAAAACATCATATTTTGTGTTTTCAGAGCGCTATCTGCAGTCATATGAAGTTTGAAACAAGTCAAAACTACCACATTCTGAGCAGTTTCAAAGTATCGACAATCCCATAAATCTATCCAATACAACATAATACGCATGAATCCGTCCTCAAATGCACAAAATTTTGCGTTTTCAGCGAGTTATTAGTGTTTTTTCTGAGTCTCGTTGAGAAATTTTTGACTCTGTAAATCTGCTCAGAAGCAAGATTTTGCTTCAAAAGTGCGTTATATGGCAGAATCTAGCACCAAATACATCATATTTCGTGTTTTTAAAGTGCCATTTGCAGTTTTACAAACTTTGGAATAAGTCGAAATCATGCTTTTCCGCGCGGATTTTCACTATCAAAAAGATCATATTCCTATTCGGGACCTCATAATATGTATGAATCTATCGACAAATACATCATATTCTGTGTTTTCAGAGCGCTATCTGCAGTTATATGAAGTTTGAAATGAGTCAAAATTACCACAGTTTCAAAGTATCGCAAAAAACATCAATCTATCCAATACAACATAATACGCATGAATCCGTCTTCAAATGCACAAAATTTTGCGTTTCCAGCGAGTTATCAGTGCTTTTTCTGAGTCTCGTTGAGAAATTTTTGACTCTGTAAATCTGCTCAGAAGCAAGATTTTGCTTGAAAAGTGCGTTATATGGCAAAATCTAGCACCAAATACATCATATTTCGTGTTTTTAGAGTGCTATTTGCAGTTTTACAAACTTTGGAATAAGGCGAAATCACGCTTTTCCGCGCAGATTTTCACAATCAAAAGTTCATAGTCCTATTCAGGACCTCATAATATGTATGAATCTATCGACAAAAACATCATATTTTGTGTTTTCAGAGCGCTATCTGCAGTTATATGAGGTTTGAAATAGGTCAGAATTACCACATTCTGAGCAGTTTCAAAGTATCGCAAATTACATGAATCTATCCAATACAACATAATACGCATGAATCTGTCCTCGAATGCACAATATTTTGCGTTTCCAGCGAGTTATAAGCGTTTTTTCCGAGTCTCGTTGAGGAATTTTTGACTTTGTAAATCTGCTCAGAAGCAAGATTTTGCTTTAAAAGTGCGTTATATGGCAGAATCTAGCACCAAATACATCATATTTTGTGTTGTTAGAGTGCTATTTGCAGTTTTACAAACTTTGGAATAAGTCGAAATCACGCTTTTCCGCGCAGATTTTCACAATCAAAAAGTTCATATTCCTATTCAGGACCTCATAATATGTATGAATCTATTGACAAAAACATCATATTTCGTGTTTTTAGAGCGCTATCTGCAGTTATATGAAGTTTGAAATAAGTAGAAATTACCACATTCTGAGCAGTTTCAGAGTATCGCAAATCACATAGATCTATCCAATACAGCATAATACGCATAAATCCGTCCTCAAATGCACAGAATTTTGCGTTTCCAGCGAGTTATCAGCGTTTCTTCTGAGTCTCGTTGAGAAATTTTTGACTCTGTAAATCTGCTCAGAAGCAAGATTTTGCTTCAAAAGTGCGTTATATGGCAGAATCTAGCACCAAATACATCATATTTCGTGTTTTCAGAGTGCTATTTGCAGTTTTACAAACTTTGGAAAAAGTCGAAATCACACTTTTCCGCGCAGATTTTTACAATCAAAAAGTTCATATTCCTATTCAGGACCTCATGATATGTATAAATCTATCGACAAAAACGTCATATTTCGTGTTTTCGGAGCGCTATCTGCAGTTATATGAAGTTTGAAATAAGTCAAAATTACCACATTCTGGGCAGTTTCAAAGTATCGCAAATCACATAAATCTATCCAATACAACATAATACGCATGAATCTGTCCTCAAATGCATAAAATTTTACGTTTCCAGCAAGTTATCAGCGTTTTTTCTGAGTCTCGTTGAGAAATTTTTGACTCTGTAAATCTGTTTAGAAGCAAGATTATGCTTCGAAAGTGCGTTATATGGCAGAATCTAGCACCAAATACATCATATATCGTGTTTTTAGAGTGCCATTTGCAGTTTTACAAACTTTGGAATAAGTCGAAATCATGCTTTTCCGCGCAGATTTTCACAATCAAAAAGTTCATATTCCTATTCAGGACTTCATAATATGTATGAATCTATCGACAAAAACATCATATTCCGTGTTTTCAGAGCGCTATCTGCTGTCATATGAAGTTTGAAATAAGTTAAAATTACCATATTCTGAGCAGTTTCAAAGTATCGCAAATCACAAGAATCTATTCAATACAATATAATACGCATGGATTTGTCCTCGAATGCACAAAATTTTGCGTTTCCAGCGAGTTATCAACGTTTTTTTCTGAGTCTCGTTGAGAAAGTTTTGACTCTTTAAATCTGCTCGGAAGCAAGATTTTGCTTCAAAAGTGCGTTATATAGCAGAATCTAGAAGCAAATACATCATATTTCGAGCTCTTAGAGTGCTATTTGCAGTTTTACAAATTTTGGAATAAGTCAAAATCACGCTTTTCCGCGCAGATTTTCACAATCAAAAAGTTCATTTTCCTATCCAGGACCTCATGATATGTATGAATCTATCGACGAAAACATCATATTTCGTGTTTTCAGGAGCGCTATCTTCAGTAATATGAAGTTTGGAATAAGTCAAAATTACCACTTTCTGAGCAGTTTAAAAGTATCGCTAAACACAAAAATCTATCCAATACAACATAATACGCATGAATCCGTCCTCAAATGCACAAAATTTTGCGTTTCCAGCGAATAATCAGCGTTTTTTCTGAGTCTCGTTGAGAAATTTTTGACTCTGTAAATCTGCTCAGAAGCAAGATTTTGCTCCAAAAGTGCGTTATATGGCAGAGTCTAGCACCAAAAACATCATATTTCGTGTCTTCAGAGTGCTATTTGCAGTTCTACGAACTTTGGAATAAGTCAAAATCACGCTCTTCCGCGCAGATTTTCACAATCAGAAAGTCTATATTCCTATTCAGGACCTCATAATATGTATGATACTATCGACAAAAACATCATATTTCGTGTTTTCAGAGCGCTATCTGCTGTTATATGAAGTTTGAAATAAGCCAAAATTACCATATTCTGAGCAGTTCCAAAGGATCGCGAATCACAAAAATCTATTCAATACAATATAATACGCATGAATTTGTCCTCGAATGCACCAAATTTTGCGTTTCCAGCGAGTTATCAACGTTTTTTCTGAGTCTCGTTGAGAAAGTTTTGACTCTTTAAATCTGCTCGGAAGCAAGATTTTGCTTCAAAAGTGCGTTATATGGCAGAATCTAGAAGCAAATACATCATATTTCGAGCTCTTAGAGTGCTATTTGCAGTTTTACAAATTTTGGAATAAGTCAAAATCACGCTTTTCCGCGCAGATTTTCACAATCAAAAAGTTCATTTTCCTATCCAGGACCTCATGATATGTATGAATCTATCGACGAAAACATCATATTTCGTGTTTTCAGGAGCGCTATCTTCAGTAATATGAAGTTTGGAATAAGTCAAAATTACCACTTTCTGAGCAGTTTAAAAGTATCGCTAATCACATAAATCTATCCAATACAACATAATACGCATGAATCCGTCCTTAAATGCACAAAATTTTGCGTTTCCAGCGAATAATCAGCGTTTTTTCTGAGTCTCGTTGAGAAATTTTTGACTCTGTAAATCTGCTCAGAAGCAAGATTTTGCTCCAAAAGTGCGTTATATGGCAGAGTTTAGCACCAAAAACATCATATTTCGTGTCTTCAGAGTGCTATTTGCAGTTCTACGAACTTTGGAATAAGTCAAAATCACGCTCTTCCGCGCAGATTTTCACAATCAGAAAGTCTATATTCCTATTCAGGACCTCATAATATGTATGATACTATCGACAAAAACATCATATTTCGTGTTTTCAGAGCGCTATCTGCTGTTATATGAAGTTTGAAATAAGCCAAAATTACCATATTCTGAGCAGTTCCAAAGGATCGCGAATCACAAAAATCTATTCAATACAATATAATACGCATGAATTTGTCCTCGAATGCACCAAATTTTGCGTTTCCAGCGAGTTATCAACGTTTTTTCTGAGTCTCGTTGAGAAATTTTTGACTCTGTAAATCTGCTCGGAAGCAAGATTTTGCTCCAAAAGTGCGTTATATGGCAAAATCTAGCACCAAATACATCATATTTCGAGTTCCTAGAGTGCTATTTGCAGTTTTACAAATCTTGGAATAAGTCAAAATCACGCTTTTCCGCGCAGATTTTTACTATCAAAAAGTTCATATTCCTATCCAGGACCTCATGATATGTATGAATCTATCGACGAAAACATCATATTTCGTGTTTTCAGAGCGCTATCTGCAGTAATATGAAGTTTGGAATAAGTCAAAATTACCACATTCTGAGCAGTTTTAAAGTATCGCAAATCACATAAATCTATCCAATACAACATAATACGCATGAATCCATTCTCAAATGCACAAAATTTTGCGTTTCCAGTGAATAATCAGCGTTTGTTCTGAGTCTCGTTGAGAAATTTTTGACTCTGTAAATCTGCTCAGAAGCAAGATTTTGCTCCAAAAGTGCGTTATATGCCAGAATCTAGCACCAAATACATCATATTTCGTGTTTTCTGAGTGCTAATTGCAGTTTTACAAACTTTGGAATAAGTCGAAATCACGCTTTTCCGCGCAGATTTTCACAATCAAAAAGTTCATATTCCTATTCAGGATCTCATAATATGTATGAATCGATCGACAAAAACATCATATTTCGTGTTTTCAGAGCGCTATCTGCAGTTATATGAAGTTTGAGATAAGTCAAAATTACCACATATTGAGCAGTTTCAAAGTATCGCGAATCACATAAATCTATCCAATATGTTGTGTTAGTACAATGAGCGCCATCTATGGTCTTTGATATGTTACGCAGATAATGATAGAATCTGGTTCTCAGGCAGTCAACTCTCAGAGCTCATACTGTGCTGTCACAGCAGCTCACATTATATTATGCACTTACACCACATGTATTTTTATTGAACCCGAATAACATAACATGGTGTCAGGTGTGATTATTATTTTTTTTGTGGTATCGTAGAGTGCATAAAAAGTTTTCACGTTCATATAAAACATATAAAGTGTACATTTTTTCAGGAAAATGGCGGACGGTGAAGAGAAAAAATTTCCTAACCTCGTTATGCAAAATACAAATATAAATGTTTTGCCACCGGAAAGTTTTGATTTCCGGAACGCTAATTTATTGCATACGTGGATTACACATTTTGAGAGGTATCTATCTGTGGCCAATTTGTCAAATCGATCAGATAAGGAAAAAGTGGATTTATTATGCTATATAATGGGAACTAAAGCGGAGGCAATTCTCTTAAGGGTATTGCCGAACACTCCTGAACGTGAAATTTATAAAACGGTGAGAGAGAAATTCGATGACTCCTTTGCTCCAAGGAAGAATGTTATTTTTGAACGTTTTAAATTCAATGCTCGTATTCAGCAACCAGGCGAACCGGTTGATACATTTATTACTTCATTGTACGAATTAGCCGAGAAGTGCGGATACGAAAATTAAAAAGAACAGCTGATAAGGGATCGCTTAGTTATTGGTGTTTTAGATAAACGCTTGTCGGGAAAACTACAATTGACATCCGATTTGACCCTTACAATGGCAACTACAATGGCTCGCCAAGCTGAAATTCAAAGGAATGAGTCAAAAATTCTACAAAATGAAGCAATGTCAACATCTGTAAATAAGGTTACCTATAAGAAGGAATTTAAAAATAAACAGCAAAATTCTGCTTCATCCAAGGCGAACCCACAAACAAGAAACGATGATAGCAACAGCGATAGATGTTCGAAATGCGGATTAAACCGTCATGCAGCGGGTAAATCATGTCCTGCATTGAAATCTGAATGTCGCAAATGTAAGAAGATTGGTCATTGGGATCGTATATGCTGGTTGGGTGCTGTATGTCGCATCGATGCAGAAGATGAAAGCGATGGCGACGATAATAATTATAATAAGGTAACATACAGTGAAAATTATCGTGAGGACTCATATTCTCTCGGAACTGTGAATTCAAATAGAAATAAGTCAAGCAAATACTATGCTTCTATATATATATATATATATATATATATATATATATATATATATATATATATATATATATATATATATATATATATATATATATATATATGTGAATTTAGTACTTATTTAGAATTTTATTTGGATACAGGTGCGGATATTACCTATATACCACTTGAATGTATTCCAAAGAACTTTCATAGTAAATTAATTAAACCTGATAGGCCAGCTCTTGGGCCAGATAACAAGTTGTTACAAAATGTTATTGGATATTTGAATATAACTTTGAAATATGAAAATAAAATCGTGAAAGAAAAAACATTCATTGTTAAAAATTGGGATCAAACTTTATTGGCGAGAAAAACGATTGAATCATTTGAATTTTTTGTACGAGTTAATTATTGTATGAATTCTACAGAAAACGATGACGATAAAAATTTTTCTAATGTTGATATTGAAAATGAATTTCCGGGTATATTTACGGGTATTGGAGATTTTAAAGAAGAATTAAACATTCCTGTTAAAGAAAATTATAAGCCGCTTGCACAATCAGTACCTCAGGCTGTGACTACACCTATATATGAATCAGTTGAAAAAGAAATTGATCGTCTCGTTGATACTGGAATTTTAGTACCAGCTGACCACCCATCTGAATGGTGCAGTCCCATTGTAAGCGTACCAAAATCAGACGGTAAGGGTGTAAGAATATGTGGTGATTCTACACAGCTTAATAAATGGGTGAAGCGTGCCATATATCCTATTTTGAATGTAGAAAATTCTTTAGCTAGAATTAAAGGTGGAAAAATATTTTCACGTCTTGATGTTAAAACTAGTTTTTACCAAATAAAATTGTCGAAAGAAAATCAAGATATGACAACCATAATTACTCTTTTTGGACGCTATAAATATGCACGTTTACCATTTGGTGTTAACTGCTCATCTGATTATTTTACGAATAAATTTTCAAACTTATTTCACGATATGAATGATGTTATAATACATGTAGATGATTTATTTATATATGCAAATTCTGTTAAGGAACATGACAAAATTTTGAGAGAAGTTTGTAGTAGAATAAAGAAAGCAAGTATTACGTTGAATAAAAGTAAATCAGTAATCGGGAAAAAGAGAATCGAGTTCGCTGGCCACGATATTTCGGAAAACGGTATAGACGTACATCCGGACAGAGTGTCCGCGATCGTTGATTTTCCAACTCCAACTACGGTTGATTCTGTACTGCAATTCTGTGGTATTGTAAATTTCGCTGGAAAATATATCCCTAATAAATCGTCATTACTAGAACCTTTAAATTCTTTATTAAAGAAAGATACATCGTTCGCGTGGGAAGATACTCAACGAGATAGTCTTGAAACTTGTAAAAAACTATTGTTAAAGGCCCTTACTTCAGCATTTTACGATCATAAAAAACCTATCGTTGTGCAGGCGGACGCATCTAGTTACGGATTGGGCTGTGTGCTTATGATCGTGGAAAATTGCGAGAGACGTATTATATCATACGCATCGCGAACGCTTCCAAGTGCCGAAAAGAGATACAGTCGAATTGAAGAAGAAGCTCTAAGTCTTGTTCATGCCGCGGAAAAATTTGAAGATTATATTACAGGAATCGATATCGTAATGGAGACGGACCATAAACCTTTGTTGGCAATTTCACAATCAAAGCCAATCGATGCATTATCCCCGCGATTGCAAAGAATGAGAATTCGTTTAATGAGATTTAGTTATAAGATGGAGTACGTGCCGGGAAAATCGCTAATTTTAGCAGACGCATTATCGCGTAACCCTCAGCAGCGCGTCGATAAACATAATGATTAATTCGAAAGAGAAACGTATACCTATGTTCGTTTAGTTTTACAGTCTATACCTGCTTCTCCTACAATGTTAGAAAGAATTGAAATTGCTCAGAAAAATGATTATATTTGCAAAAGTCTCATAGAATTTTGTACTTATGAATGGCCCAAAGCCAATACATTATCAGAAGAATTATATCAATATCATACATACAAGGATAATATCTCTTACAATGATGGCTTTCTCTTGTATAATTCTAGATTAATTATTCCACCTTCGTTGCAATTGGAAATAATTGATCGATTACATCAAGGTCATATGGACATTGTAAAATGTCGTGAGAGAGCCAAGCAATCAGTTTGGTGGTTGGATTTAATTACACAATTGAGTAATATCGTTACTAATTGTCCTCGATGCGTAGAGGAAAGAGTGAATCACAAAGAAAAATTTGTAACCGATGATTTTCCAAATCGACCTTGGCAAAAGATTGGTATGCATTTGTTCAAGTGTGAAAAATGGTATATTATATTAACAGATTATTATTCTAGATTTATTGAAATTATATGTCTAACAAATATGAATCAGGATGATATTATTAAAATCTGTAAAAATATGTTTTGTCGTTACGGTATAACAGAAATTGTACGTAGCAATAATGGGCCGCAATTTAGTAGTAAATTCATAGCATTTTCCAGAGAGTATAATTTTGAATATCAGCCTAGTTCACCACATTATCCACAAAGTAATGGGGGAGCTGAGGCAGACGTAAAGATTGCGAAAAATATTATTAAGAAATGTGATGATATTAATTTAGGTTTACTTGCTTATCGAACAACGCCTCTTGAGAATGGTTTTCCTCCTGCGGAAATGATGTTTAATAGAAAAATAAGATCAACATTATCTGTGGTTTCGAATAAACTTAATACTTCTTATTACCACGAGACGGTGCTCGAAAAAGAACATAAGCGTAAAGAGAATCAAGAGATTCAATATAATAGAAGACATAGATCAAGGAATTTATCTCCTTTGAAACCATGTGATAAAGTGTGGATAATTGATTTAGGAGTGTATGGAAAAATTATTGAGGTAGATAAATTACCAAATTCTCATTGGATTTAAACTAGTAAGAGTAATGTACGTAGAAATAGATGGCATCTTATACCAGCTCCTTATTTTCGAGATAATGAAACGACGATCTATGCTTTAGCACCATCTCCGATAAACAAACATGATGTGAATAAAGAAAATATAGATTTATGTAATACAAAAATATGAAATGGGAATGAATCACGTGAGAAAGGTGTTTGTATAGATAATATTGATAGAACAGTAATCGAAAACCAGAATCAAACGAATGATCAAACAATTGTACCAACGACAAGGCCGATTAGAAATAGAAAACCGCCTAATTATTTAAAAGATTATGTAACATAAATTTATTGAATAGTTTGTAAACTTTATATGAAAATTTGGATTCTCAATGAAAATGGGGAGATGTTGTGTTAGTACAATTAGCGCCATCTATGGTCTTTGATATGTTACGCAGATAATGATAGAATCTGGTTCTCAGGCAGTCAACTCTCGGAGCTCATACTGTGCTGACACAGCAGCTCACATCATATTATGCACTTACACCACATGTATTTTCATTGAACCCGAATAACATAGCATAATACAACATAAAACGCATGAATCCGTTCTTTTGCTTCAAAAGTGCATTATATGGCAGAATCTAGCACCAAATACATCATATTTCGTGTTTTTAGAGTGCTATTTGCAGTTTTACAAACTTTGGAATAAGTCGAAATCACGTTTTTCCGCGCAGATTTTCACAATCAAAAAGTTTATATTCCTTTTCAGGACCTCATAATATGTATGAATCTATCGACAAAAATATTATATTCCGTGTTTTCAGAGCGCTATCTGCAGTTATATGAAGTTTGAAATAAGTAGAAATTACCACATTCTGAGCAGTTTCAAAGTATCGCGAATCACATGAATCTATCCAATACAACATAATACGCATCAATCCGTCGTCAAATGCACAAAATTTTGCGTTTCCAGCGAGTAATCAGCGTTTTTTCTGAGTCTTGTTGAGATTTGCCTCTGTTAATCTGCTCAGAAGCAAAATTTCGCTTCAAGAGTGCGTTATATGGCAGAATCTAGCACCAAATACATCATATTTCGTGTCTTTAGAGTGCCATTTGCAGTTTTACTAACTTTGGAATAAGTCGAAATCACGCTTTTCCGCGCAGATTTTCACAATCAAAAAGTTCATATTCTTATTCAGGACCTCATTATATGTATGAATCCATCGACAAAAACATCATATTTTGGGTTTTCAGAGCGCTATCTGCAGTTATATGAAGTTGGAAATAAGTCAAAATTACCACATTCTGAGCAGTTTCAAAGTATCGCAAATCACATAAATCTATCCAATACAATATAATACGCATGAATCCGTCCTCAAATGCACAAAATTTTGCGTTTCCAGCTAGTTATCAGCGTTTTTTCTGAGTCTCGTTGAGAGATTTTTGACTCTGTAAATCTGCCCAGAAGTAAGATTTTGCTTCAAAAGTGCGTTATATGGCAGAATCTTGCACCAAATACATCATATTTTGTGTTTTCAGAGTGCTATTTGCAGTTTTACAAACTTTGGAATAAGACGAAATCACGCTTTTCCGCACAAATTTTCATAATTAAAAAGTTCATATTCCTATTCAGGACCTCATAATATGTATGAATCTATCAACAAAAACATCATATTTTGTGTTTTCAGAGCGCTATCTGCAGTTATATGAAGTTTGAAATAAGTCAAAATTACCACATTCTGAGCAGTTTCAAAGTATCGCAAATCACATAGATCTATCGAATACAACATAATACGCATGAATCCGTCCTCAAATGCACAGAATTTCGCGTTTCCAGCGAGTTATCAGCGTTTTTTCTGAGTCTCGTTGAGAAATTTTTGACTCTGAAATCTGCTCAGAAGCAAGATTTTGTTTCAAAAGTGCGTTATATGGCAGAATCTAGCGCCAAATACATCATATCGTGTTTTTAGAGTGCTTATTGCAGTTTTACAAACTTTGGAATAAGTCGAAATCACGCTTCTACGCGCAGATTCTCACGATCAAAGAGTTCATATTCCTATTCAGGACCTCATTTATGTATGAATCTATCGACAAATACATCATATTTTCCTGTTTTCAGAGCGCTATCTGCAGTTATATGAAGTTTGAAACAAGGCAAAATTACCACATTCTGAGCAGTTTTCAAAGTATCGCAAATCACATAAATCTATCCAATACAACATAATACGCATGAATTCGTCCTCAAATGCACAGAATTTTGCGTTTCCAGCGGGTTATCAGCGTTTTTTTCTGAGTTTCGTTGAGAAATTTTTGACTCTGTAAATCTGCTCATAAGCAAGATTTTGCAGCAAAATTGCGTTATATGGCAGAATCTAGCACAAATACATCATATCTCGTGTTTTTAGAGTGCTATTTGCAGTTTTACAAACTTTGAAATAATTCGAAATCACGCTTTTCCGCGCGGATTTTAACAATCAAAAAAGTCATATTCCCATTCAGGATCTCATAATATGTATGAATCTATCGACAGAAACATCATATTCTGTGTTTTCAGAGCGCTATCTGCAGTTATATGAAGTTTGAAATAAGTCAAAATTACCACATTCTGAGCAGTTCCAAAGTATCGCAAATCACATAAATCTATCCAATACAACATAATACGCATGAATCCGTCCTCAAATGCACCAAATTTTGCGTCTCCAGCGAGTTATTAGCGCTTTTTCTGAGTCTCGTTGAGAGATTTTTGACTCTGTAAATCTGCTCAGAAGCAAGATTTTGCTTCAAAAGTGCGTTATATGTCAGAATCTAGCACCAAATACATCATATTTCGTGTTTTTTGAGTGCTATTTGCAGTTTTACAAACTTGTTGGGAGATATAAGTCAAATTCACGCTCTTCCGCGCAGATTTTCACAATCAAAAAGTTCATATTCCTCTTCAGAACCTCATAAATATGTATAAATCTATCGACAAAACATCATAATATTTTGTGTTTTCGGAGCGCTATCTGCAGTTATATGAAGTTTGAAATAAGTCAAAATTACCACATTATGAGCAGTTTCAAAGTATCGCAAATCACATAAATCTATCCAACACAACATAATACGCATGAATCCGTCTTCAAATGCACAAAATTTTGCGTTTCCAGCGAGTTATCAGCGTTTTTTGCTGCGTCTCGTTGAGAAATTTTAGACTCTGTAAATCTGCTCAGAAGCAAGATTTTGCTTCAAAAGTGCGTTATACGGCAGAATCTAGCACCAAATATATCATATTTCGTGTTTTTAGAGTGCTATTTGCAGTTTTACATACTTTGGAATAAGTCGAAATCACGCTTTTCCGCGCGGATTTTCACAATCAAAAAGTTCATATTCCTATTCAGGACCTCATAATATGTATGAATCTATAGACAAAAACATCATATTCTGTGTTTCCAGAGCGCAATCTGCAGTTATATAAAGTTTGAAATAAGTAAAAATTATCACATTCTGAGCAGTTTCAAAGTATCGCAAATCACATAAATCTATCCAATACAACATAATACGCATAAATCCGTTCTCGAATGCACAAAATTTTGCGTTTCCAGCGAATTATCAGCGATTTTTCTGAGTCTCGTTGAGGAATTTTTGACGCTGTAAATCTGCTTAGAAGCAAGATTTTGCTTCAAAAGTGCGTTATATGGCAGATCTAGCACCAAATACATAATATTTCGTGTTTTTAGAGTGCTATTTGCAGTTTTACAAACCTGGGAATAAGTCGAAATCAAGCTTTTCCGCGCGGATTTTCACAATCAAAAAGTTCATATTCCTATTCTGGACCCCATAATATGTATGAATACTGTCGACAAGAACATCATATTTTGTGTTTCCAGAGCGCTATCTGCAGTTATATGAAGTTTGAAATAAGTCAAAATTACCACATTCTGAGCAGTTTCAAAGTATCGCAAATCACATAAATCTATCCAATACAACATAATACGTATGAATCCGTCTTCAAATGCACAAAATTTTGCGTTTCCAGCGAGTAATCAGCGTTTTTTCTGAGTCTCGTTGAGAAATTTTTGACTCAGTAAATCTGCTCAGAAGCAAGAATTTGCTTCAAAAGTGCGTTATATGGCAGAATCAAGCACCAAATAAATCATATTTTGTGTTTTTGGAGTGCTATTTGCAGTTTTAACAAACTTTGAAATAAGTCGAAATCACGATTCTCCGCGCAGTTTTTCACAATCAAAAAGTTCATAATCCTATTCAGGACCCTCATAATATGTATGAAATCCATCAACAAAAACATTATATTCCGTGTTTTCAAAGCGCTATCTGCAGTTATATGAAGTTTGAAATAAGTCAAAATTACCACATTCTGAGCAGTTTCAAAGTATCGCGAATCACATAAATCTATCCAATACAACATAATACGCATGAAACCGTCCTCAAATGCACAAAATTTTGCGTTTCCAGCAAGTTATCAGCGTTTTTCCTGAGTTTCGTTGAGAGATTTTTTGACTCTGTAAATCTGCTCATAAGCAAGATTTTGCTTCAAAATTGCGTTATATGGCAGAATCTAGCACAAATACACCATATCTCGTGTTTTAGAGTGCTATTTGCAGTTTCACAAACTTTGGAATAATTCGGGATGACGCTTTTCCGCGCGGGATTTGAACAATCAAAAAGTTCATATTCCTATTCAGGATCTCATAATATGTATTAATCTATCGACAAAAACATCATATTCTGTGTTTTCAGAGCGCTATCTGCAGTTATATGAAGTTTGAAATAAGTCAAAATTACCACATTATGAGCAGTTTCAAAGTATCGCAAATCACATAAATCTATTCAATACAACATAATACGCATGAATCCGTACTCAAATGCACAAAATTTTGCGTTTCCAGCGAGTTATCAGCGTTTTTTCTGCGTCTCGTTAAGAAATTTTTGACTCTGTAGATCTGCTCAGAAGCAAGATTTTGCTTCAAAAGTGCGTTAAATGGCAGAATCTAGCACCAAATACATCATATTTCGTGTTTTAAGAGTGCTATTTGCAGTTTTACAAACTTTGGAATAAGTCGAATTCACGCTTTTCCGCGCAGATTTTCACAATCAAAAAGTTCATATTCCTATTCAGAACCTCATAATATGTATGAATCTATCGACAAAAACTTCATATTTTGTGTTTTTGGAGCGCTATCTGCAGTTATATGAAGTTGAAATAAGTCAAAATTACCACATTATGAGCAGTTTCAAAGTATCGCAAATCACTTAAATCTATCCAACACAACATAATACGCATGAATCCGTCCCTCAAATGCACAAAATTTTGCGTTTCCAGCGAGTTATCAGCGTTTTTTCTGCGTCTCGTTGAGGAACTTTTGACTCTGTAAATCTGCTCAGAAGCAAGATTTTGCTTCAAAAGTGCGTTATACGGCAGAACCTAGCTCTAAATACATCATATCTCGTGTTTTTAGAGTGCTATTTGCAGTTTTACAAACTTTGGAATAAGTCGAATTCACGCTTTTCCGCGCAGATTTTCACAATCAAAAAGTTCATATTCCTATTCAGAACCTCATAATATGTATGGATCTATCGACAAAAACATCATATTTTGTGTTTTCGGAGCGCTATCTGCAGTTATATGAAGTTTGAAATAAGTCAATATTACCACATTATGAGCAGTTTCAAAGTATCGCAAATCACATGAATCTATCCAACACAACATAATACGCATGAATCCGTCCTCAAATGCACAAAATTTTGCGTTTCCAGCGAGTAATCAGCGTTATTTCTGAGTCTCGTTGAGATATTTTTGACTCTGTGAATCTGCTCAGAAGTAAGATTTTGCTTCAAAAGTGCGATATATGGCAGAATCTAGCACCAACTACATCATATTTCGTGTTTTTAGAGTGCTATTTGCAGTTTTTACAAAATTTGGAATAAGTCTAAATCACGCTTTTCCGCGCGGATTTTTACAATCAGAAAGTTCATATTCCTATTCAGGACCTCATAATAGGTATGAATCTATCAACAAAAACATCATATCTCGTGTTTTCAGAGCGCTATCTTCAGTTATATGAAGTTTGAGATAAGTCAAAATTACCACATTCTGAGCAGTTTCAAAGTATCGCATATCACATAATTCTATCCAATACAATATAATACGCATGAATCCGTCCTCAAATGCACAAAATTCTGCGTTCTCAGCGAGTAATCAGCGTATTTTCTGAGTCTCGTTGAGAAATTTTTGACTCTGTAAATCTGCTCAGAAGCAAGATTTTGCTTCAAAAGTGCGTTATATGACAGAATCCAGCACCAAATACATCATATTTCGTGTTTTTAAAGTGCTATTTGCAGTTTTACAAACTTTGGGATAAGTCGAAATCATGCTTTTCCGCGCGGATTTTCACAATCAAAAAGATCATATTCCTATTCAGGACCTCATAATATGTGTGAATCTATTGACAAATACATCATATTCTGTGTTTTCAGAGCGCTATCTGCAGTTATATGAAGTTTGGAATGAGTCAAAATTACCACATTCTGAGCAGTTTCAATGTATCGCAAATCACATAAATCTATCCAATACAACATAATACGCATGAATCCATCCTCAAATGCACAAAATTTCACTTTTCCAGCGATTTATTCAGCGTTTCTTTCTGAGTCTCGTTGAGAAATTTTTCGACTCTGTAAATCTGCTCAGAAGCAAGATTTTGCATCAAAAGTGCGTTATATGGCAGAATCTAGCACCACATACATCATATTCCGTGTATTCAGAGTGCTATTTGCAGTTTTACAATCTTTGGAATAAGTCGAAATCACGCTTTTCCGCGCAGATTTTCACAATCTAAAAATCCATATTCCTATTCAGGACCTCATAATATGTATGAATCTATCGACAAAAGCATCATATTTCGTGTTTTCAGACCGCTATCTGCAGTTATATGAAGTTTGAAATAAGTCAAAATTACCACATTCTGAGCAGATTCAAAGTATCGCAAATCACATAAATCTATCCAATACAACATAATACGCATGAATCCGTCCTCAAATGCACAAAATTTCGCGTTTCCAGCGAGTTATTAGCGCTTTTTCTGAGTCTTGTTAAAAATTTTTGACTCTGTAAATCTGCTCAGAAGCAAGATTTTGCTTCAAAAGTGCGTTATATGGCAGAATCAAGCACCAAATACATCATATTTCGTGTTTTTAGAGTGCTATTTGCAGTTTTACAAACTTTGGAATAAGTCGAATTCACGCTTTTCCGCGCGGATTTCAACAATCAAGAAGTTCATGTTCCTATTCAGAACCTCATAATATGTATGAATCTATCGACAAAAACATCATATTTTGTGTTTTCGGAGCGCTATCTGCAGTTATATGAAGTTTGAAATAGGTCAAAATTACCACATTATGAGCAGTTTCAAAGTATCGCAAACCAGAAAATCTATCCAACACAACATAATACGCATGAATCCGTCCTCAAATGCACAAAATTTTGCGTTGCCAGCGAGTTATCAGCGTTTTCCTGCGTCTCGTTGAGAAAATTTTTGACTCCGTAATCTGCTCAGAAGCAAGGTTTTGCTCCAAAAGTGCGTTATACGGCAGAATCTAGCACCAAATATATCATATTTCGTGTTTCTAGAGTGCTATTTGCAGTTTTACAAACTTTGGAATAAGTCGAAATCACGGATTTCCGCGCGGATTCTCACAATCAAAAAGTTCATATTTCTATTCAGGACCTCATAATATGTATAAATCTATCAACAAAAACATCATAATTCGTGTTTTCAGAGCGCTATCCGTAGTTATATGAAGTTTGAAATAAGTCAAAATTACCACAATCTGAGCAGTTTCAAAGTATCGCAATCACATAAATCTATCCAATACAACATAATACGCATAAATCCGTTCTCAAATGCACAAAATTTTGCGTTTCCAGCGAGTAATCAGCGTTTTTTCTGAGTCTCGTTGAGAAATTTTTAACTCTGTAAATCTGCTCAGAAGCAAGATTCTGCTTCAAAAGTGCGTTATATGGCAGAATCTAGCACCAAATACATCATATTTCGTGTTTTTAGAGTGCTATTTGCAGTTTTACAAACTTTGGATTGAGTCGAAATCACGCTTCTCCGCGCGGATTTTCACAATCAAAAAGTTCAAATTCCTATTCAGGACCTTATGATATGTATGAAACTATCGACAAAAACATCAAATTTCGTGTTTCCAGGGCGCTATCTACAGTTATATGGAGTTTGAAATAAGTCAAAATTACCACATTCTGAGCATTTTCAAAGTTTCGCAATCACATAAATCTATCAAATACAACATAATACGCATGAATCCGTCCTCTAATGCACAAAATTTTGCGTTTCCAGCGAGTAATCAGCGTTTTTTCTGAGTCTCGTTGAGAAATTTTTGACTCTGTAAATCTGCTCAGAAGCGAGAATTTGCTTCAAAAGTGCGTTATATGGCAGATTCTAGCACCAAGTACATCATATTTTGTGTTATAGAGTGCTATTTGCAGTTTTACAAACTTTGGAATAAGTCGAAATCACGATTTTCTGCGCAGTTTTTCACAATCAAAAAGTTCATATTCCTATTCGGACCTCAAAATATGTATGAATCTATCGACAAAAACATCATATATCGTGTTTTCAGAGCGCTTTATGCAGTTATATGAAGTTTGAAATAGGTCAAACTACCACATTCTGAGCAGTTTCAA
Organism: Dromius quadrimaculatus; assembly: GCA_963989225.1. Lineage (NCBI taxonomy): Eukaryota > Metazoa > Arthropoda > Insecta > Coleoptera > Carabidae > Dromius > Dromius quadrimaculatus. Next base: position 33,402,715 of record OZ022327.1, read on the forward strand.
AGTATCGCAAATCACATAAATCTATCCAATATAACATAATACGCATGAATCCGTCCTCAAATGCACAAAATTTTGCGTTTTCAGCGAGTTATCAGCGTTCTCTCTGAGTCTCGTTGAGAAATTTTCAACTCTGTAAATATGCTCAGAAGCAAGATTTTGCTTCAAAAGTGCGTTATATGGCAGAATCTAGCATCAAATACATCATATATCGTGTTTTTAGAGTGCTATTTGCAGTTTTACAAACTTTGGAATAAGTCGAAATCACGCTTTTCCGCGCAGAGTTTCACAATCAGAAAGTTCATATTCCTATTCAGGACCTCATAATATGTATGGATCTATCGACGAAAACATCATATTTCATGTTTTTAGAGCGCTATCTGCAGTTATATGAAGTTTGAAATAAGTCAAAATTACCACATTCTTAGCAGTTCCAAAGTATCGCAAATTACATAAATCTATCCAAAACAACATAATACGCATGAATCCGTCCTCAGATGCACAAAATTTTGCGTTTCCAGCGAGTTATCAGCGTTTTTTCTGAGTCTCGTAGGGAAATTTTTGACTCTGTAAATCTGCCTCAGAAGCAAGATTTTGCTCCAAAAGTGCGTTATATGGCAGAATCTAGCACCAAATACATCATATTTCGTGTTTTTAGGGTTCTATTGCAGTTTTGCAAACTTTGGAATAAGTCGAAATCACGCTTTTCCGCGCAGATTTTCACAATCTAGAAGTTCATATTCCCATTCAGGACCTCATAATATGTATGAATCTATCGACAAAAGCATCATATTTCGTGTTTTCAGAGCGCTATCTGCAGTTATATGAAGTTTGAAATAAGTCAAAATCACCACATTCTGAGCAGATTCAAAGTATCGCAAATCACATAAATCTATTCAATACAACATAATACGCATGAATCCGTCCTCAAATGCACAAAATTTTGCGTTTCCAGCGAGTTATTAGCGCTTTTTCTGAGTCTTGTTGAGAAATATTTGACTCTGTAAATCTGCTCAGAAGCAAGATTTTGCTTCAAAAGTGCGTTATATGGCAGAATCAAGCACCAAATACATCATATCTCGTGTTTTTAGAGTGCTATTTGCAGTTTTACAAACTTTGGAATAAGTCGAATTCACGCTTTTCCGCGCGGATTCCAATAATCAAGAAGTTCATGTTCCTATTCAGAACCTCATAATATGTATGAATCTATCGACAAAAACATCATATTTTGTGTTTTCGGAGCACTATCTGCAGTTATATGAAGTTTGAAATAGGTCAAAATTACCACATTGTGAGCAGTTTCCAAGTATCGCAAATCAGAAAATCTATCCAACACAACATAATACGCATGAATCCGTCCTCAAATGCACAAAATTTCGCGTTTCCAGCGAGTTATCAGCGTTTTCCTGCGTCTCGTTGAGAAATTTTTGACTCCGTAAATCTGCTCAGAAGCAAGGTTTTAATCCAAAAGTGCGTTATACGGCAGAATCTAGCACCAAATATATCATATTTCGTGTTTCTAGAGTGCTATTTGCAGTTTTACAAACTTTGGAATAAGTCGAAATCACGGATTTCCGCGCGGATTCTCACAATCAAAAAGTTCATATTCCTATTCAGGACCTCATAATATGTATGAATCTATCAACAAAAACATCATATTTCGTGTTTTCAGAGCGCTATCCGTAGTTATATGAAGTTTGAAATAAGTCAAAATAACCACAATTTGAGCAGTTTCAAAGTATCGCAAATCACATAAATCTAACCAATACAACATAATACGCATAAATCCGTTCTCAAATGCACAAAATTTTGCGTTTCCAGCGAGTAATCAGCGTTTTTTCTGAGTCTCGTCGAGAAATTTTTGACTCTGTAAATCTGCTCAGATGCAAGATTTTGCTTCAAAAGTGCGTTTATATGGCAGAATCTAGCACCAAATACATCATATTTCGTGTTTTTAGAGTGCTATTTTGCAGTTTTACAAACTTTGGATTGAGTCGAAATCACGCTTCTCCGCGCGGATTTTCACAATCAAAAAGTTCAAATTCCTATTCAGGACCTTATAATATGTATGAAACTATCGACAAAAACATCATATTTCGTGTTTCCAGGGCGCTATCTGCAGTTATATGGAGTTTGAAATAAGTCAAAATTACCACATTCTGAGCATTTTCAAAGTTTCGCAAATCACATAAATCTATCCAATACAACATAATACGCATGAATCCGTCCTCAAATGCACAAAATTTTGCGTTTCCAGCGAGTAATCAGCGTTTCTTTCTGAGTCTCGTTGAGAAATTTTTGACTCTGTAAATCTGCTCAGAAGCGAGAATTTGCTTCAAAAGTGCGTTAGTATAGCAGAATCTAGCACCAAATACATCATATTTCGTGTTTTCAGAGTGCTATTTGCAGTTTTACAAACTTTGGAATAAGTCGAAATCACGCTTTTCCGCACAGAGTTTCACAATCAAAAAGTTCATATTCCTATTCAGGACCTCATAATATGTATGGATCTATCGACAAAAACATCATTATTTCATGTTTTCAGAGCGCTATCTGCAGTTATATGAAGTTTGAAATAAGTCAAAATTACCACATTCTGAGCAGTTTCAAAGTATCGCAAATTACATAAATCTATCCAAAACAACATAATACGCATGAATCCGTCCTCAGATGCACAAAATTTTGCGTTTCCCAGCGAGTAATCAGCGTTTTTTCTGAGTCTCGTAGGGAAATTTTTGACTCTGTAAATCTGCTCAGAAGCAAGATTTTGCTCCAAAAGTGCGTTATATGGCAGAATCTAGCACCAAATACATCATATTTCGTGTTTTTAGGGTTCTATTTGCAGTTTTGCAAACTTTGGAATAAGTCGAAATCACGCTTTTCCGCGCAGATTTTCACAATCTAAAAGTTCATATTCCTATTCAGGACCTCATAATATGTATGAATCTATCGACAAAAGCATCATATTTCGTGTTTTCAGAGCGCTATCTGCAGTTATATGAAGTTTGAAATAAGTCAAAATTACCACATTCTGAGCAGATTCAAAGTATCGCAAATCACATAAATCTATTCAATACAACATAATACGCATGAATCCGTCCTCAAATGCACAGAATTTTTGCGTTTTCCAGCGAGTTATTAGCGCTTTTTCTGAGTCTTGTTGAGAAATTTTTGACCCTGTAAATCTGCTCAGAAGGAAGATTTTGCTTCAAAAGTGCGTTATATGGCAGAATCAAGCACCAAATACATCATATCTCGTGTTTTTAGAGTGCTATTTGCAGTTTTACAAACTTTGGAATAAGTCGAATTCACGCTTTTCCGCGCGGATTTCAATAATCAAGAAGTTCATGTTTCTATTCAGAACCTCATAATATGTATGAATCTATCGACAAAAACATCATATTTTGTGTTTTCGGAGCGCTATTTGCAGTTATATGAAGTTTGAAATAGGTCAAAATTACCACATTGTGAGCAGTTTTCAAAGTATCGCAAATCAGAAAATCTATCCAACACACATAATACGCATGAATCCGTCCTCAAATGCACAAAATTTTGCGTTTCCAGCGAGTTATCAGCGTTTTCCTGCGTCTCGTTGAGAAATTTTTTGACTCCGTAAATCTGCTCAGAAGCAAGGTTTTGCTCCAGAAGTGCGTTATACGGCAGAATCTAGCACCAATTATATCATATTCGTGTTCCTAGAGTGCTATTTGCAGTTTTACAAAACTTTGGAATAAGTCGAAATCACGGATTTCCGCGCGGATTCTCACAATCAAAAAAGTTCATATTCCTATTCAGGACCTCATAATATGTATGAATCTATCAACAAAAACATCATATTTCGTGTTTTCAGAGCGCTATCCGTAGTTATATGTAGTTTGAAATAAGTCAAAATTACCACAATCTGAGCAGTTTCAAAGTATCGCAAATCACATAAATTCTTATCCAATACAACATAATACGCATAGATCCGTTCTCAAATGCACAAAATTTTGCGTTTCCAGCGAGTAATCAGCGTTTTTCTGAGTCTCGTTGAGAAATTTTTGACTCTGTAAATCTGCTCAGAAGCAAGATTTTGCTTCAAAAGTGCGTTATATGGCAGAATCTAGCACCAAATACATCATATTTCGTGTTTTTAGAGTGCTATTTGCAGTTTTACAAACTTTGGATTGAGTCGAAATCACGCTTCTCCGCGCGGATTTTCACAATCAAAAAGTTCAAATTCCTATTCAGGACCTTATAATATGTATGAAACTATCGACGAAAACATCATATTTCGTGTTTCCAGGGCGCTATCTGCAGTTATATGGAGTTTGAAATAAGTCAAAATTACCACATTCTGAGCATTTTCAAAGTTTCGCAAATCAGATAAATCTATCCAATACAACATAATACGCATGAATCCGTCCTCAGATGCACAAAATTTTGCGTTTCCAGCAAGTAATCAGCGTTTTTTCTAAGTCTCGTTGAGAAATTTTTGACTCTGTAAATCTGCTCAGAAGCAAGATTTTGCTTCAAAAGTGCGTTATATGGCAGACCCTAGCACCAAATACATCATATCTCGTGTTTTTAGAGTGCTATTTGCAGTTTTACAAACTTTGGAATAAGTCGAAATCACGCTTTTCCGCGCAGATTTTCACAATCAAAAGTTCATATTCCTATTCAGGACCTCATAATATGTATGAATCTATCGACAAAAACATCATATTTTGTGTTTTCAGAGCGCTATCTGCAGTTATATGAGGTTTGAAAGTAGGTCAGAATTACCACATTCTGAGCAGTTTCAAAGTATCGCAAATCACATGAATCTATCCAATACAACATAATACGCATGAATTCGTCTTCAAATGCACAAAATTTTGCGTTTCCAGCGAGTTATCAGTGTCTTTTCTGAGTCTCGTTGGGAAATTTTTGACTCTGTAAATCTGCTCAGAAGCAAGATTTTGCTTCAAAAGTGCGTTATATGGCAGAATCTAGCACCAAATACATCATATTTCGTGTTTTTAGAGTGCTATTTGCAGTTTTACAAACTTTGGAATAAGTCAAAATCACGTTTTTCCGCGCAGATTTTCGTGATCAAAAAGTTCGTATTCCCATTCAGGACCTCATAATATTCATGAATCTTTCAACAAAAACATCATATTCGTGTTTTCAGAGCGCTATCTGCAGTTATATGAAGTTTGAAATAAGTCAAAATTACCACATTCTGAGCAGTTTCAGAGTATCGCAAATTACATAAATCTATCCAATACAACATGATACGCATGAATCCGTTCTCAAATGCACAAAATTTTGCGTTTCCAGCGAGTTATCAGCGTTTTTTCTGAGTCTTGTTGAGAAATTTTTGACTCTGTAAATCTGCTCAAAAGCAAGATTTTGTTTCAAAAGTGCGTTATATGGCAGAATCTGACACCAAATACATCATATTTCGTGTTTTTATAGTGCTATTTGCAGTTTTACAAACTTTGGAATAAGTCGAAATCACGCTTTTCCGCGCGGATTTTCACAATCAATAAGTTCATATTCCTATTCAGGACCTCATAATATGTATGAATCCATGAACAAAAACATCATATTCCGTGTTTTCAGAGCGCTATCTGCAGTTATATGAAGTTTGAAATAAGTCAAAATTACCACATTCTGAGCAGTTCAAAAGTATCGCAAATCACATAAATCTATCCAATACAACATAACACGCATGAATCCGTCCTCAAATGCACAAAATTTTGCGTTTTCAGCGAGTTATCCGCGTTTTCTCTGAGTCTCGTTGAGAAATTTTTGACTCTGTAAATCTGCTCAGAAGCAAGATTTTGCTTCAAAAGTGCGTTATATGGCAGAATCTAGCATCAAATACATCATATTTCGTGTTTTTAGAATGCTATTTGCAGTTTCACAAACTTTGGAATAAGTCGAAATCACGCTTTTCCGCGCAGAGTTTCACAATCAAAAAGTTCATATTCCTATTCAGGACCTCATAATATGTATGGATCTATCGACAAAAACATCATATTTCATGTTTTCAAGCGCTATCTGCAGTTATATGAAGTTTGAAATAAGTCAAAATTACCACATTCTGAGCAGTTTCAAAGTATCGCAAATTACATAAATCTATCCAAAACAACATAATACGCATGAATCCGTCCTCAAATGCACAAAATTTTGCGTTTCCAGGGAGTTATCAGCGTTTTTTCTGAGTCTCGTTGAGCAATTTTTGACTTTGGTTATCTGCTCAGAAGGCAAGATTTTGTTTCAAAAGTGCGTTATATGGCAGAATCTAGCACCAAACACATCATATATTGTGTTTTTAAAGTGGTATTTGCAGTTTTAAACTTTGGAATAAGACGAAATCACGCTTTTCCGCGCAGATTTTCACAATCAAAAAGTTCATATTCCTATCCAGGACCTCATATATGTATGAATCTATCGACAAAAACATCATATTTCGTGTTTTCAGAGCGCTATCTGCAGTTATATGAAGTTTGGAATAAGTCAAAATTACCACATTCTGAGCAGTTTCAAAGTATCGCAAATCACATAAATCTATCCAATACAACATAATACGCATTAATCCGTCCTCAAATGCACAAGATTTTGCGTTTCCGGCGAGTTATCAGCGTTTTTTCTGAATCTCGTTGAGAAATTTTTAACTCTGTAAATCTGATCAGAAGCAAGATTTTGCTTTAAACGTGCGTTATATGGCAGAATCTAGCACCAAATACATCATATTTCGTGTTTTTAGAGTGCTATTTGCAGTTTTACAAACTTTAGAATAAGTCGAAATCACGCTTTTCCGCGCAGATTTTCACAATCAAAAAGTTCGTATTCCTTTTCAGGACCTCATAATATGTATGAATCTGTCAACAAAAACATCTTATTCCGTGTTTTCAGAGCGCTATCTGCAGTTATATGAAGTTTGAAATAAGTCAAAATTACCACATTCTGAGCAGTTTCAAAGTATCGCAAATCACATAAATCTATCCAATACAACTAATACGCATGAATCCGTCCTCAAATGCACAAAATTTTGCGTTTCCAGCAAGAAGTCAGCGTCTTTTCTGAGTCTCGTTGAGAAATTTTTGACTCTGTAAATCTGCTCAGGAGCAAGATTTTGTTTCAAAAGTACGTTATATGGCAGAATCAAGCACCAAATACATCATATTTCGGGTGTTTTAGAGTGCTACTTGCAGTTTTACAAACTTTGGAATAAGTCGTAATCACGTTTTCCCGTGCAAATTTTCACAATCAAAAAGTTCATATTTCCATTCAGGACCTCATAATAGGTATGAATCTATCGACAAAATACATAATATTTCGTGTTTTCAGAGCGCCATCTGCATTTATTTGAAGTTTGAAATAAGTCAAATTACCACATTCTGAGCAGTTTCAAAGTATCGCAAATCACATAAATCTATCCAATACTACATAACACGCATAAATCCGTCCTCAAATGCACAAAATTTTGCGTTTCCAGCGAATTATCAGCGTTTTTTTCTGAGTCTCGTTGAGAAATTTTTGACTCTGTGAATCTGCTCAGAAGTGAGATTTTGCTTCAAAAGTGCGTTATATGGCAGAATCTAGCACCAAACATCATATTTCTTGTCTTCAGAGTGCTATTTGCAGTTTTACAAACTTTGGAATAAGTCGAAATCGCGCTTTTCCGCGCAGATTCTTACAATCTAAAAGTTCATATTCCTATTTAGGACCTCATAATATTAATGAATCTATCGAAAAAAAACATCGTATTCCGTGTTTTCAGAGCGCTATCTGCAGTTATATGAAGTTTGAAATAAGTCAAAATTACACATTCCGAGCAGTTTCAAGTATCGCAAATAACATAAATCTATCCAATACAACATAATACGCATGAACACGTCCTCAAATGCACAAAATTATGCGTTCCCAGCGAGTAGTCAGCGTCTTTTCTGAGTCTAGTTGAGAAATTTTTGACTCTGTAAATCTGCTCATAAGCAAGATTTTGCTTCAAAAGTGCGTTATATGGCAGAATCTAGCATCAGATACATCATATTTCGTGTTTTTAGAGTGCTATTTGCAGGTTTACAAACTTTAGAATAAGTCGAAATCACGCTTTTCCGCGCAGATTTTCACAATCAAAAAGTTCGTATTCCTTTTCAGGACCTCATAATATGTATGAATCTGTCAACAAAAACATCATATTCCGTGTTTTCAGAGCGCTATCTGCAGTTATATGAAGTTTTGAAATAAGTCAAAATTACCACATTCTGAGCAGTTTCAAAGTATCGCAAATCACATAAATCTATCCAATACAACATAATACGCATGAATCCGTCCTCAAATGCACAAAATTTTGCGTTTCCAGCAAGAAGTCAGCGTCATTTCTGAGTCTCGTTGAGAAATTTTTGACTCTGTAAATCTGCTCAGGAGCAAGATTTTGTTTCAAAAGTACGTTATATGGCAGAATCAAGCACCAAATAACATCATATTTCGGGTTTTTAGAGTGCTACTTGCAGTTTTACAAACTTTGGAATAAGTCGTAATCACGTTTTCCCGTGCAAATTTTCACAATCAAAAAGTTCATATTTCCATTCAGGACCTCATAATAGGTATGGAATCTATCGACAAAAACATAATATTTCGTGTTTTCAGAGCGCCATCTGCATTTATTTGAAGTTTGAAATAAGTCAAAATTACCACATTCTGAGCAGTTTCAAAGTATCGCAAATCACATAAATCTATCCAATACTACATAACACGCATAAATCCGTCTCAAATGCACAAAATTTTGCGTTTCCAGCGAATTATCAGCGTTTTTTCTGAGTCTCGTTGAGAAATTTTTGACTCTGTGAATCTGCTCAGAAGTGAGATTTTGCTTCAAAAGTGCGTTATATGGCAGAATCTAGCACCAAACATCATATTTCTTGTCTTCAGAGTGCTATTTGCAGTTTTACAAACTTTGGAATAAGTCGAAATCGCGCTTTTCCGCGCAGATTCTTACAATCTAAAAGTTCATATTCCTATTTAGGACCTCATAATATTAATGAATCTATCGAAAAAAACATCGTATTCCGTGTTTTCAGAGCGCTATCTGCAGTTATATGAAGTTTGAAATAAGTCAAAATTACCACATTCCGAGCAGTTTCAAAGTATCGCAAATAACATAAATCTATCCAATACAACATAATACGCATGAACACGTCCTCAAATGCACAAAATTTTGCGTTCCCAGCGAGTAGTCAGCGTCTTTTCTGAGTCTAGTTGAGAAATTTTTGACTCTGTAAATCTGCTCATAAGCAAGATTTTGCTTCAAAAGTGCGTTATATGGCAGAATCTAGCATCAGATACATCATATTTCGTGTTTTTAGAGTGCTATTTGCAGGTTTACAAACTTTGGAATAAGTCGAAATCACGTTTTTCCGCGCAGATTTTCACAATCAGAAAGTTCATATTCCTATCCAGGACCCTATAATATGTATGAATCTATCGGCAAAAACATCATATTTCGTGTTTTCAGAGCGCTATCTGCAGTTATATAAAGTTTGAAATAAGTCAAAATTACCACATTCTGAGCAGTTTCAAAGTATCGCAAATCACATGAATCTATCCAATACAACATAATACGCATGAATCCGTCTTCAAATGCACAAATTTCTGCGTTTCCAGCGAGTTATCAGCGATTTTTCTAAGTCCCGTTGAGAGATTTTTGGATCTGTTAATCTGCTCAGAAGCAAGATTTTGTTCTAAAAGTGCGTTATCTGGCAGAATCTAGCCCCAAATACATCATATTTCGGGTTCTTAGAGTGCTATTTGCAGTTTTACAAACTTTGGGAATAAGTAAAAATCACGCTTTTCCGCGCAAATTTTCACAATCAAAAAGTTTCATATTCCTATTTAGGACCTCATATATGTATGAATCTATCGAAAAAACATCATATTCTGTGTTTTGAGAGCGCTATCTGCAGTTATATGAAGTTTGAAATAAGTCGAAAATTACCACATTCTGAGCAGTTTCAAAGTATCGCAAATCACATAAATCTATCCAATACAACATAATACGCGTGAATCCTATCCTCAAATGCACAAAATTTTGCGTTTCCAGCGAGTTATCAGCGTTTTTTCTGAGTCTCGTTGAGAAATTTTTGACTCTGTAAATCTGCTCAGAAGCAAGATTTTGCATCAAAAATGCGTTATATGGCAGAATCGAGCACCAAATACGTCATATTTTGTGTTTTTTGAGTGCTATTTGCAGTTTTACAAACTTTGGAATAAATCGAAATCACGCTTTTACGCCCAGATTTTCACATTCAAAAAGTTCATATTCCTATTCAGGACCTCATAATATAAATGAATCTATCGAAAAAAAAATCGTATTCCGTGTTTTAAGAGCGCTATCTGCAGTTATATGAAGTTTGAAATAAGTCAAAATTGCCACATTCTGAGCATTTTCAAAGTATCGCAAATCACATAAATCTATCCAATACAACATAATACGCATGAATTCGTCCTTAAATGCAAAAAATTCTGCGTTTCCAGCGAGTTATCAGCGTTTTTTCTGAGTCTCGTTGAGAAATTTTTGACTCTGTAAATCTGCTCAGAAACAAGATTTTTGTTTCAAAAGTGCGTTATATGGCAGAATCTAGCACCAAATACATCATATTTCTTTTTTTTTTGGGTGCTATTTGCAGTTTCACAAACTTTGGAATAAGTCGAAATCACGCTTTTCCGCGCAGATTTTCACAATCAAAAAGTTCATATTCCTATCCAGAACCTTATAATATGCATGAATCTATCGACAAAAACATCATATTCCGTGTTTTCAGAGAGCTATCTGCAGTTATATGAAGTTGAAATAAGTCAAAATCACCACATTCTGAGCAGTTTCAAAGTATCGCAAATCACATAAATCTATCCAATACAACATAATACGCATGAATCCGTCCTCAAATGCACAAATTTTTGCGTTTCCAGCGAGTTATCAGCGTTTTTTCTGAGTCCTGTTGAGAGATTTTTGACTTTGTTAATCTGCTCAGAAGCAAGATTCTGCTTCAAATGTGCGTTATAGGGCAGAATCTAGCACCACATACATCATATTTCGTGTTTTTAGAGTGCTATTTGCAGTTTTACAAACTTTGGAATAAGTCAAAATCACGCTTTCCCCGCGCAAATTCTCACAATCAAAAAGTTCATATTCCTATTCAAGATCTCATAATATGTATGAATCTATCGACAAAAACATCATATTCTGTGTTTTCAGAGCGCTATCTGCAGTTATATGAAGTTTGAAATAAGTCGAAATTACCACATTCTGAGCAGTTTCAAAGTATCGCAAATTACATAAATCTATCCAATACAACATAATACGCATGAATCCGTCCTCAAATGCACAAAATTCTGCGTTTCCAGCGAGTTATTAGCGTGTTTTCTGAGTCTCGTTGAGAAATTTTTGACTCTGTAAATCTGCTCAGAAGTGAGATTTTGCTTCAAAGGTGCGTTATATGGCAGAATCTAGCACCATATACATCATATTTCGTGTTTTCAGAGTGCTATTTGCAGTTTCACAAACTGTGGAATAAGTCGAAATCACGCTTTTCCGCGCAGATTTTCACTATCAAAAATTACTTATTTCTATTCAGGACCTCATAATATGTATGAATCTATCGACAAAAACATCATATTTTGTGTTTTCAGAGCGCTATCTGCAGTTAGTTATATGAAGTTTGAAATAAGTCGAAATTACCACATTCTGAGCAGTTTCAGAGTATCGCAAATCACATAAATCTATCCAATACGACATAATACGCATGAATCCGTCCTCAAATGCACAAAATTTTGCGTTTTCAGCAGTTTTATGAAGTTTGAAATAAGTCAAAATTACCCCATTCTGAGCAGTTTCAAAGTATCTCAAAATCACATAAATCTATCCAATACAACATAATACGCATGAATCCGTCCTCAAATGCACAAAATTTTTGCATTTCCAGCGAGTATCAGCGTTTTTCTTGAGTCTCGTTGAGAAATTTTTGACCCTGTAAATCTTCTCAAAAGCAAGATTTTGCTTTAAATGTGCGTTATATGGCAGAATCTTGCACCAAATACATCAAACTTCGTGTTTTTAGAGTGCTATTTGCAGTTTTACAAACTTTGGAATAAGTCGAAATCACGCTTTTCCGCGCGGATTT